>CM026200.1:13784972-14102472 GCA_014839995.1 Xenentodon cancila
AGACTATTAAAGCAGTAATGACGGATCATTTGATTTCAAGAACATCTTATATTGATACAAAATGAAAAAGGTCAAACCTGACAAATTACAACAAATGTTAAGGATCATAGAGAAACAACGACAAACATATTAAATTGAGGAATTAGCTTCTATCTCACCACTGTAGCTGCCCTCTGAGGATCACCTGGGCCCAGTGTGCGGCGTTTCTTTGCCAGCTGAGATACACTGCTACTGCGTTCTCCACAGAACGTAGGGAGGGAACCTCTGAACAGGACCAGAAGAGAAAACTTAAGCTTTACTTTCCAGGTAAAATAACAAGAAATGTTAAGTTCAAGCATCACAAGGATTTCCACAATATGAGAAATATTAAACTACATACATATTCAGTTAGGTGATATTTTTCATGTTGTCCGTGAACTGCTGCATGATTCTCTGAACAAAGACGAGTCGACGGTCCGCTTCTGGAGCTGGCTGTACAGAATGTCCACATGAGGCCTGATGTGATGGAGCAGCTTCAGGAAGAAGCTGAACGTGTCGTCCTCCAGTAGCCTCTCAAAGCCTCCAGCTTCTCTCACCGTGCTAGGATCACACTCTCCTGAGTCCCTGACAGCTCGACATCGGAAACCGCTACACTGTCGAGCTGAACTGTGAACTCGCTGGTTAACTTCGGGACCGCGGCCTGCTCCGGAGACCACCGCTACCGCCGACCCCCACGCCTGCATCCCAGCTGCAACGGAGGCGTCACAAGTGGCGCGAGAGGAAGCAGAAGAGGGGTGAGCGAGCTACAGTCTCCCTGATGACCTGAAGAGAGAGCTCATTTCTCAAGCATATGATGGTGCAGGTGTCAAGAGAGGAGCCACAGCTGAGTGGAGAAGAAGGTTCAAGATGGGTATGTGACTGCAACTATGTTCACTGCTATGCTCACCGACTCGACCTCATTATGCAGCAGGTCACATCTCATATCCCAAAGGTGAGTGAGTTCTTCTCTGACGTGGTTGGATTCTCTGGATTTTTTTGTCAAGATCTCCCAGGAGAACCTGGCACACAGACTCCCAAGAGCGAGCACGGTAAGATGGAACCTCCACATCCGTGCTGTGAACACTGAGCACAAACATGACCTGCTCCAGTGTTTTGAGACCATCAGGGACTCAGGAGAGTGTGATCCTAGCACGGTGAGAGAAGCTGAGAAGAAACAAAGAAAGAACTCGCTGCTGATAACATAAAGGCCCCGGATATGAAATACACCAGACCTGTGGGCATCGCGTTAATGCGTCGACTACAGAATAAGTTTGGCTATAGGAAACTGGTGACTCTGAGGACATCAAAGATTCTACTTACAGACGTAGAAATGCAAAAGATCATCATCGAATCTCTGGTAATGTTCATCAAAGAACAGCACAGACTGGTGACGTTGAGGCCTAAAACAGTTATATATGTCGTGCTGTTATCTTGTGTGTTTCTTGTATGTCTAGTATGTCTCCTGATAAGCTTAGGTTAGTCCCAGTGTAAAATAGCACAAAGAAAAGCTTTTTCACTAACTTTTCTGTCAGAACTCTGGGCCGTTCTGTCTACACTAGTATAATATATATATATATATATAGTATATAGTTACAGTTTATAGTTAGTTATAGTTTATGGGTTTTTGTTTTTTTATGGGTTTACTCTGGGTGCTCCAGTTTTTCCCTACATTTATTTAAAAACATTTTTACAATAGCTAAATGTATATATTTTATTTAATCTTTGTTGTCTGATTGTTTAATTTGTTTTATATTTTGGTTGAACTATAACATATTTGCCTAAACCCATGCAGAGCATCAACATGAGTGACTTGGTTACCTCGGCTCATAGGCGTAGTCAACCTGAGGGTCCTGTTGCTCCTTGTCTTTAGTATGTGATTATTACAATCTGCTGTTGGTTGTAGCTGATGCCCACCGACCGTTTTGGGTGGTTTCACCATCTCCCTTTGCTACTTCTACAAACTTTGAAATAGGACTTCAAAATAAAATATATTTTTTAATATGTCTCTTCTCCAGTAAATATTCACAATGAGTTATGACCTAAAGAGCTGTTGGAGGGTGTTGAAAATAAATCTACATTACATTGCGTGATTAGTAAACACCTGCTTATTTGTTGAGAATATAATGACATTTAGTAACCAACTGATTATTTCTTAATTTGCAGAATTAAATGACATCATCCTATGTGTTGTAACTGGGAATGAAATTTGATGTTATGGAATAACTGTGTGGTGGGTGAGATCACACGGCTGTAAGACACTGACTGTTCAAGGATATGAGAATGTTCAAAAAATGATGGAAAGGTGTGGTGTTATGGTATAAAGAGAAGGACAGCACCAGCAAACTTTAGATCTTGTCTGTTTGCTGGCCTTTACACATGCTTTGAGATCTCCGGATATGTCTGTACTTGTTCAAGAATAAATGGTTAATAAATGGTTGTTGATGTTTAACATGTGTGTCTCTTTCCCATCAAAGAACTCGGTGAAGCTGGGCTTCAACAAGGGCAAAGACATCGAAGGTCATGAGTTGATGGAGTGTCCTGAAAACCATTTAACTCGGAGCAATAAGTTAAAATCACCTCAAGTGTTTCAAGACAAACGCAATTACTTGCCCTTTTAAATGGTATAAATTATAACTATATATCACTATATAGTATATCGAAAGTATAAATACATATTTATAAATATATATGACGTTTCTGTTTTATGTTGATATATTTTATTATGCGGGAAAGCAAGCAACTGTTAAATAGCAAATGTGGAGGCTGAGCACAACATGAATGCAACATAAGTCACCGCTGAACGCTTCAATGAGTCTATATATCAGCTGATATATCAGCTGTCCCTTAGGATTGTAGTGGATTTTCTCAACGTCCAATTATTTAACTATTACCTTAAAAATAAGCCTTAAATCTCTAGTAGTAAATTACTGATGAGAAGTCTCCACGGAGCAATGATGAGACAGAAACAGCTGGAGTCCAAGTCTTAATGCTGGTTTATTGTAGAGTTACAATAGCACCATGCATGAGAAATAGCCCGGGCTAAGTCTGAAAATCTACAAAACACCCTCTTCTTTTATACTGTTTTTGGGCTTGGGGACACTCCCCTCTGACCCTTCTCTTCTGTTGGTCTCTTTTTCTTTTATCTTCTTCCATTAGGTGTTTCATATCATTCTTACCGGTGTCTGGTCTGATCATTCTGGGTTTTTTAAAAACATGCATAAGGCCCCTCCTCTACCGAGGGGTAGTTCCTACACGATGCCTCTCGTTTCCTACAGGCCAGATAGCAGTGTGTACACACATAAAGGGCATCACACCCACACCTGTTCATACATCAAAGGCATCGCCTCAACATACTATCTGCCCCTCTTATCAAACATTATATGCCCCTGTTATGTAGCAATAATTTTGTTGTGACAGTTTAATGAGGCAGCTGGCTCTCTGGGTCCCCACAAGTATCTCTGCTTCCAGTATCTTTCCTTCCGCGGGCTCTTCTCCTTTCATCATTACAAATAAGCTTACATGTTGCGTTACAATTCATATAAATTGCTCATACTCATATAAATTCAGTGTTTAGACATCACAGGATCTTGCTGGAACCTTGTCTGTGTCTGTCTGTGATGTTCATCAGAAAGCAGTTTATTGTGGCATGGACGTGGTGGGTTGCTGAATAGTGTGTATATTGTTTTTCTAATGAGTGCAGGTCCCTCCACAAATCAAACAGGACAGTCTCCCTGACCAACATCTTCAAGCTTGTGGATAAACTGGACCTTTGTTTTCTGTTACTTGTATCTAGATTTTGGTTGAATGTGTGTGTGTGTGTGTGTGTGTGTGTGTGTGTGTGTGTGTGTGTGTGTGTGTGTGTGTGTGTGTGTGTGTGTGTGTGTGTGTGTGTGTGTGTGTGTGTGTCCTGTGGGTTGGAGCTGTTGCCTAGCAACAGTTTCTGTATGATGACATCAGTTTGAAAGTTAAATGATGTCACGGTGATGCGTTAGAATGTAAACATTCTAGAATATACTATGATGTCACAGTGATTTGTTAGATATAAACTGTCAGATTTCAATTCACTTCCTCACAACCACATCATGCGTCTACGCAGCAACACTGCAACTCGCCTTGAAAGCGAAGAAAAGAAGAGAGTTTCATCTCTAGAAGTACAGAAACAAGAGAAGGACCTCAACTCGAGCGTAACCATGATCCAGGAGTCTTCTCAGTCCACCAAGCCATCAACGTCTGCTCCATATCCATTAACGGCTGACACAGAAGGCAAAGACCCGCTCAATTTGTTTCTCACCGTGACCTTAACACAAGTTTTGTTCAGTCATACAGGACTCCAAAAGTGCAAAGAGAAAGAGCTCGTCCCTTTCATCAAATATCTTGCCCATAAAACAAAAAAAAGAACTCGCTGCTGATAACATAAAGGCCCCGGATATGAAATACACCAGACCTGTGGGCATCGCGTTAATGCGTCGACTACAGAATAAGTTTGGCTATAGGAAACTGGTGACTCTGAGGACATCAAAGATTCTACTTACAGACGTAGAAATGCAAAAGATCATCATCGAATCTCTGGTAATGTTCATCAAAGAACAGCACAGACTGGTGACGTTGAGGCCTAAAACAGTTATATATGTCGTGCTGTTATCTTGTGTGTTTCTTGTATGTCTAGTATGTCTCCTGATAAGCTTAGGTTAGTCCCAGTGTAAAATAGCACAAAGAAAAGCTTTTTCACTAACTTTTCTGTCAGAACTCTGGGCCGTTCTGTCTACACTAGTATAATATATATATATATAGTATATATTTTTTTTTTTTTTTTTTTTTTTTTTTTTATAATGGGTTTTCTCTGGGTGCTCCAGTTTTTCCCTACATTTATTTAAAAAAAAAATTTACAATAGCTAAATGTATTTTTTTAATTTTTTTATCTTTGTTCTCTGATTAAATTCTGAATTGGATTCAGAGTTTTACGGGGAGTCGATGTAGTGAGGCGAACACAGGAGAGACGTGCTCTCTTGTTGATTCCTGTCAGCACCGGCGCTGCTGCAGTTTATCTGCCTGCATGGAGATAATTGCTGATACAGTACATTTATATGGTAGAATGTATTTGAGGTTGACCACAGTCCTTTCATGATCTCTGCGTTTCAACAACAAGCAAATCCCTAAAAGCCTCACTGTTCTCTGCAGAATTTTATCTCCATTAGGCTTCAACACTGCACCGATAATTTGTTAAACAAATATATTGAAAACCAACACTTACCAAGCATGGAAAAACCCTCACCCAACATCCTTAAAACAGTCACCCAGTAATCTATTAAAATCCATCGTCACACCATCCATTGCTGCTTCCACTCTGTGCCGTAATTAATATGCAACAAGAAAGCAGATGATAACTGAGTTTTTTTTCCATTTTCATATGGCAGCGACTGCCATTCAGCGTGACACTTGATCAACGAAAGCTGCTGCTTAAATTGCAGGCAAGTTAAAGAGCAAATGTTAGAGAGTTTGAATGTACCCACTACAACAGGTCACATGTTGAGAATAAATCCAGACAAACAAAAAACAGGTTGCATCTGTAATCCAAGAGGCTGTCTGTGATGTTCATCATGTTTTCTGTTACTTGTATCTAGATTTTTTTTTTTGTGTGTGTGTGTGCGTGTGCGTGCACTTGTGCGTGTGTGTGTGTGTGTGTGTGTGTGTGTGTGTGTGTGTGTGTGTGTGTGTGTGTGTGTGTGTGTGTGTGTGTGTGTGTGTGTTTGTGTGTCCTGTGGGCACTATTGCTATTGCTGGAGGACCATCACTATGGAACCAACTTCCAGTTTGGGTTAAGGAGGCTGATACCACCTCCGCCTGTAAAACCAAACTTAACCAAACCAAACTTTAAGCGTTTCTGTTCTGTTAGTAAAGCATATAGATACCTGCTGACTTCTTGACCTGCAGCTCCACCCTCTGACCACCTCAGTGTCTGCTGTCTACACCTGTTTATATAGTCGTCTCTGTAGATCACCAACTAACCAAGTATCAGTCACATATACATGGAAGTCTTAGTTCTGCTGCTGGTGGATAGTTAAACTAATGTATCTTGTCTTTTGTGCATTTGACGATGTCTCTCCTCTCTCTGTTCTTCATTCTCTCTCTCTGATTTCTTTCCTTTTTCCTGCTCTACAGACATTTAGAGTCTGAATAGACCTGAAAGTCAGTGAAGCATTTAAAGACACCTGACCAAGTAGGGGAGATAATAATTTAATCAAAAATTACACCAAATGGGTAAGAAATGCTGCAGGATGCTGGATAGTGACTTTATTCCTCATCCTGAGTTTTTGTTGTTTTAGTCACCCTGTTGCTTCCTGTTTCAGTGAATCCTTATATCTCAGCTGAAGAACTGACGACTGTCTGCCGTAACATCAAGAAGCCTTCGGAGAAGCAAGAGATCCAGCAGCTCCACTTGGGCCTCTGACAACGATCCCACATACATTGATGTCATCAGATTTCCACGAGGTGTCAGATGAGTATAAATTTGTAAGACCAGATAGCAGCAGGATTTGAGTCCTCTGTTTGGTGCACGTTAAACAAGGATGAACAAACATCCACTACAATGTTCAGAAATTAAGAAGCTGGACACAGAACGGGTTTGAGGCTGTATTTGGACAGCTGTCTGCCACGTCTCTTATGACTTTCCAGAACAGGATTGTCCTGGAGAAGGGAGGTGTGTGTATGCCATGTTTGGAAAACAGTGTTGCACTTTTGATAACGCTGCAGATGGTAGTCTTACCAAGGCCATACGAGGGCTGCAGACCCTGAATGGTGAAAGTGCTGAGGAGCACTCCGGTGTTGACACCTCCATGTGGGACTCCTGGCTGGGTGCATGTGGCGAGTACCGAACCTTAGGATCTTCTGTACTAGTATCCATCGCTGTATTTTCAGCATTTCTGACATTGTGTGGTTGTTGTTGCATCCCGATGTCTGCGTGCACTGCTGAACCGATTGATCACCACAGCCATCTCACCGAGGAAGACCGTGTGGCACAAATGTATCTGCTTTTGGGTCTTGACTCTGATAATTATGATATTAATATCTCTTCTTTTTTTGCCTTATAGAAACCCCTCTGAGCGTAAATGTCTTTGTACTCATGAAAAATGACTCCATGAGTGAAGATCACCTGAAGAGGTCTTGGACGACGTGAAATAAACAATGATTGTGTTAAAGCAGGAGGGAATGATAGGGTTAAACTTTAACACACTCTTTGTTTAATCTCATTGTTATTTTAGTTTCAGGAATTAAAGTCAAGAAACATTATTTTACCCCATGGACAAAGATTTTCTTCTTTTTTTTTTTTTTTTGCTTAAAATAGGACAATTTTTACTAGATTTTTTTTTTTTAATATTGTGCTTATTTGTAGAGGGGGTGTTTTTGCATTTGCATTGTAGCTTCTGAAATTTTGTTTAATTTAAAAAAAATCTTTACAGATAGGAAAGAATGTTTGACCCAGACCTGGCCCATATCTTCAGCTCTGACTGACAGCAGTGACTGAGGGTAAATGTGGCCGGCTAAACTAAGGAACACGACCACCAGACATGACTCGTTTCTTTCCTTGGGGACTTTGGGCCTCTGGGCCACGCTTGGCCCTCTACAGTTGACGCATTTCAAATGAAATTCGGGCCGCATCTGACTCATACAGCACATGTCAAAACCCAATTTTTGCCCAGTTCATGAACTTCGGAACACGCCAGGGCCACATGGCACTGATCACCCTCATAACCGAGCCAAAAAGTAGCTCGTGTTAGATCCAAAGGTGTCTAGTATCTGGGTTATCTTGTTTGTATCGGCCACGCGTGCATTACAACTAGGTAGCAGAAAAATAAGACGCAAACTTTACCGCAAGGATCCTCACACTTTCCTATCCAAGAGGCCCAGGAACTGATAATGAGGTTATAGGATTTCCAGAAGGCAGCAACAACCTCGCGCCACATCAGCATGTTTTAGCCTACTTAGTTGAGCGCATTCTTATCTAGGACCGGTTGTGCTTGGCTGCTTCTACTTCTGTCCAGACGTCGAGAGAATGAAGCCTGCCATGACCAACTTTCCACCACCCTGACACCTGATATTTGTTACAATCTGAGATCTTGCTTCACACCCCTCCCTAGAGTAAAAGTGGTGTTATAGTAGCAAAACTGGATTGAGGTTCAATTAGATAAAATACTTTTGCATTTAAAAGTATTTTGACATTTTTAGTTAAAGATGCTGAATTGATTTCTGGGAATAAGCTGCGTTATTTTAACAGTGTGATTTTTGGAACTATGTTTAGCACAGCTTATTAAGAAAGATGATGTCTGGATGGTTTAAATGTGTTTTTTTTTTTTTTTTTTTAAGTGGAAGACTGTTACTGTACTTTTAAAGTTCTGAATCACTTAGGCAACTAAGCTCCCTTTTTTTCTTTCACTGTGGCCTCTCACTTTTTGGAAAGTAGTCATGTTTTGGGTTCATGACCTCCTGCCTATGCGGCCATAAGCTGAGAACAGGCCGGTATTGTCCTTTGCTCATTAGCTCAGTCTTACTGCCACCTTGTGACTGGATATGACTTTACAAACAAACTATAAGCTTTTGCTTACAGATTTGCAGTTCAGCATTGACTGGATTTCCTTTCACATAACCTGCTTTTTCACATGCAGCCTTGATGTTTTTATACAGCATGTGCAGTCCTACATACCAGACTGAATTCATCCTGCAGAGGGTTTCATCTTAGCCCAGAGTACGAGGTCTTCAAAAGTCCATCTGTACGAATACTCTGATGTCCGGATATTAGCTGTATGTATATTTACATATGCTTTTGCAAACGGCAGAAATATAAAATACATTTGTTAGTTATGTTGCGTGTTAAAATGTAAAAACAGAAATATAATAAGCCTCTATCTGTCCACAAACAGACTGACTGACACGAACTTCACCTGCAGTCGTGTCTCAGTTCACTTTGTTAAAAGGAAAAGCTGCGTGACAGCCCTTTAAACCGAGCAATGACAAGACAAAGGAAGATTGCAAAATAATATTGCAGTTGCACTCTGGCCTACTATGGTGAAACAACAGCCATGGAAAACCAAAAGTTCATATAAGTGGGTAGCTGCAATGGTATAAATGAGTGGTTAGCTGCTGGTAGTCACTGCAGCCACCATGTAAACACTTGTAGTACGCTGTCAGTGACTTTGCACATGAAATACACATGGCGCTTGTTGAGTGAAGATTAAAATCTACTACATGTCTACTACATGTCTCTGCAGCATGGTGCAGTCCAAGTCCAATAGGACAAGAGACGCACACTGTGCTGTGTAGTTTAATTTGTTGTATTTACTATGTTTTGAGTTTATTTTACTGAAATGGCTACTAACATATATAAAGTGTTATGTATAATAGCAGATATTAAATAAAATCTTTTTTTATTATATATTTTATTGCAACAACCCCGCACCAAAACTCCAAATATTCATTGTAATATGCGATTGCAGCCTTGGATTCCATAAAATGGTATTCAGGCCATTTCTAGGCAAGGCAAGTTTATTTGAACAGCACAATTCAACAACAAGGAGCTTTACAGCGACAGTCCTAGAGCTTAGTTGTTTTTGCTCTTTATTTTTTTAATGTAATCTTGATTTTGATTTGTTGCTGGGGAGAAAGGTAACTTGGTAGTTGGTGCTGTTACTTCACCTCTATAAGGTTCATGCTTCAAGTTTGCATTTTCTCCTTGTGCTTGTGTGGGTTTTCGCCAGGTATTCCGGGTTTCTCGCACAGCCCAAATACATGTTTTTTGAGATTTCTAAACTTACCATAGCTATGTGTATGAATGTGTATGGTTCCCTAAAGGACTGGCAACATGTCCAGAGTGTTCACTGCCTTTTACTCCTTGAACACTGGGATAAGATCCAGCAGACGCCCATAGCCCTGAAGAAGCTTTGTGATATCAGAGCTGAGCTAACAGGTCAGAACGTGAGAGGAAGGGTGAAAGGAAATTTGGAAATAAACACAACCGTGATAACTAGACCACAAATTTGAAGTGAAATAAATAGGAGCAGCAGTGTTTAGGCTGGCAAAGCTGCATCTGAACACATTTCAACACAGCTGCAGTATTACCCTTTTTAAAAAGAAAAATGAGGAAATATCTGATTGGTTTGGAAGCCACGGGACCTCGCATACTGAGGTCACCGAGTCAACTATGAACCTTTCTGTACACCAGAATATCCTAGACTCAAATGTAGCAACATCTGTCTGACTGACAACTACTGGGTCATGCAACAGAACAATGATCCAAAACTGCATTGAATCCACAACAATCTCACCAAATGTCGCAATAACTTTACCCAAACCTCCAAAGTAGATACCGTGGCGGGACCTTGCAGAGCTAAACATAGTGAATGTCGACAAATCTAAGGCTGCCTTTACTTAAATGTAACCCCTGGTAATGACAAGACTATTTCTAATTATATCCTGATACATAAAGCAGAAGTGAAAGCAGATTCACTTTTTTCTTCCAACAAAGATCCACTTGGACCCCATATATTTGTCATGTATCCTTTATTGTTCATAAACGTAACACCTGTCATGCCATTTCCATGCCAGACTCAGAAATTTCACAAATAAAAAGCTAAAGCGGTAACAAATACAGTCACTCAATAAATAAACAATTTGCAAATCACACACACAGAAAGCAGTCACATTCTTCTAATCAAAGCAAAGGCAAAGTCAGTCTTTTAATTCAATTGTCGTCTCCCTGGGTCTAATATTAATCACAAGGCTTTGCAACACATTCCACAAAATATAATAATGTTTTAATAATAATAAAAAAAATGTGAGGAGACCCTGTTGTGTGATTGCAAACAGCTGCAACGTTGCACATTCATGCTGATCTTGCATGTTTTAACCAAGATTTAATATAACTCCTTCTGTGATAAGTTATTCTGCATAGGAAAGAGACTGAGCCAACACCAAAGAGCGGCAAAAGAAGGGCAGTGTCTATGTAGCAAAAGCATTAGAATATATAGAAATAGTGAAATATATCAACAGAACTGCAAAAAAAAGCCTCGGTCGAACAGTTCATTTGTGAAAGCAATTCACAATGTGAGTTATGATGCAGCTTTATATTTCCCAAAAAGACTCATTTATGTCTTATTTCTGAGTCCTAATAAACTTCATTCTACTTTAAATGACTTTTAAAAGTGCAAATCTGTGCTCGATATCAAGAGGAGTGATCAACAACATCAAAGATCAAATCTGAAAAACTGAACTTGACCTCAAAAGGGAACTCGGCTAATGAAATAATCCAGATGAGTAATGTATTTATCATAAAATGATGACAAGGGGTCAAATTAATTGTGTACCACTGAATATTGATAAATGTATTGTTGGAATTTACCCTCTTGTACAGCGTTAACAGTGGGTCTTGGGCGTTCTGGGGTATTTTGTTTATGCTTTACAAAGATGCGCTTTTTCGTAATAAGTTTGGCAAACAGAACATAGACTCAGAGAAAAAAAAGGTTAAGTGAATTAGAGTAGCTGCAGGACCATTTGACTTTCTGACATTTCTTTCAGCCAAACCAGAGTCATAAGCTGCAGCAAATATGTAACCTGTCAAAAATGTAAGGCTACTTCACTTTATTTGCAAAAAAGAGAAGAAAAAAAACCCCTCAATTTAAATGCCATAATTTACAAAAACACCTAAATACATCCCTTTTTCAAAAGGGCAGTTGGCAGTTTAGAATGGCAGCTAAAATAGGAACTAAAACACTCAGCAATGTCTTCATCAGCATTCTTTCTCTGCTAATTTGCTGGCAACAGCGTCTTAAGGGCACTTAGAGAGACCCCAGTACCACCAGTGGGTTTGAGTCACTCAGTTTCCCAGCAAAAAATGGAAAAATAATAAATAAAAATCTGGATTGACTGAAAACTTGCAAAGCTCTTACTTTCAACATCAGAGATGTGTGTAACTATCTCCATGCAGCTTGACAATCTCGCCACGTTCAAGCTGCGGATTTGAGCTGACTTGGAAACCAGCTTATCACCTTATTTGTAGTGAAGGAAACCGGCGCCTTGGCCGCACCTCAGCTGTCCAGGATATTGTTGGAAGAAAAAGAGATTTGTATATGGAAGCTCAAAGATGAGTTTCTAATCACAAAAACAAGAGGAAAAAAATGGGCAAAACTATCATCTTGATTAAAATAAGTGGGAGGAAATGCCTATCTTGGCATGGTTCTACTCTAATAGCCCTTGTTGAGAAACCAGGCATGCATCTTCTGAATTTAAAAAAAAAAAAAAAACTAAACAAAAAAAAAACTACAAAAAACACAACAAAGTCCTTTCTGGAACTGCTACAATCTTGACCACCAGAGAGGTGCTACGGCACTACAAGAACTCAGGTAGCACAGATGATGTCGTGTTGATGCGAATAATACCAAGATAATCGAAGTTGCTGTACTGAGAGGGAGATTTAGACATCATAGAATAAAATTCTGGTCAGATGGTTGGTGGAAATATTTAACCAGGAAACTATCGAGCTTAGCTACTGACATCACAGCGTAATACATTATGGGGAGGCGCCACCATATTGTGAGGCCACAGACAACAGAAACACCACCAGCAGCTAAACTTGTTTATGGTGGTTTAAAAGCCTCTTTGTGTAGCGATACCACTTCTGACCACATGGGGGTAAAAAGAACCAGCAACATCACCGTTCTAATCAACGAGAGCACTTTGCGTTGTATGTCAGGGGTTGACATGTGCTTTCTTGTGAAATGCTGCACCCACATGGTCAGAAGTGGTATTGACACATAGCATAGCTTTAAATATGTATTAAAGCAAGAAGAGGGACAGTATAGATACAATTGTCTATGACATGCTCAGAGATGCTATATTGAAAAGATTAAAATGATTGGAAGCTTCGAATTTCATGAAATCCTGAAGGATGAACGTATCTGTAATCCTGAAGCCTTATCTTTCCTGATGCTTTTTCATATTTTTACATGTCTTGTCAGGGATGTCAGTGCATATGGAGCTGGTCAGTTTTGCAATTAAAAACTCAAGTTAAGCTTACTAGTGTTTGGGTACATGACCTGGACATTTATAAGCCTGAAACACTGTTGTTCAGGTAAAGGTGAGTGCTTACTTTTACCATGTATTGTGTTTTAGCATACAGGACATACTGTCAAATTGCATTTTCCCTGGTTGTTTAACCTTTTTTTTCTTAAATAATGCTTCGCAAGTACACAGGTCGTACATTAAAGATTTTCCTGGTTCTGCCTCCAGGCAAAAAACGCTTTAGAACAATAGTACATTGTCTAATTTGGCTACCATATCATGGCTTGAAAATGTGAGAAAAATAACAATGACAGCACGTTCCTATGTGAGTACCCTGATCAATGCCTCACAATATGCCGACTCGCACGTGCCAGCCCCTGCACGACGTTGTATTGTCAACCTGTTCCTCTGTTCTAAAAAATATTTTAAGTTGAGTGGAGTGCCTTACGTACCTTAAGTTGTGCTCTTCATTTATGAGTTTCACTGATTAAATATAATTATCTGAGTCAACCTCTCTTAAACTGGGCATTTTCATTTACACTGATGTGCTAAAACAGCAACCTCAAGCCTTTCATTGCAGGTCACTACACTGTACTTATGTCTTCTGTAATCAGATTAGAGGTAATAGTAGGAAAGGAAGTAATTAATCCAAAATTTATGCAAAATTACAAACCTTGAGGTACTAACTTCAGGACAACATCCTCCACTGTAAGAAGAAAGTTCACACAATATAAAACATGGTCAGGCTCTTAAAGTCTTCTTAAAGTTCGCTTATGTGTGAAAGCATTTTTTTAGATTCATTCAAAACATTCTGACCCCCCCCCCCCAAAAAAAAAAAAAACATAAAATAAATTATGTCTCTGTGTATCATGTCCATTGCTGGTTTCATGAGTCATAAGTTCAACAACTGAGGCCTGATGATACCTCCCCTCCTTTTGGCCCAAAGTCTTCTCTGGCTCTGAGGACGTTTGAGAAGGAGTCTCCCTGTAAAGTCCTGCCTACAGATATTTAGAAGCCTGCTCTCACTGGGTGATAGGCGTGGAGGGGGAAGCTGGCACAGTTGGTGTGGTAGGGCTGGTGGGAGTATATGTCGAGCTCTGGTAGGATCGAAGTAGAACTTTGTGCTTGGTGGCCACCTCCTCTCGCCTGCGCTGCTGTTCGGCCAAGAATTCCTTGAGACGAGTGGTTGTAAAGGTAAGAGTCTGCCTACGTAGGCGCATCAGGTATGCATCTTGAAGCCAAGAGTTACTGAAGCAGTCCTTGATGGATGGACGGGCCCTGTTGAAGACAACGACCGAACTGCCTTGATACATACGATACATATAAGAGCGATCAAGATAGACAAATGGATTGTATTTTATATAATCAGAAAATCAGAAATCCTTCTCTTACCAAGGGTAGCTACAGAGGATCTTTTTCAGGAACATAGAGGCACTTTGGGACACATTCTGATAAAGTTTAGAGAGGTCAAACTTTGCCGCCTGGATCCTAGCTTCAGTCTCCTGAGGATTGTTTGCCGTAAAAGGCGACCTGCCACTCAACCTTGAAAATCAGGAGAGTCACAAAACAGTGTAGCTCCTCCAAAAGGTGGAAACAATGATCAATAAAAGCTGTTTTGTTCATTGGTTTAATTGAGATGACAGCAACAGCATGTCTCCATGATATAAGATTACAGCACACACAAAGACCTGTGTCATGAGTCATGAGCCTCGTTTTACACAACCACAAATGTATTTCCAGTGGAAGAGAACTTACTCAGAAGAAGCTGTAAAACATATACTCACATGATGAAAGTCAGCACACCCACGCTCCAGATGTCAGCTGGAGGGCCCACAACATCCCCTTTCAACATCTCTGGAGCTAGAAGAAGAAGAAGAAATAGAAATTAACAGTCTTTACAGTGTGCAAATAATTTGTACCTCATGAAAATAAATAAACAAGTTATTTTATTATCATTTTAACTACCATAGTATGTGCACAGCATTGCATCAAATATATGTGTTAAATTTGACGTATGTATTTTGCATTTTCAATGTTTGCACATCATTTTGAATTTGTATGCTTAGTATAATGGATATGTCTGCACACAGAGTGTAACATCTTATGTAAAGGTTAGTACCCCTTTCTAAATCCTGCTTTTTTTCTCCTGTTGTGTGTAAAACTGTGATAAAATTCATCTGATCAAAGTGGGTCTTAGTATTAGACAAATACAACCTCTGATGAACATTGGTGATTCAACAAAATGAAGCCAATAAGAAAAGAAAAGGTGTGCAAACCCCTATTAAAGTAGATTTGGCTGTTTTTTTTATTCAACATTCAGATGTGTGTTAACACAATTCCAAGAGGGAAAGACATAAACAATGGTCTTAGAGAAGTTATTGTTGCTCTACAGCAACAACTGGAAACAGTTATAAAACTATATCCAAATAATGTGGAGTTCAACAACTACAATGCTCAGAAAAATCCAAAAAGCAAATAAAAAAGCAAAAAAAGCAACATCTCAGACCATACAGGAATCCCTCAGTATGTTAAATATTAAGGTAAATGTAAGCTTCATTTTTGTTAAATAATTAATGGCATAGTGAAAAGAAAACTGTGTTATTCTTCCTCTGAAGTTGTAGTAGTCTAATACTAAAGATTCACTATGATCAGATGCCTTTACTTATGTTTTAAAACAGGATGTAACCTTTGCACATGACTGTACATTAACACAGCCCTTACACATGTAGTCCAGTGTTCCAATTGGAGGGCTAAATTGCTTGAGGAAGAGCGGGTTGTAGGTCTGAGCACTTCCAAAGTCAATAATCTTTATGAGGTTCATGTGCGTGACAATAACATTTTCCGGCTTGATATCCAGATGCAGGATACGGCGAACATGAAGGTAGTCCAGACCCTGGAGGATCTGCGTGATATAAGTCACTGCATCGTCTTCTGAGTAACGGAACCTGCACGAAATCAGGCAGCAGCAGGTTAAACCAATCCAGGTGCAACAGATTAAAGCATTCGTTTTAAAGTTAGCTTTGGAAATTGCATTTACTGAATTTCAAAGCTGGAACCACTTTAAGTGCAGACTCACCTATCTATAAGGCTGTGGAGCAACTCCTTCCCACTGCAGTACTCAGAGATGAGCACCAAGTAGCGTGGTGTGACATAAGCTTCATGAAGAGCCATGATCCTGTCATGATGAAGGGACTTAAGGATGTCGTACTCCTGAAGCACCGACTGCTTGCTCTCTGCCTCATAAGGAACAATCTTGGCCATGAAGAGGTTGCCTGTGGCGTTCTCTCGACACTCTCGGATCACACCAAACCGACCCCTGTGCGAGAGAAAAATGCTATGGATCCAGGAGGGTAAAAGACAGAACATGTTGTACAGTGTTTCATGAAGTGAACAGATGTCATGACGGTTAACAGAGTTAATTGTTTTACTGTAAGTGCCATACAAACTTCCAAACAAATGTTCATAAATGATAAATAATTGTTGAGAATGCAAGTCTCTACGTTTTGGTGGTAACAGCAAAGAAGTTATAATTTGGACTTAAGTGTTACCTTGCTTTTTCATCCATAAACGTATAAGGTTTCTGTGGAACTCCCTGGCGCAGAGATCCCTCCCCAGGTTTGCCCAGTGGCGTTCTGCGTCCAGAGGGTGTGACCCGTCCAGACGGAGTGACTCGTCCGGATGGTGTACTTCGACTGTCCCCTGCCTGCAAAACTGGCGTCAAGCTCTGAACTACCACCACAGGTGGGGAAATGGTTACAGAAGTGACTGAGGGCGTTGTGGTAATTGGGGTTGAAGCAGCTTGAGAAGGGGGAGTAACACGAGCGGTCGCAGCCGGAACGTACATCGGCACGGATGAAATAGGTTTTCCAATGGCAGGAGCAGGCGACGGTACAGGAGAAGGAGGCTTGTTGGTAATGGATGAGAATGCAACAGTGGGACTCTGAGGTTTGGGTGGAACGACAGGCGGAGGTGCCAGCTTTGCTTGGGGTTTGCTCATACTGATGCTAATGCTGGTCTTGGCTTTCGCTTGGGTGGCTGTGCTGGTCGCTACTGGTTGTGAGGTTGTACTAATGGGCGGAGCGACAGCAGGCTGGCTGGCACTGACCTGCACAGCAGGCTTGATGGTTACTGGTGAGGCAGATTTGACCACAGGTGGGGCAGGAGGTGAAGCTGACGGAGGGGCGGGTTGGGCATTTGTCACAACAGTGGATTTACTGGGAGCGGGCTTAATTGGAGGCACTGTCATGGATGACATCATTACTACAGGTGGAGAAGAAGCAGTGGTGGGAACAGTCTTGACCACTACAGCAGCACTGGATTTAGCTGGTTCTAATGGAAGACAGCAACAGATACAACTGATGAGACTGGGATTATATAATAAAAACAATGATGCATGCTACGCAGTGATACACACTATCAGTACAATATTTATAAAGTACTAACCCTTGAACAAAGATTATGGTACAAGTACAACATAAACTCCAACGTTTTGAAAGCATGTTACTGCCACCCCCAAGCTTTACAACTGGGATGGTGTTTTAAGGTCTACAAACATCCCCGTTTATTATGTAATAATAATCATTATGACCATTATGACCATCTGTGGCACTGTAGTCATCTCTGATGTATGACACCTTGTGTTCCGCTTCTGTTTATATTTGTGTATTTTTTGAACAGACGAATGTAGGATATTCCAGGCATTTACAAATTGAACCAGAATTGTGTCTTCATTGATGTATTTTAGTTTTACCATGATGTCATGCATTAGACCTTTGTATTTGCGGGTGATCCTTGAAATACATCCTCAGAAGTTTCTTCCAATTAACTCAAACAACATTAGTTAACCTATAAGAAGCTCCTAATGCCAAAACATAATCATGTGGACGTCTCTTAAGCTGTTAAAGCCCATAGTAAAAAAAAAAACAAAACAAACTGGGAGTCCTAACTGTCCCAAAAAACAGTGGACATATATGGAGAAAAGGTAACAAATGAATGTATTTATTTCTGACATCATACGTACCTGAGGAATCCAAACTCACTACCTCTGACAGGTTGCTGTAGGGGCCCTGGCCAGCTTTGTTCACACAAGCCACCCTGAACCTGAAGGAGCCCCCTGCTGGCAAGTCAGTCACATTGTAATAACAGTCCGCCACTCCAGTGGCAACAATCAGCCAGTTGGTATCACCTGAGGACCGTGACATATAAAGTATTAAAATATTTATTTTTATGTTCAAAAAGGATTTTAAAAAATGTATAAATATATACTTTTTAAATAATAATACTGCATACTGTTTGATATGAGTAGACAAGCACAGTTAAACTTACGTATGCCCTCAATATTTTAATATGAAGCCACCAATTTTTAAAGTTTTTTTTTTTTGTTTTTTTGTTTTTTATTTTCTTTGCCTTTAATGCAAAACCCAAAATCTGACATTAACAATATATGTCTTGATAAAAAGAAGAAACTAATTATTTATTCACAGAGGACACAGACCCTCTGTTCTCCTTTCCAGAGAGTATGTACAAGGGGCCATGGTGTCCGTGGGCCTCCACACCACAAGTGCTGTGTTGTTGTACTTCTGAGGAATCTCAGGGGTGCCAGGGCGATTGGGCAGGCCTTTAAAACAATACATATTTGATTACTAGTTCATGGATATCCATATTCAGTCCATAACAGGAAAGATACAGAAATAAATGTATCAGGCGGTTTTTTTGTTGTTGTTTTTTTTGTAATACAGTGCACATTTCTTCAAGGAAAGAAAATATCTAGCGTCTTACGAGCAAGGGAAATTGTGCAAGAGCTGGACACGGAAGCCAGAGGGTTTGTAGCAACACATTCATAGACTCCTGCATCCTTTTTGGTGGTCTGCATGATCATCAGCAGCTGCCGGCCGTCAGGGCAGGAAATCATATTCATCCTGGCATCGATCTCCAGGGGTTTCTTGTCTGAAAAAGCAGAAGTGCATTAAAGCGGTGTTTTATTTTGAAATGTAAAGATGGAACTGTTAGGTAAATGTATTTGAAACAAAAATAGTAATTTGAAATGATACATTTTGCATTTATCATCTTCTGCGTTAATTATTAGTGATCTATGTGCACTGAAGAGATTTTGCTATGAGATTATTAAATTAAGATGCAACACCTCTTACGTTGTGGTAGGTAGGTAGGTAGCACTGCTGAATTTACACTGGACATACCTTTCAACCAGGTGATGTGTGGATGGGGGCTTCCCGCCGGCAGACAGCTGAGTGTCACTGGATCACCCTCCAACAGGACATGATCTCTCAGCTTGATATGGAATACCGGAGGGAAATCTGTGAACCAGAGATGTTTCACCAATTAACGCACATCTGTGCTGGATTATGATTGTAAAATCCCACAATATTTTCTCACAATCCCATATTTTATTTACAAAAGAACAAAGACAACATTTCGTGTTGAAAGTGAGACAATTTACCAGTTTACCATATTAGCCCCATTTGATGAATTTGATGTCAGCAACTTGTCTCAAAAGAATTAAGAGATGGACAACAAAACCGGAAAAGTAGGCGGTAATAAAAAAAAAACTTAAAGTAACAAACTGGCAAAGAGACAGTGAAATGATTGAGTATAAAAGAGAATCGTAGAGCGGCAGAATCTGTCAAACGTAAAGCTAGGCAGAGGTCCACAAGTCTGCTAGAAAAAAACATAATTTCAGATTGCTATTCCTCAGCAGAAAATCTGACTTTGAGTATCTCATCATCTAGAGCAGTGTCTCCCAACCCGTTCCTCAGGGCACACCGTCTGTGCGTTTTAGATGTTGCTCTGCTCTAACACGCCTGGTTTAACCTAGGGTACCGTTGACGGACTTGTGTGGACCTTGATGACAAGCTGACAGGGATCCAACCAGGTGAGTTTGAGCAGGGAACCAAAAAATATTCAGGACAATGTGCCCTGAGGGTCGGGAAACATATCTAAAGTACAATATATAATTAAAAGAATCTAAAGAAATCTCTGTGAGCATGGGGAAAAAGCATAAAAAAAATGAATAACAATCCTAAAATCAGTATTGAATACCTGAGATCTTGGGGCCTTCAGGTGGAACTGCATTAAAAATAGACATGATTCTGTGATGGAAATCGCTGCATGGGCTGAGGAGCACTTTAGGAAATCACTGTCTCAGAAAACGATTCACCTTTCACAAATCCAGGTTAAAGCTTTATCATTCAAAGAGCAAGTTGTATGTTGCAAGTTGTAACATAATCCACAAATACTGTGGATTTTGGCCCTGGCCCTGAGCTGGCACCTCGGGGCCAAGGCTCAGTGAAAGTGGACTAAGACTAAGTGGAAAATTGTCCTGTGGGCAGACAAATGGAAACCTGAAATTTCTTTTTGTTTAGGCCTGATGGTTCATTACTACGTTTGGAATGAGCATCTTGCACTATGGGACTATCAAAGGAATTTTGAGAGCTGAAAAGTATATAAGGTTTGGATCAGCATATGCTCCCATCCAGACATTTAAAGATGCATCTTTAAGCAAAACATTGCCAGACTCCATTTCAAAAGCATGTCTTTGTAGCAGAAGGGTCCTGGTGCTGAACTGACCTGCCTACAGTCCATTCAACAATTTCAAACGCTTGACATGTCACGAAAAAAATACAACAAAGAAGAGCCAGGACTGTTGAGCAGCTTGAATCCTGTTTCTGATGAGAACGGGACAGGATTCCTCCCCAACCCATAACCCATGTAGAATATAGTGTATATTTACATGACTTCTTCTGGAATTGATTAAATTAAATGATGATGCAGAAAATGATAGCTGTTCATCAGCATTACACATTTATGATATCTTCATGTCTCATGGCTTTGATGTATCTCTACATCTTTGCTTATTTAACATGTGTGATTATCCAAATGAACTCCCTACCACACCATTACAATCTTTACCACTTGACTGGCTGCAGCTGCTCACATTTGACTCTGCTAAGACACCTTTTACTCTTCTTCAGACGTTGGCAGTCGGCTATTAATGCACTGCTAATAATAGTTTAAACTTGCTCCCAAACGCCAGGTCAGAAAAGTTCCACCTTCAAGTTGAAAAAGACTTGTTACTGACAGTTTGCAGCAAATGTAACCTTGGCAGTGTGGATAAGGACTTTTGAAACTATTGGTGGTACTCAGTACACATTTTCATGGGAAAATTGCTGAGCCATAAGTTCAACTGCATATTTTAAGCATAGTTCAAGCATTTGAAAAACACTAGATGGTAACCGTTTTAAGTTAGGTACCTTAAATTGGAAGGAAAGGTAATTCAAAGCAAAGTTTTACATATTTCTGAATTTCTGAAATATACTATTTGGCTGAAAAAACTAATACCAATCTCAAGTCTTTAAATAAGTTAAAATGATATATGAAGCAAAAGCCTGGTTAGACTAAGCCTAGATCACATGAGGGCAATATGTGAAGATTGTGAAGCAGAGACTGCCTAGAGTTGCTGAACTTTGCCATGAAACTCCTAAAATGTCAGATAAAGTGGTGCTGGCCAAAAAGCTCTGCTATGTTAAAAAGATGTGTGCCACAATATTCAATTAAAAGACATACTTACCAGAAGCCAGTCTGGAATAACGTGAACGTAAGGCGCTATTGTCTCTGGAGATTGCTGTTGGTATGTCAGGCTGTGACACTGTCTTATCTCGCCTCCCTCTGGTCAGGCCCCATCGATCCCAGCGGGATCTACGCTCAGTCTCCAGACCTTAAGGAAAAAAAATAAAAGTAACTAGGGAAGTGTGACTGACAGGTATTTGGACAAATCTGACAGTAGAAAAAAGGCTATTGCCCCATACCCTTTGATGCTTCTGATTTTAGGCTGGACATGGAGTCAAGAGACTCTGATGAGGCACCATTTTTGGCCTGAGATGCCAGGTGGTTCTGAGGAACGCTGGGAACCTTGGTAGCTCGGCTCTCTGATGTTGAACGACGAAGCATTGAAAGAATAGGTGTTCTCTTTGACTCCTTTTCTTCTGATGCTCTCCTTTCTTCTGAGAAGCTGCGGATTCTTGTGGAGATCTCAGCCACTGTTGATTCAATCTTTCGGCGCATCGCCAACACAGGTGATTCATTAGGTTTCTTCAGCTCTTTTTCATTATGTTCCACCAATCTATCACCTTCTCCATCTATTCGAGCCATCTCTGTGTCTTTCTTTTCTTGGGATCCTCTTCTGCCAAGTGTCCAAGAGACTCTACGTCTTGTCATTGCTGAATCATCTTCTTTCTGTATTTCATCTTTACGCTCTGCTGATGGAGTTCTCTTCAAGCGCAGAGAGAGCCTCCTCATGAAGCCTTGGTCCTTTTGAGCTTCTCGAAGGTCCTGAACTGACTTGGACTTTTCCTCAAGTCTTGGTCTTGGGGAGAGCTCCAGTGGTGCACCAACTGGCCCAGGTCGGTATATCTCTTCATATGTGTCTGTAGAATCTGATGATGTAGCTTGTGCTTTGTCATCATTTTTTGACCGTGACAAAAATTTCAGACTTCTAGTGAGGGAAGACTCACGTTTTTTGAATCGAGCTTCAAACACCTCTTCAGAGGTAATATCTTCGAACTCAGTTCCTGCCAAGTGCTCTTGTTGAGATGAGGACGGTGGTAAAGCCAATGGAGGACTTGGTTCTTTTGTGATCATTTCTGGTGATGCTACCCTAGCATATACGGCAGGGTGCTCAGTGGTTGATGTGACTGGCTTTGGTATAACAGGTAAATCAGATGATATGCTGGCTGGGGAATATGCTTCACCTGATACTGAGGACAATGTTGTGGTTGGAACAATAGTTGTAGAGGAGCTTGTAAGTGGTTCATTAAGAGGCTGAATTGAAGGGACCATGATTGTCTGCATTATACTTGCATATGCAGACATCCTTCCATCTGGAAGAACAACTCGAGCAGGAAGTGAAGGTGTTATATATGTTTGGGCAACACTGTCTGTGGACTGGGAATATTCATCTGTTGGTTTCACCAATACTGTGCTTGTGGTTATATTCATCTCAGAAGATTTTACAGGGACACTTTCTTTATCTTCTACGTGCTCTACAGTTACTTCTACATTTTCCTTTGCATTTGATTCAGCAACACTGTCAACTCTTTCATCTTCTTTCATTAACTCTTCTTTTTCTTCTTGCACCTTTTCTACTTCTTCTTTCTGATCTATTTTCTCTGTGACTTTAATGCTTTGGACCATAGGAGGAGGTGTAGGAATTCTTTGACCCATATAGTCTGATTCATTTATTGGTTCCTCTGAAATACTCATGTCCTTCTCTGAAAACCCACTTGTGCTTGATCTCTCATCAAAATTGCTATCTGTAGTCAACCCATCCATCTTTTCATTTATAATTTCATCAGGTTTTATCTCTTTCTCCATTAGAGATTCTTCACTCTCTGCTTTTGTTGGACTCTCTTGCATAACAGACTCTGGAGTTGGTGGTTTTGGTGATGATTCCTTGGGAGTCACTGGGCGGGAATCTAGCTGGGTTTGCTCTGTTAGAGCTGACATAGAAATAGCCTCCTTGAGTCTTCGTTCTTCTGTCTGTGTCACAGGAATCTCCAGAGGAGCTCCTGATCGCCGGTGTAAAGGTATGGGCTCTGAATCCCCCTGACTGAAAGAAGTACTTTTGCGTAAAACTTTGGGTTTAGGAACTTCGTCCCTTGGGAAATCACTGGATGCAGCTCGAGTTAGTGGTGGTGGGCCCAGACGAGTTGTGCGAGGGTAGCGATCTGAAGGCATTCCTCTTTTTTCATCTCCCATTCCTAGTGTTTCCAGCAGAGGTCCTCTCAGTCCACTCATCTTGTTGTCAACAGAGCCACCACGAAGCAGTCGCTGTCTCATCAGCTCCAATTTCAGAGCATAGTCTTCTTGACTCATCTTAGTAGTTCCTGGGCTGGTGCTCCTTCTTGGTAATTCCATAGACACAGCTTTCTTAAGAACTCTCCGTCCTTCCTCATGGTTTTCTTCTCCAGTTCCTTCTTCAGGTCTGATTCGGAGCAGCAATGCACTGTCAGCTGAACCACCACGTCTTAGCTCCCCCTTACGTCTTCCTCCTTCTGGTTTATCAGACTCCATGCTTGAACCCCTTCTAAGTGGTTTTCTAGACAACTCAGACTTGTGGGGCAATTCAGCAGGTGGTTCTTCATCTGAGGAACCATTGTCATGGTCTTGAGATGACCTTTTCAGATGGTGGCCTTTGCCAGTTATTTTAACGCTTTCCTTATCCAATTCTCTAGGTTCACACTCCATTGCCTCCTGGGTTTGACTCGTACCATTTGGCTTTCCAGTTTCTTGCTCATTGGTCTGAATTTCATTCAATGACTTCCTCGATCCAGAGAAGTCCATGTTAAGTGGCATGGGAATAAATGGCAGTTCATCAATGTCTTCATCAGAATCAGAAGATGATGATGGCAAAGGAGAACCCTCTTTAAGATTTCTTGGGACCGCAATAGATATATGGCTTGAGGAATCATTCAGCAGCTCAGGTATGGATCTCATGACCATTTTTGATTTATAGCTGATAATAGAACGCTGCAAAACAGGAAATGTTTTATGATAAGCACCACATTATTGCCATATCAATACTCATTGTGCATGCAGTATAACTGGAAAACCTTCCTCACCTGCCATTTTCTGCGAGACACAAATTTCTTCAGGGCCTCTGTACTTATGGCTTTCCCTTTGCTAAGTGTCTGGAAGATGAACAGAGAATCATTTTATAAGTAAGAGAATAAATATGGGACAGTGCTTAATGTCATGTAGAACTACCTGGACGATTCAGACAGTAATATTACATAACACTGGCTTTTTCCTACCTTGAACCAGGGATGTCTGAGACATTCTTGAGTATCTGGTCTCCTAAAAGAAAATGATGGTATCTAGAATAAATAAGTGTACTGTTATAGCTTAACATTTGACATTTAAAAATAACAGAAGAAAAATGGATAAAAAAGACAACGTACTAAGGCCATATTTTTGACATGTCCCTACTTAAACAGTATGTCTTGATGGCAGGGATATCATTTTTTTCTCTGAATTTAGTATTAGTATTGATTTTGTGTGTCTTTTATAAAATTGCTCCAAAATATCTTTTAGGAGGTCAGGACACCCTAAATGTATGATGCAACATCTCTTTTAAACTTTTATTTCTAGCAATTAACTATACCTTTTTCATCTTACAAAGCATTTACACTTTATAGACATTGTTTTCCTCAGGGAATTAAGGTCTAATCAAGAATTGGACCACCTTAGTATCTTATGAAACTGCTGTTTCGTTATCTTGAGCTATGAAGATTAAGATTCCCGTATTAAGTTACAGGAATCTTGTGTAATTTTAACTTATTTGAATTGTTGAAATATACTAAAATAGGAAAAGGAGCTCCTACTAAGTAGTTATGTGTGTGAAAAGAATATATAGTTAATTGATTCCCATTAAAAGAAAGTGGACCAAACCGGAGTACCTGGAGGGAACCCACGCAAGCACAGGGAAAACATGCATACGCCACACAGAAAGAATCCTGCCCAGGAATTGAACCAGGAACCTTCTTGCTGTGAGGCAACAGTGCTAACCATATATCTATATAATATAACGTATAGATAGATAGATAGATAGATAGATAGATAGATAGATAGATAGATAGATAGATAGATAGATAGATAGATAGATAGATAGATAGATAGATAGATAGATAGATAGATAGATAGATAGATAGATAGATAGATAGATAGATAGATAGATAGATAGATAGATAGATAGATAGATAGATAGATAGATAGATAGATAGATAGATAGATAGATAGATAGATATGAACAAAATTAGTGTGTCCATGCCCAGGAAATTTTAAAACTTATTCCAGATATCCTAAAAGGATAGGCATTGGAGTTCAATTTATTTCATTTCCTAAACCCAAAGAATACAGAACTAAATATCTGCTTTGGATTGAGCTGCCAATTTAAAGTCCAAAAGATCAACAAGGATGTCTGCATTTGTTCTAATGTAAGTCAAGGCAACAATACCTTCAACTGTAACTATACTTATATTACCAAACATTATTTAATTGTAAATGTTGTGTCTTTGCATCAGATACGTTTGGTGGCTAGTCCTAAAGTTATCTTAAGTTAATCTTGACTTTGAGCGTACATCAGATTATGAGCTACCAGACCCAGAGCTGCCGCTAGACAGCTAAAAGCATATCTCAAGTTATATAGTTCTAGGAAGCTAGTAGCTCTACATAACTTCAGATCTATTACTAACTACCTCTGGATCTGAAATCTGTAGCACAGTAGATCTACAGTTGTGCCTCCACACATTAAACTAATTAAATGTAAATCAATTTAATTCTACACTGATGTACTTGAGCAGTGTTGATCCTGGATATTTTTACGTGATCATCATGCCTGTAAGATAAGGCGTTCCCTGCTTGCACTGTGATCCGTAAACGTTTTCCCTTAATTGGAAGGTGGTCCTTTTATGTACAAAATGCATCTAAAACAGAGGGCTGAACTTGCCGAAAGGTCCGTTTTCCCAACATAGTTTCAAGATAGGCGACATTATCAAGACAAACAGTGATCCAGTGGTGTCACTCACAGCCTGTCTACAACCAGCAACTTTATGATGAACCCTTTAGCTTCTCTACAAAGGTCAGCAAACATGCTCTCCTCAAATGCCACGTTGTAGTTCCTGATGTTCAGTACAGAGCTGCGATCGTTCTCCCCAGCAAATGGAGAAACTCCTGTCAGACTGGTAACAGAAACAAACAGTTGGTCATGAACAGAAAGCTCTGAAAAAAAAAAAACTAAGCCGAGAGAAAAAAAAGTTTACTAACCACAGGTAAGCTACAACTCCAATAGCCCTGTGGGTGAAAAGGAAATGTTTTAAAACCGACAAATAGGGAATCGTTTGAAAAAAGAAGTTTTAAATGATAGATTCCTTACCATATGTCCGTTGCTTTTGAAATAGGCGTCTGATTGACTATTTCTGGAGCAACAAATTCCGGTGTGCCAAATTTGCAGTACTGAGCCTCTTCAGGCGTGAGCTCCACTGCGTTGCCGAAATCACAGATTCGAATTTGATCACTATGGGGATCTGCCATGAGGATGTTATCAGGCTGAAAGAAAATAACAAAAAAAAAAACAAAAAAACAAAAAAAACCATGGTTGATGATGTTTTTACTGAGTGAATAAAAATTGCATTTCTAGAAGATGATGATGAAAAATTATGACTGTGTGTCTACCTTTATATCCAGGTGTATGACGTTTAGATTATGGAGGTAGTCCACACCCTCAAGCAGCTGTCTTATACAAGAGCGTACCTGTTAAATGCAAAATATTTATTAGTTAATGGAACGACAGAATTAAGCTATACATTTGTAATGGAAATTGTGACTGGAATAAAAGGGAACATTTCTTGGTAAGTCATAAATCAAGACATACGTCAGACTCCAAAACAGCAGATTTCCTTATAAATCTGTCAAGCACCTCCTCGTGGCATCTTCAAGGTTTAATTAAGGCTTTTGTTCTGTTATGTTCAGTGCATAGCGAAAGACTGAACTTTATTCACTTTTTAAATCTTCTTCGATTTGCTTTTTTACTGACTTCCCATGGTTAATTTCCATAATTTACATCAGAGTTGGTGTTTTATCTGCAGATAAAGGATACATCTCTGTGATGATGATGACTGCATTCTTCTTCTCGAAGGCATCATGAAAGTAAAGGACTCTCTCATGGTCCAGCCTGGAAAGCAGGTTCATCTCTCTCAAAGCAGACTTCTTCTTTTTGGCTCGAGTGGATATAAACTTTGCAGCGTACTCAATCATACTCCCCTTCTGGGTCACACGTTTTACATAGGAAAATGCCCCCCTAAATAATAATAAAAAAAACCAAAAAATAATAATAATAACTTTCATTTTAGTTTGACATTTCTGGGGTAATTATTGATCTGGTCAAGGTAGATGCATTAAACTGCTTAGCTTTCACTTTGAGCTTACAAATAAGTTACAGTACCTGCCAACTTCCTTGTGGATGTCATAGTAATCAGTCAACCTGCGCATTTTTCTGAGAAGAGTCTCTTCGTCGTCCGCTGGATCCGCTTTACTTTTAGCTTTAACAGTGGGGAAGTATTAGTAAGCTTGGATAACTTAAAAAAAATAAATAGATAAATTACTGCCTGTCTTTGTTTGCACTCTGGACATCCATCCATCCATCTTTTATACCCGCTTTATCCTGCACAGGGTCACAGGGATCTGCTGGAGCCCATCCCAGCTCATTACAGGCGAGAGGCAGGGGTACATCCTGGACAGGTCGCCAGTCTATCGCAGGGCCACATATGTAGACAAACAACCATGCACACTCAAAGAGACATTTATGGGTAAACTCTTACCTTCATGAACCGTGAGTTCAGCTTTACAGGACACAGAACCTGCCAAGTTTCGAGCAGTACACGTGTACACCCCAGAGTCCTCTGCATGGGCGTTTAGGACCACCAAGGAACATTCATTATCATCGTAGACAAATGTGTAGTGACTGCTCTCTGACAGCAGGATATCCCCCTGAAAGAAAATGCACACATTTCAACAACTTTCCACAAAAAGGTCATATTGTAGTAAATAATACCTCTCTTTAGGGTATTAAAAAGCAAAAGAAAAACAAAAATCAAGGAAGCATTAAAGTAACATCGCTGCAAGTGGTAAAAGTATGTGTATAAAATGTATAAAATGTGTGTCTCTGGAATGTTACTGAGTGTTATAATGTGGCTTAAAATTCATTTATAGGATAGGTATTCTGACATTTTCCGTAGTTTATTTAGCATTCATTGCTTTATGAATGATCATAAATCATTTTCAACCAGATGATGCCAGATATACCAAAATCATGATACTTCCAATAGTTGAATTCAGGTCGCCTAGATCTCCTTGAACTTCATATTGGAAGCTCCAGTCAAACAATTGCAAAATACCATCTCAACATCTCATATCATCTTCAGAACTGTCATCTGCTTTATTTGTCTTGAAGTAAAAACAAGATGCACCTTACCACCATATTAACTTAACATCTAAATAGTTTAGAGCATTTGAAAATCAAGGCACTTTGCCTTAAAATGCCTATATTTCCTAAATGGCCCATGCCATTTTTTTTAAACATCTAACTTTAAAGCTGAAACTCTACACTTTGATCTTATCCTTGCTGTTTTATTTAAAATCTATTGTGGTGGTGTTATAAAGGCAAAATCAAAATAACGCTGTCTTTGTCCCAATCTTTGTAGACCGAAATGCAAATGGTAATGTGTAACATTTTTGATTAATATATTTAATGGGTAAGATTATCAGATGACTCTGCAGCTAAATAGGTTACCAACCTTGAACCAGAGGATGTCAGGGATGGGTTTGCCCTCCACTACCACAGCAAAGCGAGGGGTCTCCCCTGCACAAACATCCAAGTCTTCCATAATAGTCTCAAATGTTGGTGGACCTTTGGACAGAGATGAAAAGGTACATGACCTTTAGGGGACTGAATGGAACGGTTGCTCAATACCCATACTGACAGATATTCCTCCCACCTGCCATCTCCACATTGAAGGTACAACCGTCGCTTCCATACTCATTGGAGGCAACAAATGTCATCTCTCCAACATCAGCACTCTTCACTTTCAGAAGCTTCAGTGTGTGCTGGTCATCATCTGGCATTGTCATCTCATACAGGCCTGGCTTGCTTGTCAGAGTCACTCCTTTCCTGCGGAAAAGCATATTTTAAACTTATATAAACAGGCCTGCAGCTTTGGAGGACAGACGTTAGGCAGTGGTCATGTTTAAAAGTTTTAAAGAGTGAGCCTGAACATTTTAAAAGACTTTTTCACTGCTCTGGAATCTCCGATAATCACTTGGGATAAAACAACTGCCTTTTAGCATTGTCATACTGTATTTATGGCTCTCCGTCATACACTGTGACCATCCTGTAAAACAGCTGTTGTGTAAGGGGTCTTATTTCAGATCAGATTTCTAAACTAATAAACCCCCATGCGATGACAACATGGATGTTGAAACTAAAAATACAACTGCATTTTTACCCTGGACTTGTTTTCTTCAGTAAAAAAAAGGATAAAAAATATAAAATATGTCTTGGAAAACAAGCACTTAATTAGTTTTTGTTTAATATTTTCTAAATGTGCACATCTACTTCAGGATTTGTATTTATTTATTTTTTTTACATTAAAGAATAAAGATAGAATAGCATTTTCTGAAACTTGATACCTCTTCCAGGTAACTGCAGCGTTGACATGATTGAGTGTAATGGAGATCGTGACCGACTGGTTTTCAATCACATACACAATTTCTGGTTTATCAGTAATCATGGGGGCCTCTTGTAGGTAGGGACCTTCAGAAGAAGAAAAGAAGTCAGACAAATATTATTTATTAAACATGCAAATTCAGACTGGTGGATGAAAGGATGCCCTAAAATCTGGAGACTACCTCGATCCAGGAGCTGCACTGGGTCGGTGGCAAGTGAGGGCTTGCTGAAGGCCTTGGAGGTGATGGTCAAGACCCTGAAAGCGTACCGCACACCTTTGGAGAGGGTTGTGATGGTATAGGTGGTCTCCTTTAGGCCAGAGGCTATGATGATCCACTGGATGGAGCCCAGGGCCTGCTGTTGGATGGCGTACATCAGGGAGCTGGGATCTTGAAGAAAGTTAGTTTTGATCCAAAGTGTATCAAAACAACACCAAAAATATCCTCTTTAATAAACTAATGAAACAAACACAGATTTGGCATCTAGGCTCGAACCTCATTGCTCCCCACAGATAATACCCATATTGAGATGCGACATCCAGCTCTGCTTTCTGTCCCTTGGCCAGTGCTCTTGGTCTCCAAGCCACAAGGAAGGACTGGTTTTATAAACCAGTCTTATAAAGCTTTTACAAAACTCTTGCTGTTAGGCTACTGTCATGAATAAACTCCAATTGCCTTCTCCAACCACCCCACCCAACCTGACTGACCTGTTTATTCTGTACTGCTATGACTGACCTTCATTAATCTTCTCTCTAGTGTCTAGCTCTACCTCTCCAAGTTTTTTCCCCTCAAGTGTTCCCTATTCTCAGTACAGATCACAATGTCATCTGCAAACATCATAATCCATTTATGATGTTTGCAAATTTACAGAAAAGTGAGTGTAGTGTGCTTCAAACATGAGACTGATGTAAAAGAAATGTTTGTGTTAAATGTATAAAGTAATATTAAACCTTTAGAAGTACCTTTATATATTGTTTACTATGTTCTGTTGCTTTTACATACCAATGGAAGGGTCCAACCTCCTTGGCTTTTTCCAGGTTAAAGTGATGGTTTTACCAGTGATGGACTCGATCACTGGAGTGCCATCAGGAGGGTCAGGAAGGATGTCTGAAAATGACAACACTGGATTTAGTGGTCCAAATGTGTCTAAGACATTATGTTGCCTGAGGCAGTATCAGAGAATGTATGGATCTAGTAAGGTCAAGTCAAGTCAAGTCAAGTTTGTTTCTATAGCACATTTAAAACAACCTCGGTTGACCAAAGTGCTGTACGGGCTAAAGAAAATTAAAAATTCCCCAAAAACATACATACATACATACATACATACATACATACATACATACATATATACATACATACATACATACATACATACATACATACATACATACATACATACATACATACATACATACATACATACATACATACATACATACATACACACACACAGACACACACAAATTATTTAAAGTGATCAGTAATCTAGGTCGATTACCTTACTTAAAAGTTGTAGATGAAAAAAAAACAACTTAATCTGGTTTAATCTGTTTGTCAAATTTAAAACCAGAGTCAAAATTCATACCAAGATTTTCCACAAATTGCTTACAGTGCACAGATAATGGGCCAATTGCACGTGCCAACATGTTCATGACCATCTAAAATGTCAGATTGACCAAAGACTATTAGGTCAGTCTAATTCTTGTTCAAATTGAGGACATATATCTCCTGCCAAGAGTTTACTTTCTTAAGGCAGTTCAGCAAAGGTTGAATTGATTAATTGCTCATTGTCTGTATGAGCACATCAATTTTAAAACCATCAGCAAAGCAGTGAAAAGCAATGTCATGCTTTTAAAAAATGGATCCCAAAGGAAGCATATACAAAGGAAAAAAGAATTGGGCCCAGAATGGAGCCTTGTGGTACACCGCAGTCCCCCCCAGTCCCCTACACTACACAGCTGAGAAAAACTGACCCAAAAAGACAGAGAAACTCCTGTCTGCCAAATAGGATTGGAACCAGCAAAGAACCGTGCCTTTAATCCCCACACGTTTCTATTTGTTATAATGAAATATCATGGTGACGACTTTTGACCAAATTTATGTAACCAAAACCTATATTTATCAAAGTGCTTGGAAAAAAGAAAATAGAGAAAAACACCTGTAACATAGAGATGAGAATAGCATGTGGCTTTTCCCACTTTGTTAGAGATCACACTCTTGTAGACACCACCATGAGCGTGGCACACAGAGCGGATGACCAGGCTGTGGACATCATGAACTGCAGAAAGAAGACAACAATGGATGATGAGGGCATGTAAAAGAAACCTCAAGTGACAACATTTTTTTCTACTTCAAAAAAATGGCATAGAAAAAACTCAGCACAGAGGGCAAAAGCTATAAATAAAGTTCATGGCAAGCTAAACAGTACAACTGTATTTTATGTAAAGCACACAGGACAGTCCAAATTGACTCTTCATATAGGCCAGGGACAAAGTTCTGGAGGAGCTTTCATTAAAAACAATAGCAAAAGATAATAGATCTAAATGAGGTCAAAGATCTGGCTTACAGACTGGAGTGTGCACATGGTGTGCACTGAACAGATACGGTCTTCACGAAAGAGTGGTAATAGCATCAAGAAGAGACGAAGATGCATCTTTTAATTTAAATAAAGGCCTGGACACTCTCCAAACATGCATAAGATACAACTCTGATCAGATTAAACTAAAGCAGAACTTTTTGGCCATCAAGGGAATAGCAGTGTTTGGTAGTAGCCAATTACCCCAAAAAGCCCCGTTACCAAAGTGAAACATGATAGTGCCTGCATCATGCTTTGGGGAATTTTGTCATCAACAGGACCTTCAGAACTAATCAGAATTCATGGAGTGATGGATAAAGCAAAATATAGGTGAATTCTTTAGGAAAATCAGTTCCATTTTCAATACAATTTGGACAATTTGGATATTTACTGTTCAGAATTACAATAATTTTAAAGCAAAAATATCACTATTATATGTATATAATATTTCTTCTTGAAATATGTTTGGAAACCTTAAGTGACTTCCAACTCAAAAATGTTAAAACAAACTAACTGTGTCACCTTATTTGGGGTCACCTAACTGAAAATCTGTCATTCGGAAAGTTTTTTCAGATTTGCAGGGTAATGTGACATCACAGAGCCTGATCAGAGTTGAATTAAGCAGTTTCCCCATCTTTATCTTAGTCCAATTTTACACCTTTTACGCATGTACTAGTCATCTGAAGTGGGTAGTACAAAGGTCTAAAACTGACTTTTGATCTGTTTGAAACAGGCAAACATGTGGCTAAAAGTTCCAAACGTATAGGGCTGTAACTTAGAAAAACTTAGGGCTTTACCTTGATTTTGGGACATTCTGACAGACTTACATTGGGTCATCTTTCTGTCCTCTGTGCTTTCAATCCTTTTCCCATTGTGGAACCAGGCGATGGTTGGATATGGCAAACCGGCCACTTTGCATTTGAGCACAGCTTCTTTTCCCTCAACCACATCCAGGTCATAGAGCGGCTTGATGAAGTCAGGCATAGTAAAGCGCTCCACCTCATTCTCCGGCACCTCTGGCTCTTCAGGGATGGAAGGCATTTTCTCCAGTTTAGCCCTATTTAAAAAAAAAAAAGGAGAGACAAAGAAGAAGAATAAATATTGTAAGTTTGGATGGATTTTGTAGTCAAAGGCACAGAAAATCCCCAAAAAGTAACATGAGTGAATACTGACAAAGCACCGCCCTCTTACATCTGAGAAGAAATGGCTGGCCGCGGTTCCTGTATGTAAAGTTCGGCAGAGTTCTCCGCATCGCCGTGACTGTTACCAGCTGTGATAGTGTACAAACCCTCATCCTGGGTAGTCACGTGGGAAATGATCAGAGAATGACGGCCGCCCTCCTGAAGAATACGAATGTCTTCACTTTCTAACAGTGGCTGGTCTGAAAGGACAAAGTGGCAGGTAATTGTATTATAAATTAAAAATCACAAGCAGAGAGGGTTGGAAAGAAACAAAGATAGCAGTTGTGACTCAATGTTCTGATGTACACAGCGAGTAAGAAAAATATTAAGATAGTATATCGTGTAAATGAAAAAAGTGATATGACAATGGGCCTACCGAAGTGACTCCAGATGACCTTAGGAGGTGGTGTCCCACTGACTTTGCAGTCAAACCGAGCATTACGCCCCTCAATCACTTCCAAAACATCCAACTTACGCGTAAAGAGAGGCGCCAAAGAAGGAATAACTTTGAGTTTACCACAGGATGTCACTTCCTCTGAAAATAAACACGATATTCATGTAAACTGAAGAGCAAAAAGTGTGGTTAATAAAGAGGGTTGTTTTTATTTTGAACTGCACATATCGTGATGAATATATTTCCGTAGACTACCTTTAGCCGTGCTGAGCTTGCACATGTATGTACCGCTGTCATCCTCGTGTACAGAATTGAGCAGCAGCCTGCACTTCCGTCCATCAAAGTGCATCTTACAGTTGAGCAACGCCGGCTGGATCAGTTTCCCGTCTGCAAGCCAGTCCACATCGGTGTCCTTTGGCCCGATGACGTGACACTCGAACAGAACCGTCTCTCCAGCCTTAGCTGTGATGTCTTTCACCGGCCGGATAACAGCGAGGCCTGGCTCAACGGGTGGGGCTGGGTATAAATAAAGGACATTTTCTGAAGAGTGCCGCTGAGTGATACTCACACGCTTCTGTTGTGAAATACTTATGGCCACGATGAATGCTTTTATTTACTTGGAGTAACGGAAAAGTAGTGTGAAGGAATTCGATCCCATTATGACAAATTGCCTGTACATAAGTGTCGTGCTCCTTTAAATGCAGCTTGAAAATACAGAAGTAAAAGATCATTTCAGCCTCTAGGACCTTTGGAATGGATAATAGTCATCAACAGATCAACAAATACACAAAGGAATGGTATGGTGCAGTAAGAAAAAAAATCCGTTTATCTTAAACATGTGAAGGGAATCTCAGAAACTGCTTGTAAAGAAACAACTTTCTCCCAACAGGATAACATCTTTTGTTATTTTGCTATTGATTTTTTTTCCTTTGGATGTTTCAAAACACCAGTTTTTTCGATAGGCACTGATTCCTACAGGAAAAAACTGCTTGTTTGTTCAAATATGCCAGAAAAAAAGCCAATTTCCATAGAATGGTCCTATTTTCCTCACGACTGCACTGCACAAAAACTAATAAAGAGCTTTTATTCACTGAAGAAATGAATATGGATGTGTACATTCCTTAAACAGATGTGTTCTTGGAAATAGACGCTGAAAAGGCAGCATACCTTTCACCTCCAGCTTTGCTTCACATTGCTTTGTCCCATACTCATTAATGATCCTGCAAGTGTAAAGTCCAGAGTCTGACTTCACCGCCGACTTGATGGTCATTTCAAAGGTGCCATCTGCCGTCTCACGTACAATGTGACGTGGGCCTGTTTTCACGGTCACTCTGTCCCTCAACCTACAGAAGAGAGAATGTAATAGAGGAAATCACTCACACATTATACCAGGCAAAGCTTTTGAAATGCAGATAAAAATGACCAAACATGTTTTGTTTCTACTGTAAGCTGTTTTCTGATCGGTATGACAGGGATAGTGTGTGGTAAACATTTTGGTTGGTATTTCGTTTTTGAATGATGACTCTCACGTCCGAATCTGCCTGCATCATTTGGCGTGTTTTTCTGCTCCGTGTTTAAGGACAAAGCTACCTATGTTCTAAAGTTGAATTATCAGGAAGGTCAGTAAAAGAAATGGCGCGTAGCATTTCTAAGCTTTCCCACTTTTTCTTGGAGGAGAAGTTTTCATTTTGGATCATCGTTTAGGTTTTGTTCAGACTGCAGTCTAAACCTGATTTAACTGACCTGTATAGAAATCTGATTGGAACATCATTTGAAATCAGATCTGGAAAAGAAATCACATTTCATGTAGTTTTTGACTGTTTAAACGGTCTACAAATCTGTTTAGATGGAAACTAGATTAACTAGATGTAAGATTTAGACAGGCGGTCTGTACTTCGTTGTAGCTGAAAACATGAAAGCCTCATTTACGACCCTGTTTCTGGCACAAATGCTGCATTCCCACAAGCCTGTACTCAGCCCAGTGTACTCGGTGAAAACTTCCTAACAGATATGTTGTTGTGGTTCCTCAGGAGCAACTGGCAGAGAGGTATAAATTATAGCAGCTTTTGGTCCTTTTATGGAATATGTTGACAGTAAGGAATCCAGCATTATCAAAACAGCAATCAATAACCGTCGACTGGAAGGACATATACGGAAGTGCTGCAGAAACTCCGCAGGGTTCTCAGAACCCCACAGGAGAGGCGCAGTCATCTCGCTTTTTTTTTTTTTTTTTAATACTTTTAGCATCACATATGACTTCTACATTATTTTCTTAGCTCATTACCCTCCAGGTTAGTGCTTCTTGGCAAATGCACAGCTCTGAGGTTAATGAATGGTTATTTTTCTCTTTTGAGTCTTTTTCTGAAGATCAACAACATGTTTCTACCTTTGTTAAAAAATGATTAAAGTAGCGTGCTGCAAAATCAAACCACACGGTCAACTGACTTCACTCAGGTCCTGCGATGATAGAAAAGCCTTTAAATGTTCACAGCAAGCGAAGAGCTCAGGTAAGCTAATGGTCGGGTGTGACCTACCAGTAAAGCATGGGTTTGGGTTGTCCACTTATCCGAACTGACACGGTGACTTCTTGTCCTTCAATGACGGCCTGATCAGTCATTGCTACCTGTTTAAAAGTAGACGAATGTCAGAAGCTGCGGGATGTATTTGGCCGTACTTTTATTTGATACACCCATGTAATGACCACACAGCAGATGATGCATCCAGATGGGGTAATTACGATCCCAACTTCAAAAAAGTTAGGGTTGCAGTGCAAAAGGTATTTAAAAACAGAATGCAATTGTTTGAAAAGCTTGTAAATGTTATTTGCAGTGGAACACATAAATTATAGTATATAACATTTCACCTCATTTTGAATTTGATGGCAGTAACACATCTCAAAAACATTTGGACATGGGCGACAGAAGGCTGGAAAAGTAAGTTGTACTAAAAAGAAACACATGGGAAAACAGATTTCATCTTCTTTTTCTTACAGTTTTTCCCTTTAGAGCTTGCCACAGCAGACTGTCTCTGTCTCATCCTGTCTTCTACAGCTTCCTCTGTCACACTAGCACATCCTCTTTCATCACATTTTGAAATCTCCTCTTTAATCTCTCCTTCTTCTCTCCTGCGTGGTAGATCCAGGTCAGTGACATGATTAGATATGAAAAGAGGATCTTAAGATGAGGGGGTGCACAAGTGCAGCCCACAGCGGTCACTGTAATTACTTGAAATTGACGAAAGTAACAATGATCATAATTTATAGAACTTTCACTAATGAAAATCAGACATTCCTTTTGAAAAATCATTAACCAAAACTCATGAAACTGGCTGGACAAATTAGTTGGTACCCTTATAAATGACTTAAAATAATTTGACCGTAGTAAACTAAAGTGTGTCCTGTAATTACCACCACAGGGATTTCAACCACATCTGCTATCCTACAGTTTCTCACCCTAATGTTAATTTTAATGTACTTTGTTTTATAAATATTCCTCAATAATTTACACTACAACATAATTCCCTTTTGGGATTAATAATCTATTATTCAGTTCAATTATATTCAAACTAAAGCTAGAGCAACTGATCTCCTAAGTTCCCAGACATATATGGACTGTTCAACATCAAATTCTGCCATCAAATTCAAAATTGCATCTTTATTTCTTTAAGATGGTACAGTTCCTTTTTAAACATTTAAACATTTGATATGTTTTCTATGATACATTGTGAGCAAAGTATTTGTTCATTTGCAAATTAATGCATTCTGTTTTTGTTTTACATTTTACACAATGTAAAAACCCTTTTGGAACCGGAGTTGTAACACCGACACCTGTGTTGTAACACTTGCCTGCAGTATGTTGAAACACCTTTGTCAAAACACAATGTTAAATGTAAATTCTAAACGTACTCAGATCTGGACATGCTCAGAAATAAAAAAAAAGACTTGATTTTGTTCTGTGCGGTCTCACCACAAATGCGGGGGGTTGTCTGAATCGTGTATCAATAGTTCCCCTTGGCTCTGGGACGCCAAAATCCATAGCTTCTTCCAAAGGACTGAGATACTCTTCATCGGAAGTAATCGGGCTGCTGATATCCATTGGCACACACAGGGTTCCCCTTGGTTCTTGCATAGAGCCTGTAATATAAAAAGAGTATAATAATTTTGTTTCCTTTTGACGTTAATGCTTATAAATAGCCTAATCAATACCTTAAATTTTGCCTGTGTGAATTTATATATATATATATATATATATATATATATATATATATATATATATATATATATATACAGCTCAGTAAAAGCACAAAAGTTCAATGAGCTTACATACGAAAATAAACTACATGTATCTCCCCTCCCCCATCCCACCCCTTCTTTAAATTAGGGTCTAACATGCTAAATGTGAAATCCAAACAATAGTCACAGTGAGTGGAGCCTGTGAGAATCAGCAGGCAATTTATAGGTTCAGTTTCACCTCTTTGTTGCTATGGTAACTATAAGTGAGGTTATTCAGCTGGAATATAAGGCACACACATCTTGCTCAGGGAGATAACAATAAAGGAGTGGGAGAGAAATACAATGTCAGTGTGGGAACAGACCACACAATGGTTTTTCAAGTAAATACCGCAAACTGAAAGTAATTATGTGATGTGCTGTACAGTAACCTCACTAACCTATTTTAAATCTGTAAGCTGTTTTCAAATGTGTATGTGTTTATGTGTATGAAAAGATCTAATCTTAGTTTTTTCTTATAGTTCTTCTCATTAGACATTTTTCAGTCCTGTGGAGACGGCAGGTAACTAAATCAGAGGGTGTTCGACAAGATTAGGTATAAGGGGGGACAGGAGTCGATTTGACGCCACCTATCTCCGTTTAATCATACAAGCAATTAGGGCAAAAACAAACTTCTTTAAATGAGAAAATAACTACATGATTCTCATGTGATCTCCAAACTTTTTAAAACTATAAGCTAGTTGTTAAAATCAACCAATCAATTAAACTGTATTTGTATAACTGTGGTACACGTAGCAAAAATTGAACCAATAGAGCTAAAGTAAAGCTTACCTGCTTTGACTATAACCGTGGCGCTGCTGGTGGCTTTGCCCACCTGATTCACAGCAGTTACACAGTATGTCCCACCATCACTTTTTTTTGCTGATTTGATGAGCAGACTATGTCGTTCACCCTCCACTTTGACTGTGTAATTTTCTATGCCTGTGATGTCAACATTGTCTTTAGTCCAGGTAACTTGAAAAGAGAAAACATAGAAAACAGTTTAAAAAACACACACACAAATTTAAAATCCTAAAACAGTGACATCTGCCAATAAGTTACTTAAATGTGAAATTCAAATTTACTGTGTGGTGTTCAATTAAAAGTGAATCATTTTACCCTCAGGAATAGGGGTTCCAGAAATTATAGTTTTTAGTAGCACATCTGCACCAGCAGATCCTACAGTGTCGTGAAGGGGAAACTCAAACAATGGAGCTTCCATTGGGTCTTCTCCAGCAGATACATAAGAATCATCGGAAGAATCTACACATTTCAACGCAGGAAACATTATTCCTCAAACATAAAATCAGACTGACTGGAAATTAATACAACTGCAAAAAGCTTTATGAAAGAAACCCTACAAACCTAACTCAGGAGACATGGGTCGAGACCGTCGGTTCTTTCCTTTAGTCTTCAGATGTTGTCTCTCTTTGGCAGTTGCACTCCTCTTCTGGGTCTCACTTGTCTTCCCTGGACCAGCCTCTTCCATTTTTTCATCTTCAACAATAATTGTAGGCACCTGTATCTTTGAAGTCATTTTAGACGACTCCAATTCCATTATGTCTTTTGTTGGGGTAACCCTAGGGGGTTTTGGAGGAGTTTGAGGAAGAGGATCTTGCAAGACAACAGTTTTTTTCTGTACCAGAGGGCTCTCGGGTCTGTTCTCAATTTTTCTTAATGCAACTTCTATTGGTGTCTTTCTTCCTGAAGGGTCTTCCTTCTGTGCTGTTAGTGCAAGAGATTCCTGGATATAAGGGGAATCTTGCATCCGAGTTACCCTTTGTACAAGCGGACTTGGTGGCCTTCGTTCAACTTTGCGTAATGTCATCTCTGCAATATTTCTGCTTGGTGACTCTTCCCTCTGCTGATGGTAAAATGCTGGTGATGAAGATCTCTGAATAATTTCTGTAACTGGACTGACTCTACTTAATTCTCTCAATGACCGCTGTCCTGGTAAGTCAGATAACTGCATTGACTCTGGTGGACCTGGAACATCGCTGATACTACCAACCGTTGTAGTTGGTGTGCCAATGTTTGCCGTCTTAAGGGGCTTTTCTTGCTGTGTTTGCTGTTGTTGCTGCATTGGTTGCTGGCTTAGTTCATTTTCTCTCTTTTCCTTTGCCCACTGCACACGTTCCCTTTCTTGAAGCTTTTGTAGGACTTGTGGAGGAATAGGCTCAATTTTCCTGAAAGGCTGGCGTTGCTTACCCTTTAGGGTGAGCTGTTCAGTTGAAAAGGATTTTTTCATATGGGGTTTCCCGACAAGCTTCTTGATGCGCTGAAGCTCCTCTGTAAACTTGTTTTCAATGTCCTGAACCTTTTGGGAGTAGCGTGGTTTCTCCTCCAATGAAGCAGCTCTCTGTCTAAACATAGATCTCCGCTCAGCAGCATCTTCTTTCAGGGCCTCCCTAAGATCTTCCCTAGAACTTTCCCTTGAGATTCCTAACCGGCTTCCACCATCATCTGAATCTACAGAGCCGGCACGATTAAACCCTGCCCAGGATCTTCCTGAGGTGGAACCTTCTGGAATATCAAGACTTCGTCTCCGCTCCTCTAAGCCACGGACCTTCTCAAAAACCTTTGAGCTTGCCCTTGTAAGCTTAGGAGAAGGTCTGAGGGTGAATTCCTTGCGGGAGTACTCACTTACTGGTGTCTGTGATCGGGAGTCTTGGGAACTACCATGAGCTTTTGGCTGCTTAACCTTTTCTTCAAATTCTCCAGGTACTGTGTCTTGGTATTCAGTTGGCACAGCAGTTTTCTTACGCAAGCTGATGGGAGTAGTTGAACCAGAGCGACTTGGCATTGGAGAGGTGGAGCCACGTTTGATCAGCCTTGGGGGTGGTGGTGGAAGGACTTGGGGGGGAGATTCTCTTGAAAAATCCTCAGACTGGTTCCTGAGCAAGTTCGAAAGAAATTCAGTTGGAATAGGTGATCAATTACAGAGTCACAACTTGCTGTTTCTGTGTACAATTTGGGTCTAATACTTAATTCAACACATCAAAAACCTTTTGTAAGTAAAAGGTGTGTTTCTCGCTTACCTGTTAGAGTGATCCTCACGTTCATGTGCTCTGCCGTTACCCTCGTCACATTTTTCCATCACTGTTTCTCATGTAAAAATAGAAATTTATAGACACATTTTAAATGTAAAGATTTGGTATACTTTAAGATTCAGTGAACACTGTATTTATGTAAAGTGATAAAGAATGTAAACCTGCACGTACTAGTATTTTTACATGAACACTAAAAAATATTAATTACATTCAGAATTTAAATATATACATAACAAAGAAATATTAACATTACTCAGTTTTTTTGTGCAACTTTCTGCAATTTTCCATCAAACAGATAGATTTTCATATTTTTTCTTCAGATTTATGAAAGACTGAAAGTTTAAATGGTGCATAGTTGATCAGCTACAATCTCTAAATCTGTACTAATTGTTCTTCCAGTGTTATCACAATAGTTGAAAATCTACTTTTGGAGTAATATCAGAGCTGCTATGCACCATTACTGAATCCACATCTTTTTTGTAACCCTCCACCTAACCTACTAAGCTTGCTAACTGGAATCCATACAAAGACAGAATGGAAACACCTATTGCATTGTGGGGCCTGGCTGCAATATTAGTAGCTACAGAAGTAAAAAACACATTCAGAGAAGATGAGTCATAAGATGCGAAACAAACAATATTGCAAGAAAACAAATTGGTTTACAGTGACAATTTATCAGCTACGGCAAGATAGAATTATTCAGAGAAGATGGAGTTTTTACATCTGTATGCAATCCAAGAGACTGCACCACCGAGCTCACTTGGTACCTCTGCTGAGACACCTGAAGTTTCTTATACTGTTTTTTTGTGTGAGTTACAAATCCCTTGAGTTACATGTGCAACTTACAAATGAATGAGCTCAGGACTATCAAACTCTCACCTTTAACCCTTTACAGGGCAAGTGACCATATTTGCCTTATTGTATTAATATAGTACTAAGCAACTGTGGCAATGACAGAGATGCAAACATTAAACAAAAGTAAAAGATAACCCAAAGTGGATTTTCCACAGGTCAATGGTTACTTGTATGAACAGCCTGGTCCTCAACATCGCCACTGTCTTCTTTGGTCTCAAACTGGTCTCCACCTTCATCTTCTGTTGTTTCAGAATCTGAAAAAGACAAAGTTTGCTGTCAAGAAAAATATATAACCTACAAAAGGGAAAGAACGAAAAAAATAGTCGGTGAGCAAATGAAATAACTTCAGAAATACATTCTACCCTCTTTGAGGTTTTTAAACTGAAAAAAGTAATGTTTGCATAGTGACATCACAAGCAAGAACGCTTACCTTGAAACATGTGAACTATTTGTATGTTTTTGTATTTTGATTAGTAAACAAGACACTTTTCAAATGAAAAAGCAAAATTTTTAACTTTTGGTTGTAATACTTTACAACATTAAAGAAACATTAAGATTGTTATCTATAACATTTTGGTCATATGATATACAGGTAGTCAGTACTTTTAGGCAAGTAGATGATGAGAAAAGAATCCAAGTTTGTAAAAAGGGAGTCCTAAATGTCAGGCAAACATGCATATCCAAGATTCAATTAACTTACTCCATCTTAAGCCTGGTTCTTTTTGTACCTTTTTGTTGAATTTACCACATTTGACCAAAATAAATTAACAATAATGGCTCCAGCAAAAATAAAAACTTATGTGAGAGTATTACAAAGACAGAAAAAAAAAAGGTATTTCAGCTCTCGGTTTTATCTTGAGACTGTTCAAGCTGTACGAAGTGAGATAAAATTCAGTCATGGCAGGACTGAAAATAGAAAGCGCTGGTTACTGAGTCACTGGCATCTAAGCAGCTCCTATGAGGTGTTTGCTTCACAGTGGGTGGAATCGCTCATAAAACACTGCTGTTCGCTTGAAGCAGAAGAACACAATAGAACAATGTTGACGACACTGAACATGGCTAATGAATAGAGCAATTATATCACTGTAATAAAAAAAGAACCTCTTTCCTATAGAAAAGAAGCCTTGTTTCCTTCATTTTTAATTTATTTTCTCTATTTCAGAGATAAACTGGCACACACATCGCCTCATTTTCATTTACTGTGCATGATTCGATTGTGGAAAGCTCATGATCCAACTCGGTAACACCAAATCTCTACATTCAAGTTACCCTGGACAGCATTTAAGGGATGGCACTGATGATGTGAAAGTCACCCCCCCAAAGAAAAATAATTTAAAACTTTACAATAAGAAATGTAAACGTTTTGTTAATTACAAGCCCAAATTAGAGTATTAAGATTAAGGAGTTACTTTGCTCTTCCTCTAGTGAAATTGGTAAAATTTCAAAAGATTAACTTTTGCTTTTAACTCAACACCTCCAGTAGGTAGAAGGAACTGAAACCATCTTTTCTACTGATCAGACAATTTTGTTTGTTATTGAATTGTCAACCAACCAGTTTGAGGTATAAAGACGGGGGTTAAAATTCGCAGCTGTAATAGAGTCACACACAGTGTGGGAACTTGTAGCGTTGAATTTCACACACAGATGTCTTACTATCTTTATGTCTGTGACTTAGTGTCACAAAGCACTTCTATTAACTAACTGTTGGTGTGACTTCCCACTTTTTTTTTTACAAGTCAAGTTTACTCCACTCACAAATTCTTTTTTTACACAATCACACACTTGATGATGACGCAGATTTGTTTCACACTGACAGAGCTTGACGGCCAACTTGAACAATTAGTGGACTTCAATGCCAGAACATATTCAATGACCAGGTACAGCAGCATGAAAAACTCTTCAAACTATTGTAAAACCTGTGACTGAAATTGTTTTGATTTCATAACTGTGAAGATGGAAACTATTGTAACTGATACACTGGGGTCCCACTGGGAGCTTTGGCTGGACCGCTGTTTCGCTCCGTCCTCGGCATGACCTCAGGCCCCACCAGGAGCATGTCACCAGTGGGCTTCAGTGGAAGTGAGGTGCTTCCCGAGAGCTGCGTGCTTGGTTAGGAGTTCAGTCAAACGTTTGAGGACCACGTAATGTGCTCCTTTAAAGTAGTATTTCCCGCCATGTCCAGTCTTTTTTACTATTACGCTTATAAAAAGTGGTTAAAAAAAAAGGGCTTTCAGCTTAGCTAATGTTGTGGTTGCCATGTAAACTTTCCCAATATGCACACAAAGTAACTCTATGTGTGACCTACACTTGATTTTTGTTGGTTTAATTTGAAAATGCACCTGATAACATCTACTGCTAACATGCTTTTGCAGCGGTATGCAGCCCACGCTCAGCAAGACGAGGTGGGTGCTGTGTTTTTAAGTTGGCTGTATTCAGCGCAAGTCCGTTTATTTTTACTGAAATACTGCTTTTGATATATGAGAGAGAGAAGATTATATATATATATATATATATATATATATATATATATATAATATATATATATATTTTTTATATAAACATGCACACAAATCAGTTTTATGTTTCACATTTAGGCCATTTCATTGCATGAATTCCCCAAACATTTTAATAACAACCAGCAATGCCAATAATGGAGCAGGATAGCATATGTAGTGCATATTTTTTTCAAGGGAGTGTACAACATTAAAAGAAGCCAATAAGTGTTAACACCACTGTATAATTCTCTCTGAAATTGTCTCAAAGTTTTTGACTAACTTTGGATTTTTGAGGGTTTTTTAGAAGTTTTAGGCAACTTTCTCATGACAAAATGAGTATTTCCCAAAGTAACATGTCATATTCAATCACAGTGTGGTGAATTATTCCTGCAGCTTCCTTTAAGCACTGTGACAGCATCTGAACTGTCGGCTGTGAATGCGCTTTGTGGCTAGTTGTCTGTACAATGTTTTTGTCAACACCGAAATACTTTAAATGGTTTAACTGTTGAAGAATGAAAATACACTTGCCTGTCTTTTTCTTTGGTCAGAGTACTTTTCATGGCCACTGCTGGTATGTCCTCGACGTGTATTTTTTGTCTTGGCTTACATTCAGCAGCAGGGTATTCCCCAAGATACGCTGGGGGTTCCGAGCCGTTACTACACGCCTGAATAAGGGCATTTTCAACAAAGACATCAGCAGTTTGCATGCATAACAATAGGGTTCTTTCAAACTGTGGCTCTGCTTGCACAGAATATAAAACCCTCTCAAAAAAATGCGAAGAGAAAAGGAAAGAAGGCACTTTTTCCCATTATGTAACAAGTTAGAGTCTCAGGAATCCCTCTGACCAAACATCTTTCTCTTAAAGCAAAGAGTATAGACCTCCATCTGCAGGTGGGAATCTCTGTTGAAAGCATATTATCCACTCTGAGAAAGCCTCTCTGTCCACACAATGGCCAACGACAGTGTAAGCATCTTCCCCGACTGTGTTCCACCCCACAGGCAGTGCACACCAAGAGGCAAAAAAAAAAAAGAAAATGTGGGAGTGATCCAACCCTCTTGAGATCAGTCTTTTACAGCATTGGCTGGCATTTTTCATCTTTCCCTTCCTCCCCATGTGTCTGTGTCTTATTCTTCAACTGGTGAAACGAGCAGATGTGGTCTTGTCAGCTGAGAGGAGGAGAATCGCTGCAAAAGGGACCTCCTCACTCCTCTGCATTGGTAGAGCAGCGTTCACAGCAAATGTGTTACTGGCTGCTTTCACTGACTCTGCTCTCTGCTTTAGTCATCAAATATTCTTTGGCTGTTTTATCATTTTACAAAGGAATTATAATCACTGCCCATGCTTTGTCTGTTTGGTCTTCCAATACTATCCAAAGTGCTACACTTTGAATGACTCAGTATCTAAATTTTATTTCTACCTTATGAAATAAAGGCTTACACAACTGAGAATATTTCAGTGCATATAAATAAAACTTACAATGGCGCTTACTCGCACAAAACCATGGTGCCAAGACAAAATATAGCACATTTCAAATGTTTTCTAATAAATAAAACATCAAAATAGCTCTTATAAATATGTGCAGCTTAAAATCGGGGGGTTTGTTGATTATTTAACCTATGGTGATAAAGATTACAATTTGGTTTCCTTGGCAACTGCATACTGCATACATATTACGTACCTGGGATGGTTTTTTTTTCTATTATCATGATGGCATGGTGTTTCAGTGTTTGGCAGAGCTACAGTGGAAAGAAAAGGTTTGAGGACACGTTGAAATGATCTGGTTTTCTGATAGCACACTAACAATGATCATTTCTCAGGCTCAGGTCTGGATATGACTGGGCCACTCCAAAGGATGGATTTTCTTCATCTCAAACGAATCGGTGGTGGATTAACTGCCATGTTTAGTCATCATCCTGTTACATCACCCAGCATCTACCAAACTTATACTAAGTGGTGGAGAGCCGGGGACATTTTGGTGGTGGTCCAAGCCCTGAGGCAACAAAGTAGGTCTTCAAGTTCCCCCCACAATACCTCCCCACTAGAATGATGTTTAGTGTGCCCCTTCTTGCACCATAAGCAAAACGTTTAACTTTTATTTCTACAAAACATTTTCCCAGCAGACTGTCAAGGCGCTGTTTGGCAAACTTCAAGCGTGTGGCCGTGTTTTTCAGATTCTGGCGAGCAGCAGCTTCCTCCGTGGTGTTCTTCCACTGACAGTCTGCCTGTTCAGCGTAACGTCTTACATATGACAGACAGTACCCGTGATGTCTTCGAGCCTTTAACTGTTACTCGTGGGTAATTGTTCACCTTTTAAAAGATTCTGCATTGTGAATGTGGCGTCGTCTTGGCTGACCACACGCTTTATTAACACGTTCTTGCCTTGTGCAACTCAGCAACTCTTTATCACGTGTGGGGTGGCCACTTGCGGCGTTGGTCTGCATGTGACTCACTTAGCTGTGATTTAACAGAGTACTGCCTAAACCACCTGACTGCAGAGTCAAACAAGGTCCGATTTTTAGATCAAAGTCTTATTAAACATCCGACAAGCTACTAACAAATCTGCCTTTTACAACTGTCAGTGTATATGAGTAGGAGGAGCTTTAACTGGTGCTTGTATAAAATGAGTTTGGAAGAAACCCTGAGAAATATTGTTGAACATTGTTAGAGCTACAAATGACAGAAATGCTCACAAGCTACTTTTTGACAGCTCTGCAGCAACTGAAGTTTGCACTGAACCAACATAATATAATGCATCGCTAAACTAATAAATATCTGAAGCATGATTGTTTCCTGAAAATAAAATTTGAACTATGTTGGTTTGAACCGCCATCGCCTGCAGTAATTACATGATGGGTTCACTAACTTTTTCCTTCAACTCTGCGACTGTTTAATGGTCATGTTCAATAAAAGGGACCAAATAATTGCTGGTTTTCAGCTGAAACACATTGTGTTTGTCTATGATTGTAACTTAGATGAAGATCAGAAAAACATTTATGCCAAATTATTTTAGAAAACCATTCAATTTCAAAGTATTCACATTCTTTTTCTTTATTTTTTTTAACCATTTTAAGTTGATATCAGAGGAAAGTATGTATTGTCCCACTGAAGGAGAACTTCTTCGTGCCACGTTTTTGGCTCCCCTGGGCATGGCATGAAATGACAAACATGAGTGTTTGCAGACATAGCCAGAAAACTAAACAGGAAACTGGAGGGAGTCGAAGTAAATTTGCCAAATATTGAAGAAATTTTAGCATCTCCTGCTGAGGAAACCCTTGGCTGAAAAAGATCTCTTCTCTGCTACCATGCAATATACAATTAATTAAGACTTTAGACAACTTGCCATGTTAGTTGTGATTTTTGGCTCAGCTCCTATCACAGTATTACCAGCATTACTGGGTTAAGAGTGCCAGTTCTTTTGCTTTCAGTAGTTCTTTGTAATACGTTCACTTAAGATGATGGGATTTGAGACCTGTGTGGGACTTTTTTTTCCGCTCTTACTTTGATTTCCATTCTTTGATCTATGTTCTATGTCTGGGTCGTGGAGGGAAGGCGGGACGCATCATTTGGGTAGAATGCAGGATACAGCCCCCACAGCTCACCAGCACATCAGACACACTAAAACTGTAAAAACTATGAATCTCTAAAACACTCCAAAACCTATTTTATTAATTTTGACTCATTTGAATTGGTCTTATAACAATCATAAACTCCCTAATGGCCTATAAAGATCACTTGCCCACTAGAAAAAATAAAAAATGCTGGAGTATTTCATGAAGCAACATGGTGATGTAGGGGGTTTCCACAGTTGAACTATGGTCCCACCTGTTCACTCACAGTCATGTTCCAGGAGAAAGACAACATGGAGGGGAAACTATCCAAGCACACTGGACTCAGGCCATAGTCACACTTGCTGGTTACGTCTGAAGTTCCAGTTACAGGCCATGCCAAACAGTGTACTTACTCTACAAGCTTTAGACAAACAGTTTTCTAAACAAAAATGACTATTAGTTTCTGAACTGAGTCATGCAACTCTGCAGTTCGTCTCGGCTTGAAGCAGCTCTTTTGCTTTCATTTTGGATTTACAACAATCTTCCAACACCGTTTTAAGATAACAGTGTTAAATCACACGGTGATGACGTGTTAGTGTTGAGTGTACAATTACTTAACAAATAGCTGATGGCAAGCTTACTGGGTCAAATTAAAACTGGGTCAAGGCTGTCACCTGATGGGAAAATTACAGTTTAGTTTTAACCACCTCTTAGTATATTAGTGTCTTTCTTTTTTTTTGGGGGGGGGGGGGGGGGGGGGGGGGTCATGGCTTGAACGATTTTGGTTCACTTACTTTCATCAGACATCCAACAGCATTTTCTACGGATTCCTAATTATCATTCTCCCCATTTTTTGGTCCTAAAATGTGTGAATAACAAAAACCCAGTATAAAGATCTCTACTTACCGTAGCAGACTTCTAGGTGCCCCTATAATAGATATGCATTTTGGCTCATATCTTGAGTATGGTGCTGGCTAGAGCAATTATTATTTTTAAATTAATTAATTTTAAGCTAAAAAATAAAACCAACCCAGTCCCATCAGTTTTCGCCATTACAAACTTCCTGACATTTTCAAATATATAGAAAATGAGGGTTACATAAACTAGACCAAGACCATTCATCCATCCATTATCTGTACCCGCTTTACCGTTTCCGGGTTACGGGGGTCTGTCGGAGCCTATCCCGACGCATAGCAGGCGAAAGGCAGGGGTCCACCCTGGACAGGTCGGCAGTCTATCCAGGGCCACATAGAAGACAAACAACCAATCACACCTAGGGAGAATTTAGGATGATCAATTAACCTACCCTGCATGTTTTTGGACTGTGGGAGAAAGCCGGAGTACCCGGAGGAAACCCACGCAAGCACGGGGAGAACATGCAAACTCCACACAGAAAGCCCCACCGGGCTGGGAATTGAACCGTGAATCTTCTTGCTGTGAGGCAACAGTGCTAAACACTAAGCCACCGTGCTGCCCAAGACCATTCAATTGAAATTTAAGATTCTTCCTCTGCCGGGGATTGGTATTACTGCAAATTTACTTGAACCTCAAAATTTGTCGCTTGAGGTTATATGTATTTATTCATTTCTTTGTAACAATGAAGCCCTGATACACTGATTTACCTCACCACCCCCTGCTACTAATGGCAGAAACCTACCAGTTCTAGTCCACATCTATTAGAAGGACGCAGAATCGGATTACAGGGCCTGAATTGTTGACAGTCACTCCATGATGTGAAATGAAATGGGCCCGAAAACGTGTCCCTGCAGTGGGTTTCGTACTGAGAATGGCACCAAAAGCACTACTGGGTCGGAGGGATGTGGACGTGTAGACAGAAGACGTCGTTGTCATCTCAATGTCCTGTTCAAGAACAAGTTGTCTTATTCGTCTCTAATTCATCATTACCACTGCAGTGTATGAAAACATCAAAGAGAAACCGAGCGACCATCTCAGTTCCTTTAATGTTGATCTGTCTGATTTGTGGCAAACAGCAAAAGTAGTGCAATTCCACCACCAGTTGGTACGGAGTAGTAGTTTATTAGGTCAGTGACTTACCGACTCTGACGCCATAAACGCAAACACAGTGACATTGAATTTACATACCATATGGTTTCTTGCAGCCCTAGAAGTGCATCACTTCTTTTAGACTTCATTTTTCTACGAGACTTGGACATAAAAATCATGCTGCCTGATCACCAAAGGGAATATTTATTCAACTATTGATTCCTTTTCTGTACACTCATGGCCCCAACACATGTACAGACATTGCTATTGTGCTTATACATTTGATGTGAAAACTGCAACTATCAGCAAATATGATCAATCAATTGCCTACACAGTAAATGCCCATTTCACAAATGGAGCGATATGACACTGAGCCGAAATATTTCAGCTTATGGGAAGGTATGTGACATGTGACAGACATTTTTATACTTGCGTATTCAGGTGATTCAGATTTGGCTGATTCCCTGATGAGCAGAGAGAGGGGTAAGTCATTCAGGGCTTTGGCTAAAAGTAGCAGTGATGTCTTGCTGTGTAACAGGAGAAATGTTGGCCTGCTAGCGCCACAAAAATCCAAGGCCAGGCACATTCCTCTGTATAAATAACCCAGGAGAGTTGGTGGACAAGGGGGGCGGGACAGAGGGACATTTTCAAAGACGGCCAGAGAGGTAGAGAAAGAGTTCAGGCAGTATCGTTGAGTGATGGGACAGCTGGAGACGACTCACATGGCAACGCAGCAGAGAACTGAATCTAATCGAAAGGTTCCAACTGAGCGTCAAAAGAATACTTTCCCGCATAAAACATCCAGCAGCACAGGGCTCACTACAACAGAAACAAGGCTTATGTGAAACACTGAGTCATTGCTTCACTATTTTACACTGCTAGTGTGGTGAAATGACACTTTGAAAGTACGTTTCCATTGTCGTGTATTTCTAAACTTGGAAGATGCGATGCATGCATACAGTGGTGTCAAAATGACTGTTTGTAGTCCAGGAATCAGATGTATAGTAGATTAATTTTTATACCATATGGTTTATTGTTCAAATTCAAATTCGAAATACTTTATTAATCCCCAAAGGGAAAATTAATCATTGACTGCACTTGAAGCGGCTTGTCATCATGCTGTGCAGGCTGCAGACATCCCCACTCTTACTGACTCTTACTGCTCGATCACCAAATGAACTTTCAGCTGCTGATTCCATGTCTTTACAACGTCATCTTATATATGGCAAAAACATCCTTGACGCTAAACAGTATTGATATCTTTGTCCGTGCAAGTACATGCAGAAAAAATGAGGTTTCTTATAGAAGAGTGGGTTTCCACAGCACACTCAAGCTGGGCACTGAGGAACACTGGTAAAGTGCTTCAGCTGAGATAGGAATCGAACATGTCCTAGAAAGAGCAGGCAGTGACCTTTCTCAAAGTGGCCCACGTGGTCAAAGTGTTCAGGTGGGCTGAATTTAGATCAAGGTTAGAAATAAAACGTGGCATAATAAGAGGTGTTGTTCATCAAAATGTATGCTGTGCAGCTTTTCTGAGCATCCTCGGTTAGACATCCAGGATGCTGACTGCAACGCACTATCAGGAGCTCTCTCTGGCTAAATGTTTGGTTTAAAGAGTCACTTATTTCCTGAATGTAAAATGAAATTTGACTTTTTCCACTAGGTGCTAATGTCAAAAAGATCAACATCTAAAAAAATATGTAGTATTTTAATATTTGATTATCTACTTGTGTGTTTTCATTCATCCATGCATCATCAATCAAATCATCATCTTAAAGCTCCACTTTTTGGTTGTTGTTGTTCTTTTAAATATATGATATATTATATTCCTGTTATGACTTGTATCCACATTATTGAGGATCAAAAGATAATAATGATATGAAATTATTCTTATGCCCTAAATAAAAAAGGCCTACAATATAACTAACTAATAATATAATTATAATATTCAGAAGGTAACTAGACCTACTGTATTGGCTGAATTTCAGTTGTACGTGTAAAAATGTAATAGAGTAAAAGAATTGTAATCTGTTTTAGGAAAAAACATGGAGAAACTGGAGGCTTGTAACTCTTTCAGCAGCTACTTGATTTAAATAGTGAACAAATTTATGAATACTGGGTACATATTTTGATATTTCCGTCAATAGACACAGTGTCATATATGATCAGCTCAGAAAGAGCCAAAATCTTTCTATTAATAGAAGTAAAACTTGAAATATGTTTATTTATGTTACAAGTTCGACTCACAAAAAAACGTGTAATCTATACATTTGTCTACACTGATAAACCACAGTCTCACAATCCTTTCAGAGAAGTCGTTAAATGGCAACATAACGGTGGGTCTATGTTTTTTGTAAGGCATTGTCATAGATTGTATAAAAAGAACTGGACAAAACTCTTGTGATGTCACTAATGGGTTTTCTGAAGATTACTTTTGAACCTCATACTGTGGGTGCCATGTTGTGAACAGGTAAAAAGGGTTGGCCCGGGAACTGGCTGGAACATGGCACCTTATTTTAGTCACAAGCGATTTTAGCTTGGTTTGCTTAGCTTATGCTAACCTATAATGCAAATTAATATTACCGTATGTTCATTTTGATCAGACCCATCCAAACATCCTCTTTTCCAGTGTTGCTACCAAAACTATATCAGAAATGAGAGCTGGGACCCCCGGAGTAAGACTGACTGGGTTTCCCAGCAGAATCCACTTTAAAGGGTCCTGAACCCTCAGCCAGTTACGGTGGTGTACAAGTACAATTAACAGCACAACAGAAGGCCTTCTCTGTAAATTCTGAACGAATGTTAGTTCTTTATTCACAGCTCAGAAGTCAAAGCACTGGAAAAGCATCACAAAGATATGCACAAGTGCAGCAAAAGAGATGACGGGTAGCCATTGGCTATGCTGACCACCACAAGACCGCACCCCTAATGATACATAACTTTGTTGCTAAACATATTTTACCAAATTAGGTACAAAAACAAGTCGCCACTCTTACAGTTGTCATGGATGCGAATCCAGCAATAGAGACTAAAACCAGGCTGCAAATATGTTTATTTCTGCTGCAAAGTTGGACATTTTAACTTGAGGGTCAATAGAATTTGACTTGCTCTTGCAGCCGGTCCCCAGTGGCCAGTTGAGGAACTGCAGATTTTCTTATTTTTTTGCATAAGCTTGCCTTAGCTTCCAACCTGGAAGTTGGCATGTTGGCATTTGGTAAGCGCCCACACAGGATTACCGAATGCCTCAATACATTGATGTGAAGATATGTAGGCAATAGCTACAATTTTGTTTGACCAAACCCTGACCAGCAGTAGAAGAAAAAGAAGAAGAAGAAGAAATGTGGAGAGACTGTGATGGTGTTGGAAGGACTCTGGCAAAGACATTGGTGGACCGATGCCACCCCAGTGTTCAGTGTGTGCATTGTCATGCATCAATTACGTAGTCACATATGTGGAACGATGTTACTCATAATTTCATCATCATCATTTCATGTCTAGACATGTCATCAAGTAGCAGGATCATTAATGATCATGCAGTAACATAGAAAAACATCGTTTCCATATGTATAAAAAGAAACTGGTCAGAAAAACAGTTTTCATGAAATCAGTCAGGAAAAAAACACTCATTTCATGACTTTTGAGCATTTTGGTATGTTACTGGTCTATTTTGCGCTGTGGTGAGATGGTGCTGGATATTACCTTCACCCAGATCCAAGACTGCGAGGACGGCGCTGGTCCGAGCTTCTCCCAAGTGATTATTAGCAATGCAGGTGTAGAGACCAGCATCACTGGGTTTGCAGTCCCTAATCCAGAGCCCTCCGTACTCTTGGTTGTCCATGTTGAGGAGTTCATCATTGTGGTACCAGTACAAAGAGGGCTGAGGGTCTCCGGCCACAGTAACTTTGAGACGGATGTCGCATCCTGTCCCAACAGCAGCATTCCTCATTTTGCGAATAAAAACAGGGGGAGTTGGAGTGGGATGACTGAGCCCCCGTGGATCTGGCATCACTTGCTCCAGGCTCGCTTTGGACCTTTTTGGGGGGATGATCGGACTTGGGGGTGCCACTGCTTCATCTGCCCCTTTCTTTAGGGTCATATGTACATCAGCTTTTCTCATGGTTAAACGGTCTTGGTAGAGCCTCCGATGGATTATTTATCTACAGAGTCTGTACACCTGCAACACTACGCCTGGCCTCTTATAATAGTTGAAACCAATATCAAATCAGGGTATCAGGATCAATGAGCAGGCCTTACAGATACGCTACAGAAAAGATGGTTCTCATATTTTACGAACATCAAAGAGTCCATCTATATCTTTTACTGGATAAAAAATAGATACAAAATTGTAGAGGCATACCTGCTAATTGTAACTTCCCTAAACGTGCTGCGTTCTGACTGCAGTGGTCTGAAGAAGAAAAAAGAAATTGTTTATGACCAGGTAATCAAGCACAGAGACGTAGCGACCACGCTCCTGCACAGCGGTATTTTTAGGGCAAGACCCACCAGATCATGTTGCATTAACAGCAGCTCTCTTGACTTGTCTCTTGGAAGCGTCAACCCAGCTTCTCCAACTCCTTTTCCTGACTTTCTCTAACTGTCCAGGTTTTTTTTTTTTTTTTTTTTTGGTAACCTTTTCTCCAGGAGTGTTTAACTTCTTTTCAAAAAAGCAAAAAAGCAAAAAAGCGTGCAGGTCTTAAATGAATTTCCTTTTTATTCTCTTGTCTCCTTGAGTTGTGTTCTTCCTCGGCTTCCGGTTAAATGCAGGCATTTAGTACTACCCGGCAAGTTGCACAGTGACACCCCCCCCGCCCACCCAACTTCCTTGTTCCGTGAGTTAAACCACCCCACTCATGATTTCTCCCTACCTCTGCTGGTCAGTCTGGAGGGAAAAATGACAGTCAAAGTCCAGCAATCCTTACACAGACAGCTGCATGGTCCATCTGCCCACTCACCGCGGTGTTCCCACCCCCTCATCATTTTTAGCCAACCTGAGGTCAGTAGAACGTGGTGCAACACTTGGCACTCAGGAGGGGGCGGCTGGTACAGGACAGATATCTAATTTGCAAGTCATATGTAGAGGCTGACGTTGCCTTCTCACTTTTCTCAAGGTGTTCAAATATCACGAGAAAGGAAATATTATCATTGAATTGTCCATAGAAATGGCTGAGGCGTTATGATAGGTATCAAATTTAAAAAGTAAAAATACATTTCAATTTTAATCCTCTGACAAGAGTCAAAAATGTTGTTCCACATAAGTAGGGTTGCTACAGACAAACTGAGGTCATTTTAAATTTGTATGTGTAATAAAACGTATATGAAAAATATTATTTGAACAGGCATCTCCATTAAGAAAGAAATGATTTGTTAAACTGACAAACAGAAAACCTGTCTGACGTTCCAAACCCCAGTTCACCCCAAGGCTGTGAGTATGGGAATACTTTCCAGCTCAGTCTGTGTTTACTGTTACGATAGGAACAAAAGGTTTGCCCGGAAATACTGAATGTTTTGTGCGGTAAAACTGGATGTTGGTCGATAAATGTGGTTGTAGTTGCTGCCTGGTATTGTAGTAGCTGCAGGAGCATGGTTCTCGGTAGTGGGAATGTTGAGCCATTTCAGCAATTGGTGATAGTCATAGTATGGATTAGTATTTGCTATTGATAGTAGTATTGGCAAGGTGGACAGAATTAAATGTTGTGATTGTGGTATTAGGTACCTAACTCTCGTCATGTTTGTTGAAAATGAAGCCGTTTGCCTGTTAAACGTTAACTGACCAGTTCCTGATGTTACGGATGTTGACCAAAACTTATCAGTGTTGCATGTGCTTCAGCTTTGGGAAACATGAACACACTGTGGACAAGCGTATGTGGTGAAGTCCTAGATAAAATATTTTTCTTCTTCTGCATTTACAAGCAGAAGTGTCTGTGAGCTGTCTTCTCAGTCTTTATTTTGAAACAAGCAGGGAGAAAATGTGGCCTTTATGACCTATAAAGGCTTTCATTTTGCTTCAGCTGTCATGACAACTTCTGTTTTTTGTTTCCCTAAATAAGCTGAAGGACTGCTATTATTAAGTAAAACTTTTCAGTAAGACTATCAAGTAACTCAGTGGGGTCGGTTAATCATACAATGTGAGAAGAGCAGATTTTTCTGTTAAACCTTTGTTGTGGAAAAACTTATTAACACCTCCGTACAATATGTTTTACCCACTAGGTGACTATCTGGACTAAGACCGAATTCATTCGATTATCGTGAATAAAGACGCGAGAGAAGATCCAAAGTTTAGTAGATTTAATTTCAGCAGTTGCATGCAAGTGCGGTCAAACATATATCAGGCGTCTTGATGCAGGAATGACAAAGATTAAGGTCCAGACTAAATATAAATCTGTACAAACTGTAAATAAGAAGGCCACAGAATATTTTAAAAATAAGATATAAGTCTGATCATAAGAGGTGACAGAATATGTCAAAGCCAAGATATGCACCTGACCACCGGTCAGGTCACAGATTTCATATTTTCCATCACAACTTTAATGATCACTTAATTTACGCAGATGGTACATGTTGCTTGACATGTTATTAAAAGCCAGCCACAGTCTCACACATCTATTTTACTACATAACTCCTCCTCAAGCTTTCATCTGCATATAATTATGACTATCAGTAGATGTTCAGTCTCTGGATTGTCACTTTGAATTCCTGTTGCCTAATATTTTTACACTTACCACTGCATATTCAGAGACTGTTTAGAGCTCAAAGAATCCACTCCCTAGTATGCAGCAGAGAATTAGAACAAAGCATACAAAACATATTTACACATTTTTAAATTTTAAAGAAATGTAAGGTAAATAAAGACAGGAAAATATACAATTCTTTTTCAGTCCACCATCGGGACCGTCACTGCTGTCCAACACGAAATGTCACTTCACATGAATGTGGATGTGATTTCCGATGACAATGAAGACCTGCTGCTTCTTGAAATGGATGTTCTCTCCCAGATACCCATCCTAACCAAAATTTGGAGCAGCCTCCTCCTGAATTTCTCACCCACAAACGCGTACAGCACTGGGTTTATGCAGCTGTGAAGCAGCCCCAAACTATGGGTAATGAACATGGCCAAATCCACTGCCAGTCTCTCCGGGCACTCAAAGGGAACGATTTTAGCCCTGAAAAATGTGTCTGTCATCACTACAACGTGGTGTGGCGTCCAGCAAAGCAGGAACGCCACAACCACGAACACGATCACTTTCATTGCTCGTTGCCGCTGAAACCCCCCACGGATCTGAAGGAGGCGCTGGATGGTTATTCCGTAACAGGGCAGCATGATGGCCAAGGGGATGAGAAATCCCAAAGTGTGGCGGAGGATTCTGGTGGCCAGCCGCCACTCGTCAGCGCTGCTGGGATCATACTGCTCAGAACACATGGCCGTGGAATTGTTGGTTGAAGTGGAAAAAGAGCAGAAAACATTTGGCAAGGACAGGAGTACCCCAACAGCCCAGACAGCAGCACAAACCAACCAGCTGACCAGCTGTCGATTAGCCTTGCGAGCCTCCATTGCCCGGACAATCATCATGTAACGATCCATGCTGATACAGGTCAGGAAGAGAATGCTTGAGTAGAAGCTCAGTTCTTGGAGGAAAGTGATAATTTTGCACATGGCATCTCCAAAGATCCAGCCTCTCGCAACAGACGTGGTCCAGAACGGGAGGGTAAAGGCCAGCAGGAGGTCTGCAGCCGCCAGGTGAAGGAGGTAGAGGTCCGAGGGAGACAGTGGCTGCCTGCTCAGGCCAATCACAATTCCCACTACCAGATTTCCAGGAATGGCCAACAGGAAGATGACAATGTAAAATATATTGACAGATATCATCACAGCATCTGGGATGGTAAATATGTCACAGGGCTCTGTGGCCGGGTTTACGATGAAATCTGAGTAGTTATAGGTAAAGTTTAGTGCATCATAAATAGAACTAAAATTGTCCTCATAAATAAATGAAGATTTGTTTGGATCTGAGGGAAAACATACACACACACACACACACACACACACACACACACACACACACACACACACACACACACACACACACACACACACACACACACACACACACACACACACACACACACACACACACACACACACACACAAAAATTAGATTAAAAAACATATTAACATTCAGTAAAAATATTTGTGTACATATACATGTCAAAGCTTATTTGAGATGTCTTATCGAATAAATCACTCAAGGTAAGCTGCTATTTTACAGTTTGAAAATACTCACCAGTCATTGTGGTGTCTTCTCATCGGGATGTCACCTCGTATGTCACAAGGAAACGAGGAACAAACAAAGTATGTCTCTACACTCCTCCCATCACAATCATTTTTGTGTTTGCATCACATTCTCAGATTTGATTTTCTCACGATCTTAAAAAGAGGGAGGTGTGCATTTTCAGTTTTCCAGTCCTATTATAATGAGGTTGAAAATGCTGTAATCTTGTCACTTATAGTTAAAACTTGTAGTCCTTCATACAGTAGATAGTGTTTCCATCATTTAGTTTTGTTTATTACAGCTGTATTCATCCATCAGTGAGACTAATTTGTAAACAGGCATTCTGGTTATTCCCAAACCACAGTGCTTCCTCCTCCACAAACCCAAGACCATTTATGATTCATCATGAGATATGTTGTCACTTGACCAAAAGCCAAATGAGAAACTAGTAACCAATGCAGTCAGTAAATTAAAAATAAACACTATGTGGATAGACATGCAGTTTCCTCTGCATGCTTTAAGCAGAATTAAAGATGAATTGAAAGAACAGCTGGAAACGTCGGCACGGTTGAGTTTGAAACCTCTATCAAAGTTTAGGACTGTTTTCATCATACGATGGATGGCACCGTACACGCTTGCTGTGGAGGGGAACTTCGCACCTCATGACATGTGTCTTTGTTGACACGAGTGCATCACACTTCCTGCCATATTTCTCATGTGTTTCAACTTCCAGTGTCACAAGTGCTGTGCTTCATTTCCCGGCAATGACAAGTGTTTTTGATTCCAGAGCTTGTGTGTGTGTGTGTGTGGGGGGGGGGGGGGGGGGGTGATACAGAATACAGTGACAAGTTATGCCAAAGTATTTGTTCGAAGGAGCTATTTGTATTAAGAAAAACATTTTCAGTATATGTAGGGAGGGTGTATTGTGCTCATATTTGTTGTGTTGGTGGAGCTAAACCCAAAAGGGATCTTGAGAAGAGAGGGAATTAAAATTGCAAATACCCATACATTATGTCCTGTTTAAGAGGTTGGTTTGAAACCAAACTCAAAATGTGTCTGATATGCAGATTTCAAGACTTGCAGATGAAACTAGAAGGTAAACAAAAGCTGTAGTAAGACCTTCAGCACTAAAACTGATGCTCAGCTACAGAGCAAAGAACATGCTGCCGTTTACAAAATAACTTATCCGCTTTTTGACATCTTTGACCATGAACGAAAAGAAGTTTATTAGAACAGAAGGGTCCAAAGCGGGGGGTTTGAGCAGTGCCTCCACTACTTTAAACAGGTTTACTGACCAAAAGAATGGTTTTGTCTCAGTATTGGTGTATTGGTGTGTGTGAGATTTATTTTTACAAGGGTGCATTGTGACACTGGGGAGTCTGGGAGGATGTTAGGTGCTTTCTCAACAGTCTGAGCTTTATGAGAATTCGTCTCACTTTTTTATACTGATGCTCAGTAAGGGACTGTCCAAGATGAGGCATCTGGAACACTTTCTATGACAGTGAGTGGCGTTTTAAAATTTTTTTTAGTATACATATATTTTGGGTAATTTTATATTAAGCATGTGGGACTGCTATTTTCCAAGCTTATGCCTCTGCTACAAAACACAAACAAGATATCATTAAAAAAATTAAAACTTCATTTTTTTTGTATAAATGCATACTCTACCATCTACTAAACAATAGCTGAAGGGCATAAAATAAAAATATGCAAGTTTAAGACAGAGGCCCTAATGTTTAGGTGCTTGGTGCAACAGGATTTGAAGAAACCTCGGGACTTGCTGTATGCAACATATTGCCTAGAACGTCGTACTTCCCAGTAACACATCATTTTCTCACTAAATACATTTTACACAAACACAAGGAACATTTAACAATGCATTAGTACCATTTTGCCTTGGTTTATACCCATCATGCTCAAGAAGGAAAAACACATTGTGTAGTTTACTTTTCAAGACACTAGATGGGGCTAAAAAAAATCAAAGCATATTCATTTTGGGACAGTATATTTTAACTGGCAGTGTGGCAACATCAACTTGGTTTTCAGCACCAACTTCTGCATTGAAACGCACAGACCAAGATTTCACCATGATAGACGTTGTTGTGACACTTCTAGCTTAGAAAAATACTCTTACTGGAATGGTTTTACAAATAAACCGTGGAGAATTTTCAAAGCTTATTACAAGGCAACGCAACCAACATTTTTTATTTCCATTAACAGTAACTTTTGTTCTCAAACAGACTACAGAAAACTCAAATGTGCAGCATATTTATACTAAAATTTATTTGGTGAGTATTTAAGTGGTCCCACCATGATTTAGAGAGGGGGAGGAGTACAGTTTATGGCAAATAAGAAAACATGGGGAAGAAAAAAAAAAATACTTAAATCTACAAACCATCATTAAAACTAACACCTTCTCTGTCACAGACTCACTTTGGATACAGTTTGGTTAAGAGCAGTAAGACCCTTTGAACAAACTTATTTTGGACATTCAGTCCTAGAAACAAATTTTCACCCACGTAAGGCATTTTCCCTCATTTATGTAAAACAAAAAAAAAAAAAATATGAGGGGGGGGGGGGCTAGAAAAAGAATCAATGATTTAAATGGCAGCCAAGCTTCAACATAAATTAGAAGAAAGTGCATCAAGTGTTCAAGTAAGGTGTGTAGTTTAAGAAGAAGGGGAGTTGGGGCAGATATGCATGTATGCGTGTGCGTGCATGCGCGTGTCTGTCGGGGTGGGTTGGGGGCACACTGGCACAAAAGTGGTAATTTTCAGAGATTCAGAAAACAAGTTTAGACTGAGAAGCTCAACCACCAAGTCTCATTGAGAAAAGTTCTGATGGTGCAAGTGATGGATCTTAACAGTAATGTGCCTCTTACCGAGAACACTACTTGCACAAAGCTATGCAAAGACATTTAACTACGTTGGCCAGTATAAAAATGATGCAAGTAGTCCCTAATGCATTACAGTGGAAGCCAATGCAGGCTGTGGTGAATAAAAGGGCCAAAGGGAGACGGGAGGTACTGGGACATCCATGGCTCGCCACATGACCCCCTCCCCCCCAAAAAAAGCATCCCAATTTCATCTTTTGGCACGTCGTGGGTCCCTGCCGTTGCTAATAGTAACTGAGGACTTTGTGGCCGTCAGAGGTCCAGCAGCATTAACTGGAGGCGCACCATTGCCTGGTGACCGGCCGTTGGGTCGCCCAACATTCCCAAAAGCCGGGTCACGGGGTGCACCAGGTGGAGGGTTGTTGGCAAATGGTGGCATGGCACCATTACCTGTGGGATGGACAGAATGAGAAAGTTGTCACCAAATAAAGAGTTTTGGCACACGTTTTAGTGAGGACGTTTTCGAACAGTGTTCAGAGTTGGTTCAGGCAACTCTCAGTAGTTTGACCCCGAGTCACCGCGACTAATGTACATGTCACTGCAGTGTAGGTGCAATCGTGGGAGCAAAAACAAACATTTAAACAGCTGACGATTTCAGAGGAAAAACTTAACAGACTCGCTTTTGTTCACTTTAAAAACATTTAGGAGGAATGTAAACTCTAAAAAGGAAAATCCTTCAACGAGCCTTTATGGGAATACGGGTGCAGTCGGTTACTTATGACATAAGACATTTTTCTCACAATTTTGCATCATTCACTTTCTAATTAACAGAATTAGGTATATTCAGTTTCCCCATCATTATTAAGAAAACTGACATTTGCAAATACAAATTGATAAAAGGTATTTTGTGTGAAGCATAGTGTATACTGCGAGTGATATTTGTGATGCCTGAAAAAATAAGATTACATAGACCAACTGTCAAAAAAAAAAAAAAAAAAAAAAAAAAAAAAAAAAAAAAACACCCCACAAAACCAAACAAAAAACCTCAGGATGGCATGAGTACAAGCCTCGGCTGGTTTGACCACAGTAATCTATTTGGATCCTCAATATTCTCTCCTGTTACAAATGCCAACATGCCAGCATTAGAGATGTCTCCAAAAAATGTGATCGATCGAGGACAGTGAACTTGTTTCACCTTCATGAAGGTAAAGTAACTCAAGAGTATGCTGAAGTAAACCTGCCCCGGTTGGAGTTAAGTAACCTCACTTTGTTAAATGGAAAACTCATGAGTTTCCCCGAGTTCAGGTTCAACATACTCAGTTCCTACATAACCTGCTCTGTGAAACATTGTTTGTCCATCTGATTAAATTTCGGATTCAAGTCTCACTGTTGGGCCAAAACAAGTTTGAATCTTTGAAAAACTGACTCTTTAAGTGATTGAGGGTAAATGGCTTCTTAAATGATAATATTCCTGAACCTGTTATAAAATTAATTTAGTGCAGATCTACATCAGTCCACCTTTGAAGTGGATCAAAACAGTCATCAAAAGTTGCCCCTACACAAGAACAGATGTTCAAAAGTTGAGCACTGTACAAAACTGGCTTCAACTTTATCACGTGGAAACTTCATAACTCCTGTAACTGTATGTAGAATTGCCAGTCTGCTGATAACGGGGTTGTGTTTTACGTGAAGCAAATCACACTAACCTGGGGGGGCAGGTGTACCTGAATTCTGATTAGGCGGCGAGTTCCCCCTCTGGTTCTGGTCAGGTTTACCCTGTTCAGAGGAGAGAATGTCATATACCGTTTAAATAATCGATCAGTCATGACCAATAACATGGGAGTACAGTGCTGTGGTACAGTGGAGCGATGCATTAAAATTACATTTCACATCATCCTGTAACATCACCTGAATCTGGCCTTGTTACCACCAAACAAGCCTGAAGCAATTTAAAGGTGGGTGTATTGTGGGGGACTGGAAAAAATTATTTTATTACTTTTAGCCCCACCTCCCAGTAGTTTTAGAGCAACAGAAGGCCAAATGACCAGTTATATGTAAAATAAAAACGCAAAGACAAATGTTAAAATCCAAGGACACAAAAAAAAAAAAAAACCCTACTAAAAAACTAAATATGGATTTGATTTTGTTCACTGACAAATTGTGACATGATGCCCGGCTACTCACAGACTTATTCTGCTGGTTAGCCTGGGTGAGCAGTTCTGGGTTTGGTTCACTGAAGTTGGGCACTTCTGAATACACCATGCAAAACCTGCGGAGACAAATTCTGATTTTACCCCCACATTTAAACAAACATCCATTACTTTATCGTGGGCTGAAGAGAGTACTCACTTGTATCAAACCTAATTAAGATACAATATTAAAAAAAAAAAAAAAAAAATTACCAAAAATGAGTTATTTATGGATGAAAATGAGTGTAAATGACAGCTTATGGGGAAGGATCTTGTGTTCAGGTAATATACTTTACAACTGGATTTTCTCCAATTCATCTCATATACTGCTACTACCAACTTTCAAGTCAGCGTCTCCTCTCAAACTTCCATCAGATGATGTTTAGCTGCAAAATATCCATCAGAAATTTAAGAGTTCTTTGGTTTAAACTTCTTTTAATAATTTCTACCCTATTTTCTGCTGCATGTGCTGCAGCCTACCTGGAGCAATGTCTGCACTCGTACAGTGACGACATAGGCACTTATTCTTGTTATTAAAAACAACAGCAATAATAATAAATCTGAGAAGGTTAATTAGATTTTAGATTGGCTACTCACTCTCCAATCTTCTGAAGATCTCCCCCTCTTCCAGTGTATAGTGTCAGGCAGCCTTTCCATATAGATGCATAGCTGATAAAGAAATATAACATAACATTATACAAGCATTGTTGTTGTTATCCTCCAACATCATGCCAGCTGAGCAAGTACGGCTCCCACAGGTTTCCAGCCCTACCCTCTGGTCAGCTTGATGATGTCTCCTGGCTGAATGAGACTTCCAAGCTCGTCCCAAACCGAGATCGCAATGCTCCCACTCTTGTCCGCGACTTTGCATGAGCGCACCTCATGGCCATCTTTCGTTTTCGTCACGCGTCCTGATAAAAGAAACCACTGGTTAATATGAAACGGTAAACACAGCTGGATATTCAGGATGAAACCGTACATGAAAACCGCTATTTTTCGCAGTAATAACCGCCTTCCCCTTTAAGAAGAAAGCCAGCGGGTCGCTGCGGGCAGAGACCGCGTCGACCTCCCAGTGCAAACCACCGGTACTCACCGATCTCCAAAACGATGAATACAATATTCAAATTTTTCGAGCCGGGCTTCACGTCCTTTATCAAAAACAAGGCCTCGTTTGTTGGGGCTGCCATCGTCGCCCTTTAAGTGAAGATAACCACTGTTCCGTCGTAACTTTCCGCTCTTTAGCGAGTGCAAACGGCGGCTAAACCGTTAGCTTTTGCGCTGCTAACGAAGCTAAGCTCAGCCAGACGCTAACGAGACCCCGTCCACATATAAACTTCACCGATGCACACGTCTGCAACGACGGACAGCTTCTCGTATGCATTCAAACTTAAAGAAAAATATCGACGAGAGGAAACTAACAAAATAAAAAACCTTTTCGCTGCACAGCCTTGTTATACGTTTGTTAGCTACAACTAGCTACCTCCTTTCAGTTTCAGGATACGACTCTGTGGGTTTTATGTCTTTTACGCGAATCGCCATAATGACAGCTCCTTCCTCACATATCTCCACTTGTAGTTGAAACACCAACAGCGCCCACACTTTCACGCCTAAATGTCCCGTTGGAACCGATATCGAAGTCGGGGTTTTAGGAGAAACTACGACCTGGTTGACAGATTCACGGAATCGAGTGGCTCGTTTTAAAACACCACCCCAAGAATCACATATTTAACCAGTTTGACGTCTCTGTGGTAGCTGAAGGTGAAAATTACACTACCGTTTAGCCTTTTACACAACTTTTCTGTGCGTTAATGCTTTAAAAGCAATTTGGTCGGATTTCCTTTGTGTGGCTATTGTAAGGATAAGGAACTATTAGCGCGCAGATGCTTTGTTATAACCCTAATGTGTCTATATCTAATTGTGTCCCCTATGACGTTGTAACTATTCGAGAAGAATTTCAAATGTCCTGTATATTAGTGCCTAAACAATTTTAAAGCCCACCCCGCTCGACTAAATTTAAAACCAGAGCAACACGCTCCACACACGTTTGATCCTACTTCTGCAATGCCCGAAAACCTACGTCAGCTTCGGTTGCCGGTCAGTTTTACTTAACTCGGTCGGTTCCATTTTTCAACATAGGGAAGGTGTAGAAATTTCCCTCCGGTGTGCTATTACACAAACCGAATGATACAAATAATTACCTGTTTCTCTTCGTATAAATATGTTGCATTCACAAGATATTCAAAACATTTGCTGGGTTTTTTTTTCAGCCAATTTACAGCATAGAACAAAGAAGTTGGTTGATACCAAAATCATTCAATTTCTTATCATCGCGAGACTATAGTTTACATATGAGACTTCAATGTCAGGGTGAAGAATTGTCTTTAAGAGTAGTTTATTGAGACTTGTACGTATTACTTGCTACAACACATTTTTTAAATATTGTGCAATTTTGAAAACGAAGTTACATAAGTCATAATTCATCTTGACTCAAAAATGAGAATTACTTGTTTCATACACGGTGAGGGAAATTGAAAGCGCTTTTTAAAAAAAACACACACAATTAGTGCCTCTTATCTATATATATGTTTACACTACAGGACGTATACACTACAATTGCCTTTAAGTGAAATTACAGTCAAAAAGTAACGTCACGAACAGGATTCGAACCTGTGCGGGGAAACCCCATTGGATTTCGAGTCCAACGCCTTAACCTCTCGGCCACCGTGACAGTTCACCCTAAAATAGTGGTACTCTATACTTAAAGGAAAACACATACCACGTCATGCGTATCGGGAGATTGTGTTTATTTCTTATTAATTTTCTGATTACGGATATTTTTTGTTTGTGTAAGTCCAAAGTCACAAATTAGAAACGTACACGATGTTGTAATTGCTTCGGACCGTACGAGGGAGACAAACACCACCACATCATATCATCTCACAGACGACAACTCCGATATACTACCTGTATTTGTAACGTTACACATCATTTTGTGATTACTGCGAGATACGGTTCCTATGATTGGTCAAATTGCTGTAAAAAAATGTGCACGTTTATAATGAGACTAAAACTGTAAAAGAAAATACTCCACTATCTTAGAGCCAGCGATCAACCAAAGTTTTCACAATCTAGCGACTTTTCGTTTTCATCTTTGCCTTCTACAAACAGATTCTGCTATGCCATTTAGTACACTTCACTTTTGTCCCTCAGTCAGTCCCAATCGTCTTCAGTGAGTAGCCTGTTAGGGGTAAAAAAACGAATGACCCCAGTCCTAAAAGTCCTAAAAGCATAACAACTGCACCTAAAAGGATCCTATGAGCTGGAATAAGCAAATGTTCCTTTGTGTAATGTATTGGATTTTTTTTTTTGTTTCTCATTTTAAAGTTGCTCAAAAGAAAATATCTTTTTCTGGTTAAAATTTGCTCTGTGACTGACCCAGAAAAAAAAACCAACAAATTTTAACTATGGTCACCTGACATTCCCTTACAACCAAAATGACTTATTTTGTTTGTAGTTTTCTTTAGGAGATATATTGGAAATTAAAAAAAACAACTCTAGTATTAGTAAGAAGTGTAACATATCAACCAGGACAGAAAGCATACTTGATCCATTGCTGCACAGCCATATGTTCTACCTTTAAAATGACCACTGAAATTCTGGTGCTTGTGGATATGCATCACCTGCTCTGAGAATATAACCACATGAGGAAATCTGCCCATAATGACGTCACAGTGAGCCAACATTGAAAAAAAAAAAAACAACTCAGGATGCATTTTTAACAAATGGAACACCAATATAAGCTGTAGGAATACTACAGCTCATGTTTGCTTTATTTTTAAAACCCCTGGTCATGTCTTAAGTGATAATAGAGTACAACGACACTGTACATAAGACAGAAAACCATAATATGGCCAGTTTAACTATCTAATCTATCACACAAATCCATGACTGTTGTAGTGTAAACAAGGGTTGACCGACAGGGCAAGACCTCTTACTGTGACTAATCCTACCAAACACAAATACTGAGCTCTACTAGGTTAGCAGTATGACCGACAGTCATTTTCAAACATTTGTCATGGCCTGTGGAACAACAAGAGTATAATTACATGCCGTCTGTGGCAGTGTGAGACCGACAAAATGAGTCACGGGGATTGCAACATAAATGCGGCAAATTATTAACGACAGTTATTAGAATTATTGTCAAATGGGTGAAAGCTTTTAAAGCTGCAGAAGAAAACAAAAGAGCTAAAGACATCCTTAGTGTTAAAAAAAAATCTTTATTTCTGTTTGCAATACTAAAAGTTTGAAAAGAAAAGCCTGCGTGTTTACAAGATGCATCAAGAACTAGAATAACATATTTAAACACAAGTGGCAGGAAATTTTCTTCTGTGAAGGAAAGATCTTTGGTTTAAGGGGTTGACTAAATTAAAAGGTTAAAAGGTAAAAACAAGGAAAATATTAAAACACAATATCACTACAGGACAAAGCTTTAGGTAAATAATGGTCCTCGTATGATCCAGATTTCATAGTGTGATTAATAATAAAGTCAACCTTTTATTGCAAAACCAGGTGTACACTTTTTTTTTTCCTTTTTACACACATAGAAGAATTTAAAAGTAACATTTGAGTCAACAAACAACAAAAAATAATGAAGGCACAGAAGCCTAGTGTTGAATCCCTTTCCAGTGGGATAATTCATAGAGGAATTAAAGTAAATAAAATAAAAGTGAGCATCAGCATTTTAAAAAGCCACAGATGGCAAGTTGTGTGAAAGTATACCTAATTATTCATTTTCTGTTGTCATAAATCCCACAGATTTTTATTTTATTTTTATTTTTTTTAAACACAAAGCACTGTCAGATCACATGCGCTCCATTTCACTCCCATTTGCCAGTTCATTTATTCATCTAACTTGGAACAAATCATAAATGTCAAAATAAAAACTATGCAAGTTGTGTGCCAAAAACACTCTTCTGAGGTTTATGAGACACAGACTTAAATAATTAATCTACTAGGAATGAATAAATTCCGAGTAGATTGCTGTTATTTTCCCCATTGATTTCACACAAATAAAACTAACTCGTACAAGTTTTCTCCAGGCTGCGGTGTGAAGAGATCAATATACACGGGTCATCAGCAAAAACACAAAATAAATTGTGCAGAAAAGGTTTCTATTGCTCCAGATTTTTTTTTTTTTTTTAAGATGAATTTCCAACACAATATGGATATAAATAGCCTGTGATGCCATATTTCCATTTTTTAAGTAAATCATCTTTTCTCTTTTTATGGTCTATTAAATTCAGAATAAGTATAAACAGTGGTGAGTAGAGTCAAGATGAAACACAAGTTTCTCAATCTTGCAGTATCAGCTATTGGTATCTGGAGCCCTTAAAATGTTTAAATTCATTACAGATTCTCCCAATTTTAATGCCTCTTGCGGAAAAACACATGCATGCCTTACCCAAAGGCAACTTTATCATCCTTTCCCACAATTCCCACCACACTTGTCCTGTTTCCACCGTGACTCGTGTCCAGAGCACCAACAGAGCAAGGACACCTGTGGCTCCAGAGATCCTCATCCACTTTCAACAAGGAGGCCAAGAACATAACAAATGGGCTGAGAAGGAATCATCCGTCAAACCCGGGAGTGCTGTCCTCAGCCTTTATCTAGTATCCTTGGCACCTGGTGTCACTTGCTAAATTATTTTCAGGAAAGTCATAGCATAACAGCCTGAAACTGAAGTTTGTAAAGCTCTTACAATGAGCAACAAGATGAAGGTCATTATAAGATAAACACAGACGTATGACTTCCAAACAGAGTTAATTGTGACCATTATATTTGGTGGTCCTTTAAACTTAAAGTCTCTCTTTAATGTGTTAAGTATCATCAATGAAGAGATAGAAAGAAAGAACCCCCCAAAAAAAAAGAAGAAAATGAGAAAAACGTTTGAGGCATGTTATCAACAAAAGCACAAGAATCCATCCTTTTAGGAGTGCAATTACTCAAACTAGCTTTTGTAAGCTGATGGCAGTGTGGGAGTATGTCAGTGTTTGAGCATGCATCAAGGGAGAGGGGCTTTAAAGATGGAGCCCTGCTGAAATGGTGATATAGTCCTAATGTCTTACAAATATACAGCTGAGTAAACATTTCCACTTACAATTTATGGATTACTGGGGACCCCCACCACCATAATATCTATCATATAGTAGCTCAAAAACAACAACATATTTCACAGATACAATCTTTACTGGATATGTAAACACACTGAAGGCAGTTATAAAATGACTATATTATTTCATGGTGTTTACGCTGTAAATACTTAGAAAACAGCATGCCTCACATAGAGAAAGACAGTTTCTGTAAATGCATATAAAAATTTGATTTGCCTTAAAATAATCAGGGCTGCAAGGGTGACAGTATATATATATATATATATATATATATATATATATATATATATATATATATATATATATATATATATATAACACCATAAAAGCCTCCATGGTCTTTTGGTTCACTAAAGCATATTTTGTTTCTACATCGAGTCATGTTAGTGTCTTGCAGTGATTTCCTTCATTTGCATCAGTAATTGAAAGGTTTGATATTGCTACCTAATATTCACAAATATCTCCCTTTTCAAATGCATTTTCTAAAGCATTTTGATTATTTCAAACTGTATCTATTTCTCCGTATTGTTCTGTGCCACATAGGTTCAGTTTTAGTTGGAAAAACAACAATCATACACCCTTTCTTTAATACAGACATCAAATGAGATTTTCAATGAAAAGGCTGAGACAGAGGGCACCGAATCTCACCACGTGACGTACTTACAGATTCACTGTAAGTACGAACTGTGTCGGCAGACAAATCAGAGCCATTGGACCCCTGATGTTACGTGTTAGTTAGGATCAGGGCTTCTTCAACCCATGCCATTGCAACAATCTAGTAAACAATCTCAATCAACTATGAAAAACACCCCAGACAGTTAGCTGAAGATACAAAGAAAAAAAAAGAAATCCCCATTCCAACTCTTTCACCACTGTTGCAAGAGATTTACTATGTTTCACAAAGAAAGAAAAGAAAAAAAAACCATATAGAACAAAAGAGGCTATTAGTCAGGAAAAAAGGGACCAGTAGCAGACAAACTCAGCAGGCGGACAATAGTTGGTCCGATGCCCTGGAGATGTGCACCTACTGTGGTGACGGGCACAGACTGAAGTGTAATTTATGGAGTAATCCTGTCTTCTGTGGGCAGCCTGACAAAAAGGTTGAGAAGGATTTGCACAGAACCCTTCAATATGAACTCTTAAGAGGTGTACACCTCTTAAGAGTTCATATTGTTCATATGGTTTTTACTCTGTTCTGGTGGTAATGAAAGGTAGTGCTGTAGGAAAGGTTCATAGAGGGACTATCAGAAGAAATCAAGAGTATGTTTTTTTTTTTATTCTAATTAAATTAAGTATAGAGTGGAAGGATGCTTTGTGCTTGCTTAGTATTCAATAAGTAGAAAATTGTAGAAGAATATGAAAGAAGGGGGAAAAAAAAAAGATTAGTAAAATGGGAAAATATTAAGACACTTGCTTCACAGCAATCGCTGCTGTAGGAATCTGGGCATCTGCCTCTATCTCAACAGAGCTTTTGTGTTTCTCTTCATCTTCTTGTTGCTCTTCCTCTTCCTCATCACCAATATCTTCATCATGCTCTTGAACTGCTAGGCCAGCTGAATGATCACCATTCAGCTCACATTCGATGCCTGGTTCTTTCCCATTCAGTGACACCTCTACCTTCACGCTCCCTGAGCCAGAGGTGCTTATTGTCTCCTGAATCTCCTTCACGACACCTTCTGGGGTGTGCACCTCTGCCAGTGGAATCTCCGCACCTAGGCCTCCCAGAGGAGGAATTTCTACATGAGCCTCTTCTCCTGGTGAGCCAGTTTCCTGTGCCAGGACCTCTCCATCTCGGACCTTCTTGATGTTGAAGGTCATGGGGGACACCTTAAAAGAAGAGGTCTTGGCAGTTGGGCTCTTGGGGTGGTTAGGGGTGAGGCTCTTCTTTATTCTTTCACGCTTCTCTGGTGGCACAATCTTAGTGGTTATCTGGGTCACCTTCTTCTCAATGTTCTGTCGTGAGAAGGCCTTCTTGAGGCTATCAACCTTCTTCAGACTAGAGCGCTTGAACTTGTCAGCCCTTCTTTCATATTTGATGGAACTGGCCCCTGCAGCCTCACACTCCAGGAAGTCTTCTTCGTCTCGAATGGCGGGAAGGTCAGCATCCTCATCTGAAGACAGGCTTATGGTCTGGAGAGCCTCGTCGTGTGTTGGGAGGGCATCGACAGAACCCGTGATAGATGGTGTAGGCTGGGTAGATTCCGCATCATAGTGGCTTGGTTGTGGGGTCTTGAGGGAGTCCTTGACGACCACACTGGAGGGGATCTCATTGTCTTCCTTTTGGAAACAGAAGAATAGAAAAAGGAATGTTACCAAGGCAGTCATTTGGATTGGCTGGTTGAAGCAGGTTTATGTTTTGAAGAATTACCCAAACTGTTTCTTTGTGAAATTGGTAACAAACAGAGTTTTACTTATCCATTACCTATTCAATGCTACTTAAGATTGCTACAGAATTCCCAACTCTGTTGGTTAAGTGTACACCAAACCAAGCACCTCCTTTAACATGTTTACATTTTCCTTTTGGGTATGTTTAAGGGGATCTATTTCTTCTTTAAACACAGTTAAAGAAGAATTTATTGTAAGCTGAGGACTATGTTTATTATAACCTGGCATCTAGGCCGGGTCTGTCTGCTGAGGACCGAAGAAAAAGAGTTTCTGCATGCCTCCCAGATTTTCTCCTCAAGACATCTCAGGAATTCCACTTGTGTCTTAGTCAAACGCTTTCTTTTTATTATCTCTTTTACACATCTCCCAGTCTCTAACCCCACATCCAAAAACAAATTGATAAAAGAAAACAGAGGGAGACAGAGGCCAAAGATTTTGATATATAGGGTTTCAGTACGTTTAACTTTGCCTCTTTTCTAGTGTTTTAGTACCTTCTTTCTTTCGCCATTTGACTCACTGCCCGTTCAACTGTGCACAATCTTGGATTCCCACTCGTGCAGGCACACACCTCCAATGTTCTCCTCCACTAAGGATTTATTGCCCCCATTCTTTCACACCCAGGAGAGAGTGGAGAGTGGAGGTGCAGCTCCAGTGGTTGACATACTCCACTAAATATCTGAAATGCTCATAAACAAAGCCTCCTTTTTGACAGGTAGAGAGTATCACCTGTGCCTTCTGGGCCCTTATTTGACCAAGAGTACCATCTTTCAATGTTCACTGCACATTATATCCTTCTGTATAGGTTGTTTAGATGTGTTTTTTCAGAAGAAAAATTCAACAAAACCATTGTGCTGAACATTTTCAAATACAATGATCTGAAATGCATTGTTTCTATAAACCCTGCATACGAAAAGTGTGTAAGCATTAAAGTATGACTGCATTTTAAAGAATTAAGGGCAGCTCTTAAAAGCTATGTGTAGCGCTTCTAGCAACAGGATACCTCAAATTGTTGAAATTCTGTGCAATACGTCTTTCTTGAGGTGCCATCGACATACTTACAGACTGGGTCAACCAGATGGTCAGGAAGAGTTTTGTGTTCTGACGAAACATAATTTATCCCATATGTAGTTACCCACGTGTTTGTAAGATCCACCACAGTAAAACTCATGTGCATGCAAAATAGAGGCCAACGATGTGTTACTGAAACTGCACGTATGCTGCAAGTTGGATCTGAAAATGCAGGCAAATATAATATACAGTAGATAAAAGGATGCAAGGACATGACTCTCATCATAATTAAATCAGCTGAAAATCAATGCTGTTATTACATGTGTAATACTACAGATGCTAAATCTAAAGTTTTTTTGCATCCCTTTCTGGATTTTACTAATTGCATAAAAAGATTTCAGACAATTTGAAATGAACACACCAGCTGCATCCACCTGCAACGTCCAGTTAATGCTAGTAAAGCATGTTCTCATTGGCACACCAGGCCTGAGAACATGTCATTTTCAAGATGAAAAGATAAAATCAAAATCTCATCACTTTACAGTACACACCACAAAAAATATAAATAAACATTTAAAAAAATTGGGATGAGAAAGTTACTGAAATCTTCTTGTTATCAGCTTCAACTGGTTATTTTGTGGTAAATGTTACATTCAAAATGCACCAATGATTTGTTAAAAGAAATAAAACAGTGGAAGTGGAAAAACCCTTTTTCATTGAAGCAGACTACAGTCACCCCTTTAGTTTCTGTTGTTTGTGAATGAGCAGCATAGCGTCTCGTTTTCACTTGCTTCTGTGCACTCATGTTATACCTCTATCAGTCTACTAATTCCCATGGGAATGTCTAATCTCCGACAAAAAAAAATACTCCTTGTTCCAATGTTTGCCATATTAGTCTTGTGCGCACTAAAAACTTTCCGCTTGCACCGTGGATTTCACAGAGAACGTATACGCTCTGCTAGCACAGTGAGCATAGCGCAAATAACATGCAGGCCTTTGGGGAAAAATGTCTTTCAGTTGTTTGAATATGTAGTGAAATTGCACATGTACAAGCCACACATTTATCTTGTACTAGAAACTAGAAAATATCATTGCCCATGGTAGCAAGGAGTTGCCATTAGCACAGTTAGCATTAGCTCAGTTAGCACAGGTAGCATTAGCACAGGTAGCATTAGCATTAAGCCAACTGATCTATAAAGAACTGTACTTCTTTTTGTTGAACACCATAAGCTATGTTTTGTATTTCACACAGATTGACATAGAACAAGTGGAAACGAGTTAGAAAGCTCAGTTTTGCAGATGGCCTGACAATGTGCCACTCCCATAGAGAGGCTCTGAACATGTGCAGACTCAAACCAGAGCGGCAGAAACTGTGCTGAAAACACACTGGCAACATCCACACTAAGGCTCAGATTTAATACTCTTCACTGGAAACCGTGTGTGTGTTTTTTTTAAAATCCTGTTCATGTTTGCCAATGAGGTGTATTCAACACCTCGCATGAGTGAACAACAGCAATCTTTGCAACTCGCGCTGTTTATACATACACATGTCAGTTTACCTTTAAAAGAATCATTGGGAAAATGGTGGTTTAGAAAAGCTTTGCAGGCTAAATTAATTGCATAACTCACCATATTTATTATGAAAAATAGGCATGTTCAAAATTTGTCATTTGATATATCATTTGAAAAACTTACTCCAGTCTTGTAAAATGACTTAGAATGCCAAACATTATCAGAACGAGCTCTTCTTCAGAATAAAGGAGAGCTTTGAGGCTCAGATGTGTAATGTGATGTACAGGATATTGATGCGCAGGCTGATCTGAACTGAGCAGTTGACCACGGACGGACAACGCGGGTAACGAGTCAGGCAAAAATATGCGTAATGATAGTTAGTTAATGATGATTTGGGTTGGGTTCCGGTCAGGCTGGTTAAAATTCATATTTAAACACAATTTCATAGCATATAAATGCATGTAAAAATGCAAAAGCTATACAAGTCATAAATACTAAGACATCATTGGCTGATTGGCATCAAGATGCGGCCCGCTCTTACGCCAGGTGCACGTGACACGAGGCAGGTGATGGAGACGGTCAGGGAAAAGTTGAAGATGGGGGAATTTAAAACAAAAATGTACACAGATAGAAAAAGTAAAGTCTGGAGACATTTTGAGGAAATAAATCAAGATGATAGATGTGCTATATTTCATTTGTTAGTCTGTTGAATTGTCAATGTTTGAACATTTAGGTTAAGACAGACCGTAATTATTCCCAGTGCAGGGGAACAAGATAACTTTTTTTTTTTCTTTGAAACTCAAATGCCAGGGCCCCTTGCAGTTTTAACATAGCCAAGCATCCTAGATGGGCTTTTGTGTTTTTAATGTATTATTTTTATTTTGCTAGAATTCATGTTTCATGAATCCAATGAATCCATGTTTGAAAGTTCTGATAAATAAAGATGTTTCTCAACAATGGCTGATTTTATGTATGGATATAAACAACAATATGTTTCAGATATATACAAGAATTGGTCACAGATGGGAAAGCTATTTTTTTAAGTCTGGGGCAATAGGGTCATAGTTCTACGATAATACTGGCGCAAGACGAAATGTCTAGCTTATGCGGTAAAAGCTCAGAAAGGCATCCTAGACTTTAAGAGTAATGGCACCTTAACATGTCAACACTTGTGTTTGCTCTTCATATAACCTTAAGGCAATGGTTAATAAAGCGCTTAACTTTATTTAATTGTTGAAAGAAAAGAAATGCGGGTCACAGCGGGTCAGGTATAACTTTGTATTTATGAAAATTTGCGGTTCCCGTTTGTTTTTGTAATTTAAATGTCTAAATGTTCACACTTTCCCATAACAAGACACAAGCTACTACGTGCTTCACAAACCCCACTTGAAGAAAAGACTCCCTTTAAAATGTGTATCACATGAAAAAGAAGAATCACGTTATCTAAGAATGGAACTGCCATTCCAGGAAGAAAAGGGGGAGATTGCCAAATTGTTGGGAAAAAAAAAAACCCTGTGGAAGAACAACAAAGGTGATAAGTAGGTCCTGAGATATTTTAGTCAATGAGGCAGAACAGTTGCTTGGAGAAGAAGCAACACTTAAATGCAACAACACTTTTAGATTAGTAAGAGCCCAACTAATAAAGGCCTGACTTGTAAAAGAATTTCGGGGATAAAAATTCCAGTGTTGCTGTGTTAGCCAGTATTATTCACACTAATTTATATATGGAAAAGCAGCAACTTAAAATATAATAAAAGAGGTAACTGTTTGTCAATGCATTTCAAACTCTTAGTTCGTGATGAGTCCATACAGTCCGTTTATAGATCACAATGCTGCAAAATTTAAACATCCTAAAATTTACCCGTATTAATGGGAATAACCCTCAAGACCCCAGGCTCTCACCTGCACAAAACTGCCCATGTCAACACTCATATGGTGAACAAGGGTGAGCCGAACATCAGCATTATGGCAGATTTAGTACCCCTGAAGAAATTCTCCGCTCTGCTCTGCCAAAGACATCAGCCAATTCTATCTTGGCATTCAGCTGAAGCAGTTTAAATACAGCAGATGTTGCTGGCAGGAAGTCAAGATACAAGAATGGCATCGAGAATCCTGTCAATTTTCAAAATTGACCTATCGATAACTCTCATCCCCCTTAGTTACTGCTGCTGACTCTCACAATCTATTTGACACTGTTTACAGTTTTACTATGGCAACTGCTTGTGAGTAAACCTTGTTTTAAGATGTCTTAGATACATTTTTGCACACAAAAGGACCACTTCTTATCAGAGTTTTCAAATGAGACTTAAACATGCCATGGAGGGATGTGTGCAGAATCTTAAAATAGATGCAGTCGGTGAAATTGGAGGCAAGGTTTACAGTAAAAGCAGGAGAAATCTCCTCTGACAATCGTCACGGGCGTAAATACCAACATCGCTTTTATGCCTTTTAAAAAGGCATAAAAGTTTTGCTCCAGTGAGCTACAGAACTAATCTAGTCGTACACAGCTACAATTATAGCCCTAAATATCTTCAGTCACAAGCCCCAAACCTATAAAGATATGAAACTAGTAGCTGCCTAGCAGCAGATATAAAGGATCTAAGTTTGGGTTTGGTGCTCGGTATTTGAGGTAAAATCATGACACCAGTGGCGATTAACGTGGTCAAGCGTTAACACTAGCCGGCAAAGGCTGTGATGCTATATAACAATTGCAATTAAACGACTTTAGACCACGTTAGCAGTTAAATGCACTATTGCTTTGATTTAGTGTAGAATAAATGCAGACATCCTTGTTGCTTAATCCCAAGAAGACATTTAGCTCTTTTTTGCATGGATTAAGGAAATACTATTTTAAAAAAAAAAAAAAACCTCTACTGCCCGTCCTTAGAAATGGTTTTACAATTATCCCATCCTTTTTTACAAATGTATTTATATTCCTTTAGCATACACTCCATCAAAGAGATAAGACTTCAGCATCCTCCCAGGTTTTACAGGGGTTTTACAGCGGTTTTACTGATAGATCATATGGTAGGATATACCCCAGATGTAAACTCTGATTCGCATGCAGACATCCTTCAGAGAAGGTTAACAGCAGAAAGACGTGGTGAAAAATAGCAAACAAGGTGAGAGTTACCTTATAAAAATGTCTTTAAACGCACAAATTACCACATGATGTTGTGATTCTCCCACAATCTTGAAACTTTGGTGTAAACTTGTAATGTCACGAATCCCACTGAACAGGTAGCAATCAAAAGCATGCTACTGCTGAAATGCTCCCAGTGGGACCGTTTTTTTGCTGAAGATAAAGCGAAGATGTGCCTCATTCAGATCCCTGTTGCACCAGTGGGACTCAGGAGTGGAGGATGAAGATAAAGGATAATATTAGTTTTAACATCCGTGGGTTTTTTTTTTTTTTTTTGCTTTATATTTCTTTGTTGTAGTTCTGGTCTGCTGAGATTTGATTCCAGCTCTAGTTCCTCTCAGGTCTCTCTTGTTAACAACCGCGTGTTTTTTATTTATAATTGCTTCCTTGAGTTTATTTTCTTTGTCATTCCAAGTCTTTACTTGTTCCTGTTTTGTTTGTCTATTTGTTTGGGCTTTAGACATCCTGCTTTGGACAATTCTTTTTTTTTTTTTAAACTCAGTTAATTAAGTTTGACATCTTTTCTACCTGCCTGAGGCTTTTAGTTTGTTTTTTCCCCATTTTCGATGTATAAGTGTCATATATATATATATATATATATATATATATATATATATATATATATATCTATATATATATATATATATATATATATATATATATATATATATATATATATATATATAGATAGATAGATAGATAGATAGATAGATAGATAGATAGATAGATAGATAGATAGATAGATAGATAGATAGATAGATAGATAGATAGATAGATAGATAGATAGATAGATAGATAGATAGATAGATAGATAGATAGATAGATAGATAGATAGATAGTTTCTCTTGCCAGCCATGGCACTAACCCACCATATTTGGTAGCACTAAGGTGTGCAAAGATTCAAACCAGATCCTTCTGCTCCAGTCTGGACACGTCAAAGATTTTCTAATTTGGCTCGAACATGCTCTTCACACAGTCAAGACAGGCTGTGAATTCTGTGTGAGGCGCTTACTTCAGGCTCAAACTTGAGAAACCCAAGAAAAAAAAGTGTCCAAACACTTTAAAATACGAGAGGCTGTGCAAAACGTGTTGAAGTAACGTCTTTTTCTTTATCGTTTCATGGTGACCAACACTATCGGCGTTTCACATCGCCTTTACTGATAACCAGGTAAAAAGAAAATCTCAGACATTCATCTGTCTTCATCACCTCATGTTTGCGCTGCAAAAACAGACCATCTCATCTGACCCCTTTTTCAGAGTAAAGAGTTCATGAACACTTTTGTTCACTTCATATTTGTTTGGTTGCTCAAATAATAAAACTATGTGGAATTAGCGTGGCCCCACTTTAACCCCTCCCCCCAACAGTCTTGGCATGCAAGCCACAATAAACAAAATACCATTTGACCCAGGACAGTTGTGTTTGCGTACATATGTGTGTGTGTGTGTGTGTGTGTGTACACTTAACTTTCTGGCAGTGTTCTCTTGGGAACCCTGTTAATTAACGTACCCTCTAAGCAGAAACTCATTAACCACTGAGAATGTGATATGTTGCGTACGTGTGTGCCTTTTGAGTAGTACGTGGATTTGTGGACGGTCACAAATCCACAGTCGGAATTGTTCAAAGAAGGAAACCTTTCAAAAGAGCAAGATGAAAGAAGACTAAAATAAGTTCAGTGATAATTTACTGTGACAGAAAGTCTACTGTACGTTAAGAGATGGGGAACTTCAAAGCTACTTTTTTGTACCGACTCATGTGATGGGGTTCAACGTCTCATTTAACAGTCTTGTGGTAAAATTGCCATTTAATTGCAAGTCCTGCAAGGTGTTACTAAGCCAGAGCTTATGTAAGGTATCTTTCAGGAGTCTTTCGCTGAGCTCAAGCAGAGACATCAGGGCGGGGCATGGCGGTCTGCAACCATGTAAAAAAAAAAACAAAAAAAAAAAAAACAACACGGCTCACGTTACTCATAGAACGAGAGTATGTGTAACAGTATACCGTTTCTTATGCTTTTGTTTCTATCTCTTTTCCATTCAGGGTTGCTCCAAAGTTAGGAATCAGCTCTCCATTCATTTTAAATTAGCGGGTGTGCCTAAACTTTTGACTGGTGTCAATGTCAACCTTAACGTAACTTTAATGAATACTACCCAACCTACATACAACCTACCCACGGTGCTTTTAAGGTCCTTCAAAAGCATTGCCAATATGATGAAAGCAGCGTTAAGGAGCAGCTAGTGTGGCTGGGACCTCCTAATCGCGAAAAAAGAAACAGTGGCTCTAGATCTTTCCCTTTCTATCCACTCTGAACCATTTTCTCAAACCTCTTATGCGTAATATAGCCCAGGTTATTCAGATGTTAATCACAACACAGCCTCCGCCCCATCCACTCTGTGAATAAGTCACTGAGCCAGGTCCACACGAAACTCAGGCAAAGTTTCCCTTCATCTGCATATGTTTTGATTAGAGCACATCCCTCCCTATTGCAGTGCAGAGAGCTGCTTTACACCCCTTCCAAGCTTGTTGGGTTACACTACACCCCTACACTCTCCCCCAGTGTGCACGAAGGGCCATCTGTGGACACGGGAAGGAAGGAGGAAAGGCAGGACAGGAAATGGAATTCTCTAATTTGTCACTGGACACGATAAACTCTCGGTGTACTTCACACGGCGTTTAGGAATCACAGTTATTTTCCCAGCCAACCGTTGTCGGGTATGCTCGAACTGTGAGCTTGTGATTCCAAAGAATTAAATGATAAAATCTGCAGCAACTTCGCGCCAATCCTGAAACGTGCCTCAGGGCCTAATACAAATAAAAAAAACAAACATTTTTTTTAATTGCTCAACAAGTTTGGGCTTTCTTTCACGTTCGCGCCCCTCCCATCTCCCACATCTGCCGCACCAAAAGAAAACAAGACATGTTTGCTGGCCTTGCGTAATCATACAATACAATAACCAATTCATGCACCATGTCATGCTGACGTGTTGGCAGAAATGAAATCTCTGTAATCTAGAGAGGCCGCCACCATTCCTGTTGACATAAATGACAACGTTGGGCGTCTGAGGGAACTTTCTCAAGCAGCCTATAATTTATATCCACTTTGGATGATGATGCGTTACATGTTCAGAGGTATATGCTTTCCAATTTTCCTAATAAATTCCACCCATAAGATGGTAATCATTATAATAACCTCACGGGTGACTGGGCATGTGAGAGCTTCGTCGCTCGCTGCACTTCCTCTTTATCAGTCAGATTGCATCACTAAACTTTCACAGCTTATTTACCACGGTTCTCCCCCTGAATGATGTGAAGTGATTGAGAATGCCTTCGGCGGCGCCGTCGGGCAATTCCTGCACATCTACGGCTCCAGTTTCACCGGTTTTGACTGTATTTGTACCCTGTAGCCCCTCAGATCAAATCCTGCGTAACACAGAGCTTGGGTACAGTCCCATTTAGTGCGTATTATCAGAACCATTGTTTGATAAGGCCTGCACAGCGATACCATGGCCATTTTTGATAAGTCTGTTTACAAATGGGACAATGTTGACTCCGTTCAGAGGTTAAAAGGCATAGTGAAACAAGGAAACCATCACGTTATCTAAAAAGATGCTTTGTTTTTTTCATGTTCCATTGAAGAGAAACAAAAAAGGAAGAGTGGGAACCAAAATGACGATCGTTTTCTTTCTTCCTGCGACGACTGTAAACGCTTCGGAGAGGGAATTCAACTGGGGTCTAATAGGGGAGATATTCTGGTTTCTTTTTTTTCTTTTTTTTTTTAAATATTAACAAAAAACTCCTGGTGCTGCTTTAATCATTTAGACGACTCTGCCCTCTTCCCAGGTGACAGCGAAGATATGCTTCAACAACCCCCCAAACCCCCAAACGCAGACTGTCAGCACATTTTCTTCACTGTTAAAGCTGAGCTGATATTTAACTGGAGGAATCTGCAGCTACAAACTTGCCTTCGCCTCGAGATCAGATCAGACCAGACCAGAAACAGCTGAGCAGACTCGTCCAACCTGAATGTAGGCTGGCAGGAGAGCAAAGGTAACACTAACTCATCGACATGAATACTGTGAGCAAACTAGTTTAACGTCTTGCCAAAAGCCACTCACATTGTTAAATAAAGGCTGTTTAGAAGTCTTTATTTTCCTTGAACTCATTTTCTCTCAATATTTATCTCCCTCTCTCTCTCCCTCTCTCTCTCTTCTGCAATATTGCTTGGGAACCCGAAGGATTATACGAGGGATGAACCTCAAAGGAAAAGCAAGAATGATAACAAAGCAGGAGCGCATGCTGTTAACAAACTTCATTGTTCATTTAGAAAGCCCGACTTACAGGCTGTATAGTCATTTTCGGCTCCGGTATCACTGAAACCAGCTTTATACCTCTTGCATCTGACAGCACTTCTCTAAAAATACTCATAATGAAAAATGCATGAGCCTCCTTTGCACTGAGGGACACGTACACAAGTTTTCCCTGTAAAGTTCAGCATAGAATATATGACAAACAGTATTAAATATTTATGTGAAACAAGACTTGGAAGGAACGTAAAAGGGTAATCCACAGCGACAACAGCTGCAAAAGCTCCGCAAACTGAGTTAACTACCCTTTAACTTGACTAAACATCAGCATAAGCTTAGTGACACGTAGACCTAGAAGCCCTGCACATCTGAACGCACCGAAACTGCTGTCGGCTACAACACTAGTGTAATATATCACCTGGACGAAGGGCCCAAACAGCAAACCTCAGCTGTTGCCTACAGCCAGCAGCCTGCTCCGACCTGTGGAGACGGGTCTGATTCGACAGTGAACTTACACAGTAGAGCTCAACTTACCCTCATATATCAAATTACTCATGAGCATGTTTTATTTGAAATGAAAAAAAAAAAGAAAAAAAGATGATAATCTCCTTTTCCCTCTTGCTGGCTTTAAGGAATTCCTCTTCTCGGTTAAGTAATGCTCAGTTCTGCAATTTGTAACATTTATTGGAATCCATTGGCAGAAATGCGTTAAAATGTTCTTGTAAACTGTTTTTTATTTATTCGTTTATTTATTGTTAGGGCTACAGTTGCTGTCGCTCTCATTTACTGCCGTTTCCACAGGTACAGAATGTACAAAACCAGTCAGAAGGAGGCGGGGGAGGGCTTTACGTGATGACTCATACAGGAGCATCCAGGGGCCGCTGTTCAAAACAACCAAGACGGCTGCAATATCAGTAGGAACCACGCGGCGACCATCTGACTTCCACATTGACGCTCCTGCAGGCCTAGGCTCTGTTGCAGTTCCTCGACTGACCGCTAGAGGCCCCAAAAGCGAGTCAATCTCTGTTAAATCAGGAAAACGGGCGTTAAAACCAGTCTTCAGATACCAGTGGGTCACATGACCAAATGCTCCATCCATTGTTATCTACAGTCTATGGTAATAACACCTTGGATCAACACGTTTTTAGTTTAAAACCAACCACAGTCATTCACTGGATGTCTTTGTTGATACAAGTCTGGTTGTTGTTCTATCTTGGTCACAGTCCTTGTTTCTCTGATTGGTTGTTTACCTTTCCAATGGCATCCAGAGGTAGTTTCTTCTGCCTCTGCTGGTACTGTCCTCTGGCAATCAAAGGTGAAACCAGGAGAACTTGAAAGACCAATTACTTGTATCAAAGACGAAAAACTAATTAGAATAGCTGGCCAGACAGCACCAAAGGTGTGTCTGCAGTTACTCTTAATCCAGCAATAGTTAAGTCTATGTCATTTGCAATGTTAATGAGCGTTTTCCCACAACTTTTTACATAGTGACTGCAGAAACGTTAGCCAAAGAGGCAAATCCATTATCCGTACTTTCCCATCTGCACTCAGTCATTGGTGCTTGAAAACACATCACCGACCCATCAGCAAAGAACGAAGAAGAAGGAGCACCAAGGGAACCAACCGTTGTGCAAAGAGCTTGCACCACTTTCCCAAGTTTACTTTTAAATAGGACCAGATGGACAGGTTGGGTGACCGGGTAGCTGTCAATCGTGTTATGTTTGACCACCTGCTGCCAATCAGTCCCGTGGCGTGAACGACACGATGACTTCATAGTTACAGTTGGGTTGTCTGAACAGCACAGCAACCTGCCAACATTCAGAGTCTTGTAGTGTGAATCCAACACACTAGACGATTTTGAGCCTAATTTGAAATTTGTTGATTGTTTGTCCAAATAACTGTATCAGTGTATCATCAGCAATTTTTTATTTTTCGTACTGGTGAGGATCCAATCGCATCCGACCATATCAAGCATGTTAGATGACCAACTTTTGGAATTGTGACAAAAACTCTTTATAGTGTCATGCAAGTGTGTGCATTTTAGAAGTTTTTAATACAAAGTTAGTTGAGACTGTCCTTATATCTGTAATATCCCTTTTTTCTTAAAATCCCCCCGAAAAATTTAAGATATAAATATTGACAAGTGAATATCATCAAGTTTTTAGGAAGGTGAGGAGGTGGCACGAGGCGTTAGTCCAGGCTGGATCTTTAATTGACATGCATGACAAAAGGACTGGCGGAAGCTGAACAGCGCTTATTATCAGGCTGCTATTTAGCATTTCCAACCCCAAGTGAAACAGCCAGTAAAAGGTGAGAGGTTGGGGCGAGGCTGAGGACAGCACTATCAGTTTGCCCTCCATCTCAGGGTAGGAGCACACGGTGGAAAAGAAAACAACACCTTCCTGCTGCCAAAAGCCGATAAAAAGTCCCAACCTTTGGTCAAGCGTCAGTACTCAAAAGCTCCATGACGAGTGACGACGAGAAAAAAGACAATAATGACTCATTCCATGCACTCAAAACATATTTTGGGTGTCTTTTATAGTAATTGTGAGGTGGAATGTGGTATGGGATGAAGAAGCTGTGAGAGGAAAAAAAAACGTTCACGTCGAGTTATCAAATATACAGTTAGATGAACGTTCACTCCCGCCGCACGCATCAAGACAAACAAAAGGAAGTCGCTGTGTTTACTTTGGCTGCTAAGTGTATTTCTTTTCCCCCCATGAAGATATTTGTTGATAGCGTTTGAGACTTCAGACTTTTGTTGCTCCCCGTCTCCCACTGATAAGGGGATCCCAAAACTCAAATCACCAGTCATCCTCTTTCCACCCCACTGAGAGGAACGCACCACTGGATTCTCATTTCTAAATACACTGTGTAGAAAACAAACAAACAAACAAAAAAAAAGAAAAGAAAAGAAAAGAAAAACACAACAACTCAAGACTGGGGGCGAACGCATGCAAAGTGGCAGAACAAATAAAATGCTCAAATTCAATTCAAATTCATTTGCCTAGATGGAATTCCACTGTGATATAAACAGAGATGATATTATTATGATCTACTCAGAATTAAACTACTTCTGCTGCAGGAAATTACATTCGGAATAAGCTGCCGTTCATGTGGCAGGCTGTGGTGATTCGGATCCAGATAAACTATAAAATCTCCAGGGGCATTTAAACTTTCAAAACAAAAAAAAACAGCAACATGCAAAACAAAACTATTTTACTAAATGAAACGGAGAACACCTCGTGGCTCCATGCGCTGTACATGATGGAATCTCAGAGAGCTGGGAATTGTGTACATCAACGTGTATACGTGTTGGTCTAAAATGAGGAGAGAGCTATGTGGAGACAGGAAAAGCGCCGGTGCACAAAAGCAAACAAACAAGGCCCAAGCAGCGGTAATTAAGCCCTCATTAGTCCATGTTATGAACAGCAGTGCAGTGGAGCGGCAGACGTCCCTGTCTTCTCCGACCGACCGTGGCCAAACCGCGGTCAGAGCTGGTGGGGACCTCTGCTCTGTGCGCCCGTTTACCCAGAGGCCCCTCTGTGTTTCCACCTCAGCTGCCACGTACAGGAACACGAGTGTCAGGGATCAATTTTGCTGTGAGTAAACGCAAGGAGCTGTTGAGTTTGTGGCAAATGTGTCATGAGAGCTCTCAGGGAACCGGCACAGGTGGCTCGACCAAATCCAGAGCGAAACGGAGAGAGAGGGCGACAACCGACAAGCATTTTAAAACGCACGCCAAAGAACTAGAATACGGCACAGATGGAGGAATTAAAAATGGGCGGAGAAAACGAAAACGAAGGCGGAACTTCATTCTTTTCTTGTCCCCTCCCTTCAGCTACACCGCCACTTATTTTCCAGCTCTGCCGCTGCACACACCTGACCTAACACATCAGCATAACATTCACCTGGTTAGCTGCATGCACACACATGCTGTGTGCACACGCCCCTGGGGTCATACCTGGCCCTCCTACACCCATCTGCAAAGAACAGTTTAAGTACAGTCTACAGGGGGAAGGAATGCACTTTTAAACGGAGCCCATAAGCCTGACAGAATCTGCAAACTTTTAGCTACTTAATCCTGCATACTTTTAATAATGTTTTAATGTTTAAAAAACACACACACACACACACATACACTATCCACTCTTTCTTTGTTCAAAGTAGCATCTAAGTCTCTTCTGTGGCACATAAGAGTCTGAAAACGAAATCGATTCATGGTGAATCAGCCACAGGCTTGTACGAGGGTAAGGTCTTGGCACCTGTAGACATTTGAACAACAGAGCCTCAGTACCTGGGAAACCAGATAACAACAACGGTTAAGAACTCTCAGTTGCTCTAGCTGTGTCAACAATGCCCTCCCTTTTCACTACCTGGGCACGCACACACACACACTATCTCACCGGCGTATCTGCACACACACACACACACACACACACACACACACACTTCCACACATAAATGAAAAAAAGCCCTTGACTTGTTTTGTGCCGAAAGGCTTCCACATGCACACAGCAAACACACCTGAGCCATGTTTTATAGTCAAATGGAATTGTACCTAATAAATATGGTGCTTTGAGGGTGCATGGCAACCACCACGACACTGTAAAAAACGAGGCGTTACCTGCATGCCATTCTGCGTTTACCTGTTTTTCTAATGTTTTTACGTAAGTGAGGGCAGGTTTATGCGAGTATATTGGTCGCGATACTGCCGTCGAAGTTGGAAATTAATCCCGAATGCATCGGTTCATCTGAATTATTACTGTGGGGTGTAAACAGATCTAGTCAAAGTCAGCGTCTAAGTCCTCCTCTATTATCTCCGGCAGCTCCATTCCCAGACACACCCTTCTTTTCACACACACACAAGGAGAGACTCCTGAATGTGTGCGCGTCTTGCTGAAACCTTAAATCAAAACCATGCGGATTATACTGGGCACTTTTGAAGCATATTCCTGGTGGTGCTACACAGGTTGTTTGTAGTCCTGTTCGAAAAGCACTGAAAACATAATTACGCACCGGTCATCTACAACATATCACGTGTCAGTGCCAACTATCACACGATAAATGTGCACACATCCGTAACACACCCACTTTTACAGGCAAATATGAATGCAAATACTGTAGGAAACACACACAGACGAGAGTGAGTCCTCTCAAAAAGGCCCAAATTAAAATGGGACAGTCCAGACATGTTTAAAATACTAATGAGATATTTGTAAAAAGAAGAAGAAGAAAAAAAAAGGAATTGGACAATCAAATAACTGGAGAATTCAGCACGCAACACAAATACTGTACTGCCTATTGTTTAATTACCATTTAAAAAGTCACGCATATCTATGTTAACAAAGACTTTAGCTGTTTAACGTAACATGTCACACCCAAACCCACAACCTCAAGTTTGCTTCGTGAAATGAAATCAAAATCACATTGAAACGCTCAAGTTTTTCTATCATTTTGAATTGAAAATCTTGAAATGCCACCGTAACAACCAAATGGCAACTTTCAACAACAAAACTGATGTCCTAGCCCAACTCTGATCTACAGGGTCATGGCAAACCCAGTTATGGCAATTCAAAGAAACTTTTGTTCATTTTAGCTCAACGGCTCCCCCTATAGCTGTGGAGGTTAAGGTCCCCTTATTGATGCTGTAAAATATTCACTCTTGCTCGGTCCTTCCCGTTTTCCCTTAGAGAACCCTACATCACAACCTCCTCCGAAGCCGGACGCGCACCTACCCAGAACTGTAACGACACATCGCACCGACACGAACAAGTACTTTGCTTTGATTGCTGCATTGTCAGTAAAAATGGCTGTTTCTTAGTATTAGTTTTCTTTTAGAAGTTCCACAATGGGGAAATTTCATATTTCCTAATATGTATCAGTTCCAACTCACATGTTATATGCTTTATTTGCCGTGTTTCAGCTACACACAGTAAATAAACATAAGCAAGCTCATCAATGAAAAGTATAATCCTGCAGAAAGGAACCTACGTCGCCACCTAGCTTTTGGTGGTGTAATTACAGATCAGCAACACAAAGAACAACAAACGAATATAAACGCTAACTGTAACGTAGGTCTTGTATGTGGGCTACATGTGTATTAGCTGCATAAAAACATAAACCACACATTATACACCTCTGCCATGATGCCCAGTGTAACTCTGAGCTAATTTCATCGCTGCTGATGTGTGACATAGTGTTGTAAAGCGATAAGGAGCATTGGCAAGCAACTGGGAAGGGCGTACAAAGTTCCTTGTGGTGGTTTTTGCCCATAGCAGGGGTGGGGAAACTGTGAAAGCTAGACAACACTTCCTAAAAGTAGGCAAACAGTCCTTCAAATTAAACAGATATTGTAACACGAAACACTCCTTTGTGCTGCGTTAATATAAAACAGGACGTATGGTTATTTATTTCAGATACGCTGCAGAGGCTATTGAACCTGGCTTTGCGCTTGTTCATGAGTTTGAGGTTGTATCAAAAGTTTGTATATAACAATGGACGAAGCATTCGGTTACACGAACCGCTGGTTTCTGAAGACCAGTTACGAAGCCCGTTTTTCTTCATACTGGGAACAGCGATGTCAATCAAAGTTAGCTTTGCTCCCAGCTCCCTCAGACTTATCATGGGTGTAAGACCAAAATTATTATTATTTTTTATTTTTTAAACCAGGCTGTAAATATGTAAATGTCTGCTCTAAAGTTGGACATTTTAACATGGGAGTCAATAGAGATTGCCTCGCTTTTGCAGCCAGCCTCTTGTGGTCAGTCGAGGAACTGCAACGAAACGTAGCTCCGCATGAGACTCGATGCAGAAGTGAGATGGTTGGCGCTTGGATTGTACCTGTATGTGAACACCTTCCTATTCTCTCTTTTTGGTGGATTTTTGTACCACAGTTACGGAGCTGCATACAGACCTGGCATATACTATAGCGCTTTGAGTCAATTTGAGGGCCTTTATGCTTATGGGGACATTTCTAGAAAGGAATAAGTGTTTACATTACACGTTTCAAAAAATAAAATATTGGCAAAATCCTGTTTTCAGGTAGATATGGGCAGTTTAGAGTTGTGCAGATCTAAAATAGGGAGAATGGCCCTTTAAAGGTAATCTAATCGGATGCGCTACTTATTTTAGGTGTAACATTTGTTCAATCTTGTGTTCCAATCTTTTCTGCATCTTTTTTCCCCTCACCTGGAAGATGAGCACTTTGAAGTGGTTTCTCTTCAGCAGGTGGCTGTGGTTGGCCTCCAGCTTCTTCACCTGGACCGCCTGTTTGTCCAGTCGCTCCCGCACCTCTTTGAGGCCCCCGCTCACTTTGCGGGATCTCTCCAGCAGCTTACTGACGCTGTTGGAGGTGCTGATGTGGGTCTTGGACAGGCGCGTAACGTCACCCTGCACCACCCGCACGGCGCTTTCCAGGTCGGCCTGCCGCTGCTCCATCCGCTGCTGGTTTTCCTGCACCGACTCCAGCATGTTGACCAGCTTGTCCAGGAGGGCGACCACCGTTATGGCGCTCACCTGGCCGCGGTCGAGTGGGCTGCTGGGCGCGGCCCCGCTCGGGCTGGTCGGGCTCTTCAAGCCCAGCCGGGAGAGGGTCCCGGTCGGGGTCGGGGAGGACGGTGCGGACGACGGGATGAAGCTCGGGATGAGAATTTCCTGATCTTCGGGCTGCTGCTGCAGTTGAAGTGGTGGGACGGCGTGGCTGCTGCCTGTTGAGCTGCTGGGCTCGGCGTGGGACGCGTCTTCTTCCATGGTTAACAGGTGGTCTCTCTATCCCGCTTCAATAGAGGGGTATTTCACCTGAACACGCGTTTAGAAATAACTTTACGAGCTGACAGGTGCCGCTTACACTTGCTTCAGCAGACAACTGAGAACGAGGTGTGGAACTTCGTGGAACTGATTCGGTCTCCACGCCCCTTCGTGTATTTCTCTCGGGGAACAACACATACACACTTTCGCACAAATACACAGCGAACTTTCAAAACACCTCCCCTGCAGGCGGGAGGGCGGGGCCAGGTTGCTATGGAAACGGCACAGGCCTAGCCCATTGACAGTATAAAGTCAAGCTGGTATGTCTCGTGTGTGTGCGTGTGTGTGTGTGTGCGTGTGTGTGTGCGTGTGTGTGCACACGTGTGTGTGTGTGCGTGTGTGTTCACACATGTGTTTGTGTGTGTGTGTGTGTATTCTTCCTTGTATTTCAGTCTACTGTGTTTCCATGTGACTGCCATCCATTCCACTTTAAACATGCCTGGCTGCATTTACTAAATAAAAGCGAGGGCAACTTTTGTTTACTACACTCCGGTGTGTGATTGGGAATATTGTCAGAATGTCCCAGACTGTATTAAGTTGGAGAGATGGAGTTTTTGGGTGTGTGCGCTTGTGTCTGTGTGTGTGTCGCAAAAGAATAAATAGGCTTTTAAAGATGCTATGTTTAAGAATTATTTTAAAAACATTACCAAATGAAGGTAAGTAAATGTAAAGAAAAGAAACAACATTTTGGCACTATGTCAAACACCAGAAAAAGAACCACGGAAAATATTGTGCAGAGGCGTTGCAACGGTCCATGGTGCAACATCCAGTTTTCCTCTTTAAAGCAAATCGGGATGTGCAGGTCCTCAATATCCACTTGGGACTTGCTCCAAGTAGGAGTCAATCCCCTCTGATCCCTATAATAACATTTTTAACGAAAAAACAAAAGAATAAAAACCCAACTTTTATCTAGCTATATTTCATATCTAAAAAATATATGCGGTGGGGGTGAGGGTATTTTTTTAGTACGTAAGGATTAAATTATATCAAATTAAAGGTTTATGCATGATCAGGAGCATGTTTGTTTGTTTGTTTTAATTCCGTGGTGTCAAGGATTAGCTGTCACGTGAGCTACTTAACACATTCAGTAAACTCGACTCCTCGGCTGTGAATAAGCACCTAACAGAAATTCATATTTTCTTTTTTAAAGATAATATAAAAGATAATACGTAGCACAGCAGGGCAGCCTCAGCAGCAGCTTGGTCCTCCGGTCTGGTGACCTTTACCCTGCAAAGTTTCAGCACCCGTTCAAGAGGTGGTTGGATAGATTCTACTAATTGTAAGACTAATTGTAGGGTAATGTCGTTAGACTTAGACTAGACTTAACTGTCGTTGGGTATTGTTCACTGTACAGTGTATAACAGAACAAAATTACTTTTCAGTTGGTCAGAACAGTGGCATAATAGAAGAATATAAATACAACTAAATGAAATAGGTTATAAAAGTATAACAAAGCATTTACATAGGACCATAGCACAACCTGGAGTACAGAAGAAGCAATTTAAAAAAAAAATGGCATTGAAATGAGGATCAGTGTTGGTGTTGTTTTCCACTGATGGAGACAACTTTTAACAAATAAAGAAATGAAATGATGGTGAACTTGTATCGTTTTGTCTTTTTTGGTAGAAAACAAAAGTGTTTTTGTTAGTGTATGATAATATACAATTTATACAATGTAAAAGAACATCACTCAACTGTATTTCTGCATTCAATTATATGAACTTTGAATATTTCTAGTGGAGTGACATGGGTGACTGTACTTCACTGTGTCTTAGGCCAGGGACTGACGTATGATATGTTGCCCCTATTGGTCTGGAGGGGTATGATTCTATAGTGTGCCTTTAAAATAGGATTAAGAGTCAGTCCATGTTTGTATTTTCACATTTTGTTTCAGTTACATACCACATGCTGCAATATTCGTAAATGTACGTGTGTGTGTTCTCTATCTTTGAACACACATTAGTGAATGGAGGATTGTGTGTGTGCTTTGTATCCCCACTGCTCTTGTTTTTGTGCTTTGTGTCATGGGATGGGACAAACACATGGAAATATGGAAATCCCTATTTCCATAATGAGCTTATTTGTCCCCTGGCGTTCTGCCCAGGCCTCTGTCCCAAGCTCCCTCTTTGTCACCATCATTGCAAATCTTTTATTCATAGTAAGACAATCACTCTTTCAGTCTAATATGTTTTAAACTGAAAACATATACGGTGTGCAAGAGAAATGTATCGCAATAAGTGTGAGTGGAAGTCAGTGAGTTTGCATGATGGCAGAGGAGCATATGTTTTTATCATATTTCAGATAGTGTGATAGGAGACATCATAGATGGACAGGAGCGAAATGGAAAGTAGGGTGGAAGAAGTTGAAACCATTTGGTCCCTCGGTTATTAAGAAGAAGGTAAAGTGTCTGGTAAATACCCCGTGTCCCCTACTTATAAACAGACACTACTCCAAGGGATCACTCATGGTACTCATGGACATACTCATTGGTATGTCTAGACACATGTTTTAGTTTCATACAGCTGTAGTTTTGAACATTCATACATATCGGCGGTGTTAAACCAACATCAGATGGTTCAGTTCAGTTTAACACCTGATGTCATTGGCACTGGTTCACACTGTAAACTGTATAAAAAAGATGTGAACAAACCCGCCGTGATTTCCCTCAAAAGGTGCTTTTGAAGCCTCTTTTTTGAAATTTGTCTCTCTGCTCAGCACCTTGTTGACAGCAACTGACCACTATACCACCTATGCAACCTCGATTCATCCAAAAACAGGCAACTGGGTGGACCGAGCAGGCCTGAAAGTCAGCTGGAACCCACAAACATTACCTTGAGCTTGCTTCTCAAAATGTATGTCTGTACCTGTTTCAGGCTATGTGATGAGAGAGAGACTGGACACTAGAGTAAAATTAAAGCGGAGGGATACCAGTGCTTGTTAACAACAGATGGTGTAATCTTTTATGCGTTGCTGTTGAGGAGCATCTGCGCATCCAGAACATTGAGCTGTCAGCTGACAGCTTCCCAGCATTTCAAGTACCCAAAGAATTCAACAAAGCTGATTGTAGCAGCGAATATCTCTTTTCCAAATACTGCTAGCACTTCACGTGATGTTAACAGCTTATTTGTTTCCAAATTTATTCATGACAGTATCTGGCGATCTCAACCATACCTCTCTATGTACGACACTTCCAGTTTTCAAAAACTTTTCCAAATACTCCAAGGAAGATAATAAAACCTTGAACCTAACATATTCAAATTTTAGCTATGCATGCCGCTCTTCTAACCATCACAAATTAAGTTGTAGGGGAGCAATGCAATGTTTAATTCTGCCTGCAAAACACCCTCCTCACCAGGACAGCGAGTGTCTTTCCTAAATAACAAGGCTCAGATCACAACTAACCTGAAGGAACCGCTGAGCAACTACCTTCCTTAGACCCTTAATGAAGACAGAAAGCTATTTCTGGAAGTGCAGAGGGAGTTGAAAAGTCAAACTAAGAGGGCACAAGGAGCTTTTACACAAAAAGCTTGACCCCAAGCTCCAGCAGAACAACATGCTGGATGTATGATAAAGGATGAAAGACATAACAAGCATCAAGGTGGGAGATAAAACAGAATTAATCTCCAAAGAAGCCACCCTCCCCGTCTCTGAACCCATAGTTCTTGTCGCAGAGTCACCCCACACCGGAGTCACAGAGCATCATCATCACTCACCCATCATCTTTTACTCTCAACTTCAGTCCCTGGTGAGACTGACCCAAAACAAGACTGTAGGCCTGGATGGCATCGGCTCCAGCGTCCTGAAGACCTGTGCAGAACATATAGAGGCTGTGGGATTCTGCAACCCCTCATACATCAGTGGACTTAGCAGAATCAGCAGAAGGTTCCAACCATATTAAATGTGAACAATGCAAAGAAGATAAAAGGGGATTTTAAGGAGGACTAGGAATAATCACTGTTTCTAGATGACACGGGAGCGATACCGTTTCACCTGGACTGGAGACTGGATTTAAAATAACTCTGTGGTCTTTCAATAAATGCATCAAAGTCTTGAATATGTACTAAAGAGCTACGTTGGAGGGAGTTGTTTTCTTTGCACCCATCTGTTGAAGCAGAAGTATCAGAGCCAGTGACTCAGAGAAACTGAGCAAACTAATAAAGATGTCCACCTACACATAAACATACTGCACACCCTCTGCACTACATACTGATAAAATACTTCTTTTTTTTTTCAGTCCGAGACTATTTTAGTTCAAATGCAAGGATTGGTACACAAAGTCAATTCTTACAAAACTTCTTAAAATGACTAATTGTTCTCGATTAGATTTTTAAGAATATTTTGTTCAATAATACATGCTGTGACAATATCTTTTTTTTTTTTTTAATTAAGGGAGTATTAACATAATTTTTTTTATGATGCCTTACGATGGACCGGCAGCTTGTCAGGGATATGCCCCGACCTATCGCCGGAGAGAGCTGGGGTAGGCACCAGCGGACCCTGAATTGGAATAAGTGGGTATAGATAATGGCTGGAATTTATTGGATTCTTAAAGAAGTAGTATTACTATAAGACTCTTATGACTGCATACCTGGGAAAGGTTTCAAGCCCTCACCTTAGTTTTATTCAACTCCCTTTGATAAGGATTGGTCACCCATTGTCCCTTCTAACATCAGTACATTCACACGCCCAACCTGAGATTAAGCCTGCTACTGATAAGACACAAAGATGGACCACACCTTAGTGCAATTATAAAATATACTGGTTGAGTCTTCCTAATATCCAAACAGCAAGAAATCTTGCTGTAGTTACTCAAATGGCCAATTGAACATGGCTCCGATGTGGTCTCTCTCTGTACACACCTTTATGACTTTATGGTTTAAGCACTTATGCTGGCTAATGAACACTCAGATATTTGGGATAACAGATATTCGTCAGTCTTTAGCAATGGTTCGGTGCCACCTCAGCATGTGTGTCTGTGATACGTCTTGTTGTTCGTACATTGTGACGACCGGTGACTGCTGACTCCTCAATTTGCCTCTGATCATCCAACAAGGTGGGCGAGTGGCGAGTAGCAGAGGTATAAATTGCTTTGTTTGAAAGCAGCTCTGATGTCAAAAATCAGCAGTTGACGACAAAAGTGAAGTTTTAAACAACAGGAACTGAATATTGAGTCATACGGGAGGCAGATTTTGTTCAACTGTATTAATATAGTGAGTTTGTTTCTTTCACGTGTGGATGTAAAAAAGATAAATTGGCATTCCAGCATAAAAATTGTATACAATTGATGACGATTCTGTCAAAATAAATACTTTACTTGCTAAAGATACCCTTTCGGAAACATCCATGATGCAATAAAGGGTCGACAAAACATTAGTGAGACTTTTATAATCCTACACTTCAGAAAGCTGGGGAATCCTAATCCTTTCTGGGGAATCTAAGTTGTCAAAGGGAGTACTCCTAACATCTGTTGTTGACATGACAAGCACAACATTTCAGCCATATTTCTGTTACAGCCCTGTGCTTTCACCACCAGTGTAGTCGGTTGTGCTCCCAGCAGCTTTTTCTAGTGTCAACATCTGAGGCTAACACCTCCTCTTCAGGGCACTCACTCAATAAGTTTCATGTCTGTCAAAGTTGAGAGGAAGTGCCAGACACACTAAGCCCAACAAATTTCCTTCTTCCTCTGGGTATAAACTTGTGTTTCCACCGCCTCTTTCTACTTCCCTGTGGAGATGGACACTTCTGCTGACATAAAAGTGTGACCTCTTAATCCTCGATCTTGAACTCTGACTTTTCCTACTTTCACCCATCGGATGCTGTGGACTGAAAGGAATGACAGTCCCATCCTGCCATTCTTCCAACTGCCTCTATCATTTTTTTTTTGTCTTGTTCATTTAGTAACATTTGTCATTCAACCAAGTACCATTTAATTTTCCTACATGTACCTGCATGTGATGGACTGTACCAAGCATCAAACTATCATCCTTTTGCAGGAAATGTTTAAGGGATGGTGACCTTGATACATCAGCTTGAGGAAGTGGATGCACTTTCCTTCTAGAGGCCAAGAAGTGTATCTACTTCATACATTCCTATGTGAATCCCGCCTGAATTTGACTTTTGAGAAGTAGTCACATGATATGGCTTGTTTTGTTGAGTTTTTTTTTAATCATGTTTCCTCTGAACCGGGTGGAACAGGTATAAAGAAAAATGGAAAGGATGGAAGTTTCCATAATTAAATGTGAACACATAAAGGATCTAGAAAGAGGTTGTGGGTGAAACCAGTGCAGCTTAGGCAACGATGATCACTTCAACCAACGTGCCGTGGCAAGTTGCTTAGACTGTACAGGGCTTTGTCTCCTGGGAAACGCATCTGGAGCTGTTGTAAAAGCCTCACTGGAGGCGTGGCATCTGTGAAACCGTTGGCTGCTGGCTTCAGCAGGGGTTGATTTCCCATGAATAGTTGATAAACAAGTTTCATTTAATATGACATGGAGTATTAGGCAGTGGAGAACTATTTATGAGGTAAACAAGTTATTCTCCTTTTTTTTCCCTAACCCATCAGACTAGTTTCAAAGCTATTTTACAAATCAGTACAATCCGTATTTTAGTTTCTTTTTAATACTAAACTTTGGCCAAGGAAAGGTTTTCTCAGTCTACGCTTGAATCCTGTTTCTTTCTCTTTTTTCTCATCGATACCTCACATCTTTGGCATTCCTGTATGGATTTGTAGTTATGGTCAGTTGGTGGGGTACACCTCTACGTTGTTCTCTGTCACATGTTCAGATGTGTGCCTGATGAAGATACGAGAATAATATTATACCATTATATTCTGAGATGTAATTGTTACTTCTTACATGCAGAAAATACAAAATGCAAATTTTACTTAATCTGTTTTGTAAAACTTCAGCAATGGTAACTTAACATAGCTGACTCATTTTTCTTTTTTTTTTTATACCCATGCACAGTGCCATATTGACATGAGCTGACTCCGCCTAAACCTGATTTAATAATAAAAAAATAAAAAAAGGGGCAAATGGGTGGGATGAGCAGCCCTGGAGGCCACCTGGAATGTCCACCAGGATCCTAGACAAGCTGAAGCTTGGTTCACAGAGTGTGGTCTTGGGGTCCCCAGGGCTTTGTCAAAGCTGGGTACCAGGGGAGGTCTGTGCAAAATGGAATAGTCTAAGGGCGGCTCCTACTACTGATAATATTTTACTGAGCAACACACATTCTGCTTGTGAATAATCTGTCACCTGGTCACCAACAGTGAATTCTCCACCCACATTGATGTTCAGCAACAAGTGCTTTTATAAGGCTATTGTTTATATCGTTCCCTCCTAGCATTTTGTTAATGCATGACGGAATGCTTCAACTCAAGGAAGTTACTCTCTAAAACCCTTTAGATGCAGTAAGGGGGAACTTAGCATTGCTCACATTATTATTTTTTTAATATGGCTTCATCCATCAATCCATTTTCCATACCCACTTATACCTTTTCAGTGTCACTGCAATATGGTTTCATTTTTTTAAATAATGTACTGGAGGAATCCTTAAAACATGGGCACATCTTTTGTATGCTGACTCATTGGGTTAATCTGTGTTTCATTTCAAGTACTGACTGCTGCATCTTTAAGATCCCGAGAAATACAAATATCTATGTATTGAAGGTCATCACATTTAAAATCCATGCTCTTAAGCTTACGTTCTTTCTTTAAAGCATGAGCAACCTATGTGCTTGGGAAGTTGATAACATTTCCAAAAAAAAAATTAAAAAAAATACAATTGCATTAGTATTGCTTATTAACTGGAACCAGCTGCAAACCAGATAAAAAAAATAATCAGCAGCAGAGGTTTCAGAAGCAAACATCCAGCCTTTTGTTAAACAGTTTTCACCGTCGTATTAGCTGCAAGAAGCAGGTTCCCGGATCAAGGTCTAAACTGCAGCCATAATGTTTGCAATTACCAACAACTGTCACAGACATGCAGGTGGTCCTGCCTAAGATGATACAATGGATGCCCAGCAGCGTTTGATTTGTATAACCAGCTCAGACTAGATGTCTGGTCGCACAGTAGGAAGGACGTAAGCAACGATACCTTTTTGTCTCTAAATCAAAGGCCCCCACAGAGGGGAAAATGGCATGCTGGGACCATAACAGATGGTGATGGATCTTTAAATGACCCTTTTTTTTTTTTTACAGAGCAGCATGTGTTAGACACACTCTCTTAAACGTGGCCTTGTACGTTATGTGTGCGTTCTCTGTGGTGTGTGATTTCAAGCGATGCTATCAGTTCTGGAGCTAATAGGCCAATTTTGAGACACTGAGCATCACACAGTCTCAGAATGTGTGAAAAAAGGCCTGGCGAATGTGCACTTGTTTGCTGTCGTGAGTGCGTTTGTTTTCAGACAAATGACACTATCAATTTTCAAACAAATTGGCCAGTTCTACAGCAATAGAAGTCAATGTGCAGTTTGTTTACTGTGAAATCAATGTGAGGGCTTTTTCTAAGTGAGGTCCTCAAAGTGAGGATCCTTGAGTCACACACCTGCAAGCAAGATGATTTGTTTTGCACTGGTTCCTCCCTGATATCCAACAACATCCTTAATTTCTTGCATGCGGTCTATCATATGGAGGAAATTTCAATTTTCAGGTGGCATGCAAACTATCTGCAATTGCATCCCAAAGGGAAGAAACTGGCATGTTCACACATGAGTCTAAAATAGTTAGGAGCATTTTTGTACTTTTTAAGATAAGTGTCAGATTCTAGTACTGAGTGCCTCTTTCGAGCTCTGTGAGTTTGGAATAATAGTTTTTTTATTTGTATTCATTTTCAATAAAATGTGATCTGATCTTTATCTAAGTCACAATAATGGACAAATACAATGTACTTAAATTGATAAAACCCAGGTTAATATAATTTCTCACCGACGATGCTGGAGGGAAATTTAAGTAAACCCATGTACCAATTACCTCACCAAAAGGTATTTGAAGTCAGATGTTTGCATATCTGTAGTCCAAATAATGAAACGATTTTGGAGATTTGGTTTGGAGCTACTTTGACTTATAAAAGGCATTCAAGCATTTCAAGTCTGTTGTTTAGAAGAAGCCTCTGCTGAAGTGAACCGTGCTTCACAAAAAGAAGTTCAGTCAAGAGTAATTGATCTGCATGAGACTGGAAAGGGATAGAAATAATTTGCTCTTTCTAGAAGTGGGGTGATAGGCCAAGATAACTCCAAAGACACGACCCAGTATTCTCAGGGAGGTAAAACAGAAACCACGAGCATCAGCTAAAGGCTTGAAGACATCCCTGGGACTGGCAAAAGATTAATTCAGAGTATTCTCAACAACTAGATGATCTAAACTGAGAGAACCCAAGACAAAACCCTGAACCTATTTCAAGACAAAGAAAGTGGATTAAGACTCTTTTTAAACCATATCAGTGGTGAATAGCTTTGTTGGGTATCAAGCGTGTATGAGAGAGCATATTGAGGGTTTTTGTTTTTCCGCCACTGATGAAAGTCAGGTTTGCAAACACACTTAAATCTCCAACTCAACTTTAACAATTGCAAGGGAATCAGTGGGACAACCTAACAAGCAAAGTTGTCAAAACACTTCGTTGTTTCCGGCCCCACCTACTGTTTACTTCAGGGTAGTGAGCCCCCCCGCCCCCACCCCCAGCTGGACTTTCTCCTGGTTAAACGTCATCATGCCAACCTCAGTGATCCCAGCAAACTGTTCGCCCACAGGTGTCAGCCACAAACATACCACATGCTTTCTGAGTGCTTTTCCTTTTGCTGGGATTTTCTGTTTTCATGCTTTTTCATGTTTTCAACATATGATGTTTAGTTTTCCTACTTTTGTTTATGACTCTACATGTCAGAAACACTGACAAGAGAGTGAATTTTCCGTGTGGTAAATAAACTGTAATCATGTGGAGTGACCTTGTGCTTATCATTGAAAGCACTGGCTGCATTCTTAAGTTTCAGATGAGAAAAGATACTCAGACGTTCATAGTACTTTCCTTCCTGCTCCTCCCTGGCCTCAAGCCCAATGGATCTGTGCCCAAACCAGCAGGAGAGGAGTAGAAACTAATAGGATTATAGTGACTGGGTCTGCTCGCTACTATGCAGACAAATGCATGTACAAACAGGAAGATAGGGTGTATGCTGAACTGCAGGGGACTGTAACATCTTTATATATATATATATATATATATATATATATATATATATATATATATATATTTGCATTTCCCTGGCAGCACTGGATGTAAAGTAGCCAGTCTATCTAAATTCGTCAAAACCTAGTTTCAAGCTGTTTTTGGCCTCATTAATAACATGTAGTTGTGCTATAACATTGATAAATCCATCACTGTATTAGATAGGGGCCTTTCCGCTGAATAATAATTAGAACGATCATCCACTGCCTTTGTCTTTTTTGACTATTTTCGTAACACCGTAAGCGACAACTGCAATAATTTGTCAAAGACTAAAGATGTTTTATCCATCATATTTAAGTCGAGATCTGCTTTTTTGTTGTTTTGAATAGAAGTCTTGCAGGACAACATGCGGAGAGTTATAGAGATACAGAGAGAACTAGAAGGGTTGGGCTCATAAAGCAAAAAAATACCATTCAGTGGAAACACAGCCCCCCTGCAGCGGTTCCTTTATTTCACTTTTCTTTTGTGAAAAAGTGTAATGGACACATGACTAATGCAACAACTGAAGCCTGGCTGGTGGAATACTGTACCTTCCTGGGAATCACTGTGAATACACGGCCAGAGAGTGGAGGTGGAATGAAAAGGAGGATCACCAATATGTCTTTATAGCACACTTGCTTTGTAAAACATAGCTTTAAAGAACAACTCAAAGGGCTGGGGACAATTACATTATACTATTTTTTTGGGGGGACCTTTCAATATTGTGCCGCTAAGTACTGTTAGAAACGAAAGACACAATTTATTTCAATTTTATTTGTAAAATCTCTCTACAAATTGAAGTAGTGGATTAATGAATTTCGCATTGTTATTAAATGTCCATATTATACATAACCACATTTTTAAAAAATGTGTATGTCATTGTCTGGTCTTCACATTAATCTGCAGTCTCTTCAGAGTCATTGTAGATGTTTATTGGTTCCTGTGAGAAGAAATAATCTCCTGTAGCAGTCTGTGTTGCAGTGGATCTGAGGAATCTCCGACTGAAGACTGGCGACCTTTTGCATTAAAACTCGTAGATTAGATCATCAGCGACGACGGTTCAATCACAGTATTATCTCAGCCATTATTGTGACACTTCCACTTTGGATGAGTTGAAAGTAATCGTAGTTGACTAAATGATATTACGTCCTCGAAACTAATAAATCTCTCATCTCTGTGGTGCCACCATGCCATTTCTGCAGAAAAAGAAATGTCTTAATCCTCTCGCATCAAAGATTAAGCGATACATTTAGATTTTCATAGCGATAAAATTTTGACACGAAATGACTCTCTGATATGGCGATAATGTGTTATATATAAAACAATTTATCGCCATATATCGGTGGCTGTGAAGACACAATGTTTTCGGTCTGGGTTGAAAAGAAAGGACGTTGTCGGCAGGATTCGAACCTGCGCGGGGAGACCCCAATGGATTTCTAGTCCATCGCCTTAACCACTCGGCCACGACAACAGTTACTTCATAAACTCGCGAGTAAGCATGAGAACGTTAACATGTCAATTATTATATAAATTGTTACGCAAAACTTTATACTTATTATCATTCTGAGGTTATTCATTTTACCGAGAGGCTGTGTCGTTCTCTAGACCAAGAGTGAGTATAAAAAATAACCCGTACTGTTTGAACATGTCCCTCGATGTGCTGTTTGTTTAGTACGTCGCTGTAGCGTTACTGTTCACGTTTAATAAAACTATCAGACCACCCCGACTAAAGCCCGACAGTCCTCCAAAGTTTGCTTGAGTTAATTGATCAGTATCAGTCTTTTTTTGACAGCTGCTTTAACACACCTGGATTATTATCGTATGAAAAGTCATCTAGAGGGATGCTCTGATGTGATTTTCTAAAAATCGAGTGACGTCAGCAACACCTTCCAGGGCTACTGTATAGTCAGTTTGACCAGGTGAGTTTTTTTGTTTGGATTTGAATGATGGAAGAGGGATGTTCTGAAGGTCAGGTGAAGGTGAGTTGAGCAGAGCGACTAAAGGCTCTGTTTTTCATGTCTTGCTTTTATCTGCAGAAATGGCAGAAGATTGGGAACCCAGATTCATACCAGGCAGGTGTGATGTCCCTGTATGCTCAGAGGAAATACACATTTTCAACAGGCCAGAGGCTGAGCGCCAGGAGATGGAGGGCGGTAATGGGGCGGACTGTTGCTGTTCCTCTGACTCCCCAGTTTGGCCTTAATATTTGCAAATATGACATATTTGAAAAAAGGATTCCCTGCAAGTGTGGATATTATGAGTTAAGCAATGACATTGAGTCTGTGATGTAATGCAAATACAGGTGGAGATAGTTTCTCATCAGATGTGTTTGATTGTTTTCAGTTTAGCAGTGTGAGTACATAATCATTTGCATTCAGAGGTCTTGTCAGGATTAAGGGAAAGGTACTGTTAATGTAAAGCCAGTTTTGTTTTCCCCAGCCAGACTGCAACAGCCAATTCAGGTCAGCTGAGTGCCCCACAGGCCAGTGCAGCAGCAGCGGCTCTGTATCCACAGGCCAGCACAATTGCAGCTGCTAGAGAAGCTCCAGATCCACAGGCCAGCACACGTGCAGCAGCTGGAGAAGCTCCAGGGTCACAGGCCAGAAAGCTCCGGCTCTGTGCAAGAGAAGCGAGGGGAAGTCTCTCACAGGCTCGCTGTGCAGTCGGGGAGATGATGATGATGATGATGCAGAACCTGTCAGACTACTGTGTCCTGAAGCAATGTGAGCAGTGTGGTGCACAGACCCGTGGGCTGTTGGACTGTCACTGCACATGGAGTATTCACCCTTGAAGCTGCCAACAGACCTCTCGGATGTTCCTGCTCGACTGCTCCAACAGCGCAAGAGACATCATCACCACCACAACAACACAGTGGCCTACCAGCTGTTCCTGTTCTGGCCCCTTTCAGAACCAAAAGTCCCTTTTATATTGGCGGCCAGCCCAATATCATCAGCTGTTTCCTTTTTTTTTTAATAAAATAATGAAACAGCTGATGAGAGTAACAGCAGCAGCAGGACGTCCCAGGTGGAGCCTATACTGTATTTGCAAGATGAGTAACTGGGGAGACAAGGAGATCCGTGGGCTACTCAGCCTCAGAGCCGAGGACGCCATAAACCGGCGTATGTCAGGAACATCTCCCCTCAACTCGCATTCCAGCATGGGGTGGCAAATAACATGCCTTGCATATATATTTCCCAGTGCACGTTAAACAAACATCATCCAGCAATAATAGTGGGATCTAATTTAAAGAAACGCCTAAAGAGACAACACCGGCACCACAACAACAGCCCCTCACTCTGCAGCCTCTTAAAGCAAAGCTGGGGGAGGTTTCTGCTGAAGCAGTTCACAAAAATCTTAAAACAGGTTATGTAGGACTGGATTTCTCAAATTCCACATAACAGCACAGGACGGCTTAGACAAAATCTGTCTCAGAACTGGTTTCATCCACTCAGCTTCACCAAATTCACCTCGCCTCCCCATCCACCTAATTATTTCAGTTTTTCATGTTCCTGTGGGCTCCGGTGTGGATGTAGCGCATCCCTCTAAAATGCAATTAGTGAAATATATCAATGCACCTCTGGGATTTACAGTAAAATCAGAGACATGATCAACCCTTATTCCAAATACTACCTGGTTAGTGGAGATTAACGGAAGTGCAGTAAATGCATGATTCCTGTTGCCTTTGGAAATTACTGGTAAATTACTGGTTGGGAGGCAGTCGATGGCTTGTCAGCTTCAACCACACAAAAACAGCTCTGTCAACCTCTGCAAAGGCAGAGATATTGAGATTGTTCTCCGGTCTGGATCCCATTGACAAGTCCCCACTCAAATCCTCTCTGAAAAGCAAGAAAAAGACCTCGCCAGGACCGTGAAGAGCTTTGAGGAGGCGCCGCGGCTCCACTCCAGTCCAGCAAACAGCAGGGAGGCATCTGTACATAATAGATTTGTAATATTTGTGTATCTGTGTGTGCAGCTTGCCGGTGTATGCATATACATGTTTTTTTTTTCAGTATACATAGATAATGTGGATTATATCATATCGTCATCAAGATCTGATGATCTGTGATAACGGGATTTCTGAGTCGCGTTGCAATCAGTCTACAAAGAGTAGGAGGAGGCCAGAAATAGGCCAAAGGACAACAAACGGGAAACATTTATAATACGTAATCAATTGTTGCGACTTAGGCTGTGTTCACACTGCAGGTCTCAATGCGACATGACTATCGATGGCCTTTTGAGCAGCATGGCTGCTACCTCTGTACGGAGGCAAGTGTGTATGCGGAGTCGCAACCAGGAGGGGTGGGATCGTGACGTGAGGGTCTTCACTGACAGAGTTGTCCAGGAAGACTGTTGAATATATCTGCCAGCGCCGCTCCTGTAGACTTTCGAGACAAAACACTCAACTCCTGTGATGTCAAAGTTGGATGACATGCGACCTAACTGCTCTGACTGCAGTCGCTTCGACGCAGATCAGATATGTATCCGATTTAGGATCAGTGGCTTGGGTTGGATTTGAAAAAAATGTGATTTGCGCCATTCAGACTGTCGTCAAAATCCGATATAAATCACATGTGGGCAAGAAATCTGAATTGCACTGCAGTTTGAAGCCTTAGTGTCTTATCAAACAGATAATTGAGGACTGCAAATAAATACTGGACAATATCAACCTGGTGTTCTAGCCAGCTTATTTTCACAGCTTCTTGTGTTTGCTTACATATGAACCAATGTTTTAATAGAAAATCCAAACAGAATGACTTAATGAATGAATGATTTTATCTCTCTCTAGGCTGCAGGATCGGCAGAAAAGAACCAACCGCAATTCATGGCAGGAAATGTTGCATTTGCAGTTCAAAAAACAGAAGAAAACACAAGCACCTTCCTTTGTTGCAACTGCTTGATCTTTTTTTTCTGACAAAAAAAAAAAAAAAACAAAAAAAATCCAGCCTCTGAATTAGTGGGTGGAAGACTCCAGGTACAAATCCTGGCAAGAGGGTGCATTTTGTTTGCTAAATTAGTATTTGATTTATTTTCATTATAAATCATTCAAAATATGAACGTATCAAACAGTATATAAATTATATGGCTCAAAACATTCTATACCTAAATGTAGACTGCTTTTTTCCTATTTTTTTCCTGCTTTTCCTTTTCTACCCCCTTCCGAGCAGTCCACTTTGTCCCATTTTTGGCCCCGTCATAACCGAGAATCCGGTAAAATTCATCGGCAAAACATAAACTTTAGTGGACTGTCAGGAATACAAACATAGATAACTCATCTTTATTGACCAGGAGGGCGCTGTCAGGCAGCAGCACCCGCTGGTGTCCAGTGCCTGGAGGTTGTGACGAACACACTGCCCTCTTGTGGTTGTTGACACGTGTTGCTATAACTGCCATCCCTGTACAGCAGGGGTCTTCAAGTCCTGTTCTCGTGGTTCGCTGTGCAGCATGTTTTGAATGCTTCCCAGCTCTAACACACCTGATTCAAGTGACTCGGTCACCATCATGGTGTGGTCATCACCAGTGTGGTAATGACCCATTCATTGGACAGGAAGGTGTGCAGGAATGTCATGTGCACAAAATAGACATAAGGTTCCTTTATTATATATAGAAAAGGCATTTTAAGCTTAATCCACTGCAAAAGCAGCTCAACCAGTAAGACTGGAAAGTGATTATTTGGAAGAGGTTGATATGTCGACTGTGGAGAATCATTTTTCTCACTAAGTCATGGCACATAAAGTACTATGTTTCCAGAGAGCCGCTATACATTTCTTATGAATAATAAACTTATAATGTTTGTTCTTTATGAAATAACAATACTCCAGGTCCAGCGTTTGTTGAAGTAATTAGTGCTACTGCTCAGTTAAAACACAAAAAACCATAGTTGTGTGTTACAGTTTGATTGGCGTTTGTCTATTATTGTGACTTGGATAAAGTTCAGATCATATTTTATGACAAATAAATGCAGAAAACCAGTTAACTCTAGGGTTTACGTACATCTTCTCGTCCCTCTGTATTGTCCTGGTCCCGTCGTTGACACAGCGACATCCACTGTACCTGTTCAACATACGATCAGGACTAATAGGTCAAACTTTTTAATCATATCAAAACGTAGTGCTATGACAACATGAATTTGACAATAACACATTTCAGTTCTATGTCACTGCACAAAACAAAGGCTTGACACAGAGTGGTACATTTTGTGATATAAATTATTTATTTACATTTACAGAAAAATGACCCCATCAAGACAACGTAGTAATAACTATTGGAAATAGAACTCAAGATACAGAAGCTGACGTCATCGTCACAACCAGAGAGCTCTATAATAACATTGTGCCCTCCGTCAAAGGTCTCCTATAACACAAGGTGCAAGGCATCACGTGTAGCCCCCAGTCCCCCCTCCCCCATTCCATCCCACCTCCCGGACTGAATACACACTGCAGTTAAAGCCTGTTACCCTGCTTCGTACGGCCCCGGTTTGCTCGTTACCCCTCATCTACAGACAACAGACACCAGCTAGCCTGCCTCTACCAAAGCGCACACATCTAATAGACAATCACACACACTCACATTCAGTGTCCTCATTGCATACCACCCTCCCCTCCCCCAAAAGACTTAATGACTCAGTTTGTCAGAAAAAAAAAAAAAAAAAAAAAAAAAAGTCCTCAAAAAAAAAAGGTGCAAGAGACTCGTCAGCACCTGGAAGGTGGAAGGGGAGGTTGGCAGCGGCGGCGCCCGGTGACGTCGTCGTCCCAAAGTGCGAGTTTCACCGCACACTGGTGTACCAGCTCCATCTTTTGCAATGCCACTGTCCTTTGTGGGCATTTATAAATTTAACAGTGGGAGAGACAGCGAGGAGTGAGAGGAGGCAGATGTTAATTTTCACAGTTGGCCTATGAGGGGGAACATCTAACGCCAACAGCGCTCCGTAGCATGGACGGGGTCTCTGTCCGGGGAGTGGGGGAGGGGGCTGGGCTCAGATAAGTCGAGTGGAAGCGCGCATGGTATTCTCGGAACTGAAGTGGACGTTGTTTTGCTTTTGTCGGTTGATCCTGTTGGTCCGTGGGCACTTCCTGTGCAGAGATAGGAAAAGAGAGATTAATTACAGAGCAAGAACTAATATTACTAAGAGTCTGATGCAACATGAGGATATTCTGATGTTTTATAGGACAAGCTGATGATACTCAACACTGGTTGCATTGTCACAGCGTGAAATCTGCTTTACGTTGTAAATAGCCCTTTATCTCATCATAAACACGAAGCACCAGTTTTCGTCAATGAGGAAAAGGCATTCTGTTTAACGGTCATGTTTAAACCTCAAGACAACAAGAATGGGCTCTGGGTCATGATCACATGATACATCTTATATTAAACATTTTAGATAGATGCATTCAATCTAATCTCCCTTAAATAAAATTTCATAATCCATAAAAGACAGTTTGATGAACCCGGTTAAACAGTGTAGCTGAGTTAAATGTTGGTACCACGCGTCCTTGTTTCGTACAGTGGATACAAAAGGTCTACAGGTTTTTAAAATACAAAGAAACTATAGAATAACATAAATGTCAGAATTGTTACATCGTTAATGCAGTATTTCAACAGACAGAAATGGTGGGAATTGGGAATATTTTAAATAGAATGAAACTTATCACAGCTCGATTACATGACTCCGAACACGCCTCCCAACAAATACTTGTGCAAGCACCCATTGCCTTTATTGTAGCATCAAGTCTTTGTGAAATAATTTAGTAAATGCACACATAGACTCTTTGAATCTACTTTGCAATAAAGTTCAGATTGTGAGGGGATGTCAAGTGAAGGGCTCTCTTTAGGTCATTCCAGAGGTTTTCAATGGTCTCGGTTCTGATTTGGCCACTCAAGGACTTGATTTTCCTCTTTCTAAAGTCATGTCTAGGTTGATTTCGGTGTGCTGTGGTTCGTTGTCATATCCTGTATATTTTATTCCCCAGTTTTAGACTATCATGATCTCTTTTCAGTGCACATCACTAGTGCACCCCTTTAACCAAATTATGCATATCAACAAACGGGTTAATGTTTGCATCAAAATATAGGCCATCTGTTTTCTAAACGATAATAAAGAAACTGTGCCAAGTATCACTAACAAATTTAAATTCAATTTTATTTATATAGCACCTACTACAACACAAGTTGTCTGTAGGCGCTTTCCAGAGAACATGACCTCCGAGCAATTATTACATAAACGATGGGTGAAAACTTCCCTAGTGGAAGAAAAACCTTAATCCAATCCCTTTAAGAGGGAAGAAACCTTGAGCAGGACTTGGCTCATTAGGGGGGACCCTCTGCTGATGCCAAGGAGGACATGACTTGGCAAATTAGTGGCACAGGAACACTTCTACAAAAATCAAATTTCAAGTGTTTAATACATTTAAATCACTTCTAAAAAAAAAAAAAAAAAAAAAATCCCGACTTTGATGGCCATCATTTCCGAGGCAGCAGTGAGCGAAGGAGCTGGACGTATTTTGATACGAGCAGTTCCATATGGGGCAACAGATGGTCAGTAAGTCCTGCAGCTCCAGTGAGCAGTTTGGATATTGAAATGGGAATCCTACAGACAGGTGACAGGAGCACACAGCCAACTGAGAACAGAGAGGAGGCTCAGGGTTCAGAAATGGTGGCTAGCCTTATTAAAAACTCCCCTTTCAACCACGTCTTTACAATTGTGTTTACAGCAGACGGTTTTCAGTTCTACTCCACCACCTCGACCAAAGTCATTACCAACTCATGACCACTTTTATAAAATCTCGTCACGGCGTTCAGGCAGGGAAAGCCGATCACATGAGCAAGTCTATATTTCCCCTAATGCCTCCTTTCTCCTCTGAAGTTCCGATTTACAGTTTCGGTGTAAAACAACGGACCTGAGGTAAAGTCTAAAAGTTTTTTTTTGTTGTTTTTTTTTGTTCTGTTATTTTCAGAGGACAGAACTAGGGTCAGTATAGAATAAAGCGGTAACAATATGGTATTTTGCAGGGAAACCTCTTCGAGCAGACCTTTTCCGAGATGTTACAGAATGTCGTACACAGCCGGCAAAGCATAGAGATGACCTTTTCAGCTCCTACCTGTTTGGCCTTTCAGTGAATGGGAAATAAGCAGAAATCCTATAAAACGGCAGCAGCATTTCCACGGTACAACAATGTTCCACAGAGATGCCGGACTGGCAGCCCCATGTCTGTTTACAGTCATTTACACAGTGATCTTCTTCTAGGCAGTACGTTTTTGTAGTTGTTGTTAAATGTATATATCACTACCTATCAGTAAATATTTGTGCCCCTGTAAATGTGCTCAGTTTTATAAATTCAGTCTTTCCTTTTTTATCATCTCCTTGCTCTCTCACGTTGTTCCTGTACAACTGCTCATTCCCTTCTTTTAGCCTGGCTCCTTTTCTTTTGCTTAGAGTAGCAGTTTTTTTTTTTTTCTCAGCCAAAACTCTTTTAAAATCTTTTATTAAATGCTATAAACTGCTAAGGTCAGCTGGAGGCAGACAAGCTGCAGGCTATAGTACATATATGTGTGTGAGTGGGTGTAGAAGTTTGTTGCTGTGAACTGTTAAAACTACGATAAAATCAAACAACGATCAAAATTAAAGGAACACTTTTTTAATCAGAATATAGTGTCAAGTTAGTTAAACGTCTACGTCTACATTAACAACTGCTCTAGACAACAATGAGATTTACCCCCATGGTGAGGATTCCAGCATTGGAGAGAGAAACATGGCTGTAGCAGGTCACTAATCCATCAGCAGAACAAGAATCTGCTCCTTCTGTAATGAGGAACCCTACCAGAAACATGACCTCCAGCCCCTCACTGACCTAAATCCGTTAGAACACACCTGAGACATTATGTTTTGGTCTACCGGACACCACCAGGTTTGGACCTCAGGCTGTGCAGGAGCTCAGTGAATCCCTGGTGCAGATCTAGGAGGAGATACCCCAGGACACTATCTGTCGTCTCATTAGCAGCATGCCCCAACGTTGTCAGGTGTGCATACAAGCACATGAGGGCTATACAAACCACTGAGTACCGTTTTAAACTGCTGTAACAATATTTCAGCAAAATGAACAAGGCCTGCTGCATAATCTTTTTATTTTGATTTTTGGCGTAGTTTCTCCCCGTGCTTGCGTGGATTCTCTCCGGGTACTCCGGCTTCCTCCCACAGTTCAAAAACGTGCACATTAAGTTGATTGATAATTCTAAATTGTCCGTAGGTGTGAGTGTGATTGGTTGTTTGTCTTGTATGTGGCCCTGTGATAGACTAGTGACCTGTTCAGGGTGGACCCCTGCCTCTCGCCTGTAAGGAGTCAGGATAGGCTCTGACAGACCCCTGTGACCCAGCAAAGGATAAAGCTGGTATAGAAAATGGATGGATGTTTGGCATGTCTTTTAATTCAGCCCTTGGTAGGTTGTGGATTATTTGATTCCAAAAACATAACCCAGGTCATATAGATATATATCCAGCACTACCTCCCCAATTGAGGTCTGACGTTCTGATGTTTTAAAGGGTTCCTTTAGTTTTTTTTGGCAGCATTATTCACATATGTATGTCCTGGGGGAAAGCGACGAGGCTTTCTCTCTGTGGTGAAGACCTTGATGACGTTTTCTTTTTACCCTCTCCTCAAGGCTCAGAAGCCTCTGATTTCCAAATATGCACAGTTTGAACATAATTGCTTTAAGGGTAATTTCTACACTGGGTTTGTATCTGTGGTTAAACCAAAAGTCATGGTCTTAGGATGTAAACTTTAAAAATACATCTAGTAACGGCGTGCCAATAAACTGCTGTTCATGAAATGGCTACGAGAGGTTCTATTAGTCAGATCGGTTCAAGGTTCAAGATATGCAGATACATGACAAGGTCAGGGCTTCCAAACAACGGTCCATATATCACAGGGTGATGTCACGGTGCACTGAGCAAGAAAGGGCAACAAATACATTGAGAGTCACTTTTGCTTAAAATGTCACTAAAGGCATTAAACCTATGTTCTTGTCGGTCCTATTTATAGACGTTTTGTACACATAGAAAGTTAAAATGACTTCATTTTGTTTTTGGGGACCCTATCCACACAATCCCTTAGTGGAACCCCATTTTTATACATCGTAAGAAACTCAAAATAGAGATTTATTTTGTCCCCCTGTGTTACTATTAAATGGCATTTGAAACCCAAATGAAAGTTAACTGGTTAACTTACCATCGAGAGATAGATGTATGGTTTTTGGAGTCAAAGTTCCTGGAGTAAATTTCCAGGAAGCTTATGTATATCAGTCAGTATAATGTCCTCGAGAGTCATGAATACGCATCTTTTTTAAAGTATTTTATTCTGGCATGACTCACCTGGTAATGCAGAGCACCACCACACAGATGATGACCACCTGCAGTGCTCCGATGATGGAGGCGATGAGGACGTAGTGCAGCTTGCCAGAGCCAGGCACCACATAGAGGACATTGTACTCTTTGATGTCACACTTGGGGCCCCTGAAGCCTGAGTGACAGCTGAGATCACACATACATCACAAGAGTGAGGAGAAAGAGGCAAGGAAAGAAGTCATTTCTTTGCAGCGACAGATTAATTATTTTCTGTGTATTTAATTGAAAGGTTAATACTTTCTGGATGACAGCATTGTGGTGACATTTTTTTTTTCCTTGATTGTTTCAATGAAGGTGACTGATGGGGCCTCCAGAGAGGAAAGAATGGGAGGAAGAATGTTAGGATCTTTACAAAAGAAGTAGGTAGAAATGAATGGTTTCCTTGTACAGTAAAACTAGAGTGATGTGTTATGTTGTTACAGAACCTCATCGTAGCTGTTGTAGCTACACTGCAGGAAACTGCAAGAACTGTGGTCATCTTGAGCATCTCGGGTAGTAGAAATCTAATGCAAAGAAAAGCTTTTTGGAAGCCCTCCTGATACTGGCATTAAAGGTTATTTTCATAACTTTTCTTTTATGTTTAAAAAACTTTCTCATCCTGTACAATACAGCAGTGGTGCTTTTGCCCTTCTGTCTGAAATGCTCTGTTAATGAGGCATTTTAGGTGGGTCGGGACAGAACCGCTCCCTTTCATGTCAACTACGGCCTCTGTGACTGTAAAGATCTTTTTTATGCTCAGGAAGAACTTTGACAGATTACAATTACTGGAAAATGTCAAATATATGACCTCTTAAATCTTTAGCAATTCATATATCAGATGCGTCTTGAAGCCTGTTTAATGCTCTCCCCTGACATGGAAGGGTTTGACCAGGAAAGTATGAACACACAGACACACACACACACACACACACACACACACACACACACACACACACACACACACACTAATGGAGATGATCTTTGTTCTCACAGACGGGCTAAAATTGTCCCCCTTTTAATCTCTCTCTCCTTTTCTCCAGTTCGTCTTCTTTACCTTCTTTTCTGTCTCAGGGGAGGTTGTTACCCAACAACACCTGCACATCCTTGTTTAGCACAAACACACACACACACACACACACACACACACACACACACACACACACACACACACACACACACACACACACACACACACACACACACACACACACACACACACACAGAGCCTCCTTTAACATTCACTATCCACTTGACCTGTCAGTGTTAGATGAACATTGCAACCTTGTTCTCTTCACACACACACACACACACACACACACACACACACACACACACACACACACACACACACACACACACACACACACACACACACACACACACACACACAACTGTTTCCCCATCTCATTAGGCTGCAACCTTGAATTCCAACAACCAGCAGGGGGCAGCAGAGACCCTCCACACTTCCTGTCTGATAAGCGCTGTTCTGTATGCAACCACTCTGTCTGGCTAGGCGAGTGTAGACGATCAAGATTGGAAAAAACTGAGCTGGAGAGAGCGAGTGAGAGACCTCAAGACCTCCTGGCTGCCACACTATCAAGCTGTAAAAGATGGCAGACCTGAGTGGCACATAGGTGCATTCAAAATGTGTGTGTGTGAGTGTGTGTGTGTGTGCGTGTGTGTGTGTGCGTGCTTGGTGGTGTGCGTGCCTCCTTTTTGCCGTTAGATCAGTGTGTGTCGTACTCTGGGCCTTGGTGATGTTGTGTATGTGCCGTGTCGCTCCAGTTTTCCTTCTGCATTGTAACAACGTGTGTTTAAACGTGTGCATCCGCATTTATTTCTCACATTTTTGGGGGCAAAACTCAGTAAATCTAAGGCTTATATATATGACACTGTCCTTAAAAGCAGATGTCGATGAAATGCTTTACTTCTCTCCAGGGTTACCTTTTTATAAAGCCGGCTTGACATGGCTAATGTGCTAGCAGCTACATACGTGGAACAAAGCTGTTTTTTTATTTGTGTTTCTTCGTGTTTGCTCTTTCTTGCTTTTTTAGGGTTGTATTTAAAGTTAAAAAAAGACCTATTCTTTAATGAATATCGTGAAACTATTCAATTCAATTCAATTTTATTTATATAGCGTCTATTACAACCCAAGTTGTCTCTAGGATCTTTCCAGAGACCCAGAACATGACCCCCGAGCAATTATTACATAAACAGCGGCAGGTAAAAACTCCCCTAGTGGAAGAAAACCTTAAGCCAAACAGGGGCAAGGAAAAACTCCCCTTTAAGAGGGAAGAAACCTTGAGCAGGACCTGGCTCATGAGGGGGGACCCTCCTGCTGAAGGCCAGTCGGGTAGAGCAAGAAATAAGAAAGAATAGAGACATAGAGACACCGTCAAAGGTACAAGACAGGATACAATAGTAACTATCATCAGTAGTCCAATTAGACTTCTGTGTATATGGGTGATATATGGATAGACGGTGATCCAAGGGGATGAGGACTGCAGGCCGGGATGTCAGCACAACTAGTTGCTTCTCTCAAATTTGATCTTTCTCACCATATCAACATGGCTAATGTGTTAGCAGCTCCACTTGGCACTATATTCATGGGAGAAACTGAATTGAGTGGGTTTGTCAGTTCTCACATTTTGGGATGTTTCTGTACATCAAAGGCTCAAATATGACATAGTACTTAAAAAGAAGAACACTTTAGAATTCCAGATATCCTCCGGGATCATCTTCTTCTAAAGATGATGCAGCTAATTTGTTAGCAGCCGCACACAGGTTCACTAGGACATCTTTTGTCATATTTGAGTTGTGTAAATCAGCGGTTGTTATTTCACACTTTTAAAGCTGAAAGAGTTAATAGAAGAACATTGTGAAACACCTTGCATCTACAGCGTTACTTTTATATAAAGGTAATACGGTTAACTGTTAATTGCAGCTACACGCAGCTTCACTTGAAGTTACTGCACAAAACCCATTCGCATTTTGGAGTATTCCTGGACTACAAACATGACCAAAGTTCTTAATAAGAAGAACACTGAGGCAACATGCATCTCTCCACAACCAATATGGCTAATGTTTTAGCCATGTGCACGTGAGCCTTGTAATCACATATTTGTAAACAGGCAGATATCAAATCATAAAACAGCTGCAAATAAGACAGAGTATCAATATAAGCAGGGTGGCGTATTTAACTGTTTTTGGCAAAGCTGCTACAAGTTCATCTCGGCCTCCCAGTTCCGACCTGTCAAACTAGACTCCAACAAAATAAGTTAATCATTTTAATAAATGGCCCTCCCACCGTAAATCATTTTTCAGTCTCGTCAAGTGAAGGCGTAGCACTCCTTATACATATACGACTTAATTTTTAACATAAAAAATGACTAAAAAAACACCACAGGAAACACCAGGAGGAAACAGGAAACAACTTCAGTTGTAGCAGTGGACACCCATGAGCAGCGAGTTTTTTCCGTTGATAAGCAAGAGAAGATGGTACCAGAGAAAAAAGAACGGTGGAATGTCACGAAGCTGTCGCCAAATTCATTGTGAATTATTAATTGTCCTTCACTACAGTGAAATCTAGTTGGCTTAGGTACGAAAGGCAACTTCCTCTCAATCACTCCACTTCAGTACGTTTCCATCATCCTGCTGCTCGAATCCGAAGCACAAAGGACACTGTTACTTACTGATACCCACAGTCCAGCTTGAATACTGGAAAATAAAACCTGAGACCACAGCATGTAAAGCAGGGAGCGCCAACATCCCAATGAAGCAGTGGAAAAAACCCAACATGGCATTAATCTGAAGCAGAACTACATGTTTGACGGGGCGGGGGGGTCGGGAGGGATTCCCTCTCAGCACAGCTGCTCATATTCAATCAAGAAAAACAATACTGATTATAAAATAAATGGGCTCCAAAACTAGTCAAGAAATGTATAAATTTTACAACTGATTAGCCATCTCATATTATACTCTTTTTTTTTTTTTTTCCAAATCACACAGAAGGATCAACAAGTTTGTGATGACAACAGGCTTTTGTGTATAACTAGACAAGTTGTTTGATTGCTACACAAGAGCACATGTGCTTCCCATAACAGCAATATAACAATAGCTGTCCTGATTGCTACCCATTAAAAATCTATTCATCTCACTATGAATAAACAATCAGCGGTTATGACGCAGCATTTGGGCAAACCACAACCTCAGTTCCAAAAAAAGTTAGGACACTGTATAAAATGTAAATGAAAACACAATGCAGGGACATGTGAGTCTCATAAACCTCTGTTCTATTTACAATAAATAACCTATTAAACATGTCAAATGTTTAAACTGAGAACATGAACCATATGAAGAAGAAAATGGAACCATTTTTAAGTTGATGGCGGCAACTTGTTTCAAACACTTGAGACAGGGTGACGTTTATGTCGCATCCCCTTTTCTTTTAAACATCTGGAAGTGGAGAAAAGCTGAAGTTTAGTTTTTTTTTTTTCCCATTCTTGTTTGACACAGTAAACCAGCCCTGGGTCTCCTTTTTTCTTACTTTAGTTTAATGTTGTGCCAAGTGTTTTAAGTTGGTAAAAGGTCTGGACTGCAGGCCGATTCAGCGCCGAAGCTCTTCTACCATGAAACCAGGCTGTCGCTAATGTCTCGCTGAAAGATGCAAGGCCTTTTATTGAAAGACATGTTGCCTGGATGGGAGCATATGTTGCTCTAAAACCTGTATATACTTTTCAACTTAACGTTTCCTTTCCAGATGTTCAGCTGTACCTCCACACTATCCTAGATGCGTGCTTTTCCACTGAGCTCTAATAACAGCCAGATGGTCCGTCTTCTCTTTAGCCCAAAGAAGCTGACATCTATGTTTTCCGAAAGGAATTTCTAATTTTGATTCGCCTGACCACGGGACAGTTTTCCACTTTGCCTCAGTCCATTTTGGCCTGGAGAAGACGATGACATTTCTGGGTCATGCTCACACATGACTTCTTCTTTGCATGATAAAACTTTAACCTGTATTTGTGGATGGGATGATGAACCGTGTTCTCAGACAGCGATTTCCTGAGGTATTCCTGAGCCCATGCGGTGATTTCCATTACAGAATTGTCCATTATTTTTGACCTTGTCCCCTGCACCCACAGATTTCTCCAGATTCCCAGAATCTTTTGATGTTATTATACTGTAGATGAAGAGATATTTAAAGTGGGTGCAATTTGGTACTGATGAACAGTACTCTGAAATTGTCTCACAATTTACAGACTCTATTTCTCACAGATTGGCCAGACTCTTCACATTTTTACTTCTGAGAGACTCTGCCTGACTAAAATGTTCTTTCTTTACCCATTCATGTTACTTACCTGTAGCTGTATTAACCTAACTAGTTGTAAAACATGTCTGTAGGTGCTTCTTTTTACTACCCCCTACTTTTCTAGCTTTTTGTGGCTCATGTCCCAACTTTTTTGAAGAAATGATGCTCTTTCACATCATTTTTCATAAAGTAGTCAAATGTAACATTAAATATGTTTTCTCTCCCGACTTTTTTAGGAATTGAGGTTGGTACTTCTTTGCATAGAAGTAGTTAAGGTAGTTAAGATGTAATGCATTATGCAATGACTGCATTTAGATTTAGACCTAGCCCAGCTGTTTCCATGCGTACCTGCAGGAGGGCTGGGCCTGTATGCTGGGGAACTGACATTCTCCATGGACGCAGAAGTTTTTGTAGTGATCTGGACAGGGGATGTACAGGCCGCGGGCCAGTTCGTTCCTCGCGTCCTCTTTTTCCCCTACTGAGCAGACACACACAGGCAAAAGCAGGTTAGTGCAGGTAAAGAGGTGGCCACCTCTTTGCCTGCAACAAAGAATTACAATCACCTATTTAAATAACAAACGAGACAATTAATAAAACGCAAATATGAGGAAAGAAGTCAGAGAGAGAGACCCCGATAGACCTTTGACTGACAGCACATGTTATTTGCTAATCCACCACCATCACTGGAGCACTCACCCGTGTGGTCGGTCCGTGGAAAGTGCCCGTCGCCTTTGTTCCCGTTTGTGATGTCGCCTGGAAAGGCCAAAGACACATTAAAGCTGATCTCAGGTCACTGCAACCTCTCCTGAAGCTCCAGCTCTATCCATTATATGCTCCGCGTTCAAACTGACGTCATTACAGAGGAGAGGGCTGGAGGTGAACCGTCATCTTCACAAAGGCCTCAAACTGCGTGCACCTGTCTGCCTTATATGTATAAATGCAAACCATTCTTTTCAAAAGTCAGAAGTGGTCTTTCCTAATGTATTACACTGAACAAAGGGTAAAATGGAGCAGAATCGCATGGAAAGATCAGAGGGAATAATGCATTTCTGCTCACCTTTCTGACACTATTGAGTTTCTCTTTTCAGAAAAGCCAGAAAAAAAATTCAATTTCAAATCATTTTCATATTATTGCAGTAGATTTTTGTAGAGGCCAGTGAATTTGTGCTCTCAATCTGAGAATGTAAAAGTGTTTTCTAGCACTGCGACACCAGGAAATGTGCCTGAATACCATAGATGCCAAAGGAATGTCAAAAATGATACTGATGTCACTCAACAGCAAAATGAATAGATTTCAATTAACATGTTTGTTTTGCAACCAAGTTGTGTTTTCTCCTTGTGTGAAGAATAAGAAAAGTTATGAAGACATGTAGATATCTGCCCTAAATTATCTAATTCCCTTATACTTGGAGATGCTCTTGTCCAAAGGTAATCCAGATAGAAAGAAATGTCTGACAATTTGGGTTTAACAGGTCTTTTTAAAAATGATTTTTTAAGGAAACATTTGTTTTCCTGCTTTCACAGTAAAATTGGCGTGATCAATTGGTGACCCCTCCAAATCACCCTCAGCTTTGTGCACCTCAGTATCTAACTCTCCCAACTTCTGTCTAGGTTTCACAATGTCGCCGATCAACGCCCTCGGCCTCTTTGCTGCAGCTTTTGACCTTCTCGTCAATACATGGAAAACCAGAGGTTGAAAAATACAGACTGTATCCAAGTCCTAAGCTGAAGAAAACAGTTAATATCTGCTTAACACTTCCTGGGAAGCTTTTTGGTCACCTAGCAACTGGAGCCGTACGTCGTCGCAATTCGCCCTTTTCTCTTACTCTACACCCTGATCGCAGTGAAGCGCAACTTTTGATGAGATGATGCAATAACGTCACCGGTTCTTTAAAAAAGGGATCTTTTTTAACACTGTGTGTTCTCTAGTTGTGAAAAAGCTTTCCATTGTACTTTAATCTCATTTTCAAATCACCAGAAAAACCACCTCATTAGGAAAGGGCATTTTTTTGGAGAAAAGTTTTCAAAAATTCCAATTTGCTCAATTTCAAAGGTAATGGAAACAGACCTAATGTGAATTATAACCACGAAGAGTGAAGTATTTAAATCTCTATCACTGCCAAAACCTAAATCAAAAAAAAAAAGATTATGTTAATTATGAATCAATAAGCAGGTATAAAGGCAGTTTGGGGTTTTGAGAATTATCTGTGCAAACAAGTCCAGATGGAGTCAATCTTTCTGGAAATGTGGCCGGAGATGCAGCTGGAGCTGCAGCTGGAGGGGCAAACAGAGTTACACCGTTGCGTCGCGCTGCCTTCACGTCTTCACTTCAGTGTGAAGCCAGCATGTGCTCAGACAGATTCACAGCTTCTGCAGTGTTTGCGATGGTGTTGTTGTACCGTTTTGTGTCAGAGTCAGACCTTGGCAGTGGCCCAAATACTTGACTTCGATGCGCTCCTGCTTCTGACAGGACGCCTCCTTCACCTGGCAGGGGTTGTCGTAGGAGCGACCATCGGAGGCACACACCGGGTTGAAGCTGATGTGCGAGCAGTCGATGTTGCAAACGCACCTGAAGAACAAGAAACGAAACTGTTACCCTCCTTCGTATTAAATATATCAGCGGTGTCAAAATGAAATGTGAAATATTAATGAAAAAGGGAACATCTGTATTCTGCTGTTTGACTGCAAGAGAGAAACAGTCCAATGTGGTGGTGGAGTTAAAAGTGCCAAAAGAAAAGAGATCACTAGAGCTCAATTTCAGTCAACATGTTGGGACCAGTAATCTTGCTCAGACTGAGTTTGGGTCCATTCAGTTTGACATTATAGCAAATGGCTTTAACTTTGCAAAATAGGAAAAGCTGCACTGACGACTTGACACACAAATGATGTACTCCTGCGTTGGCAGAAAGCAATTAATAATGAAAGAACTGTCGATAACAAAGTGGAGGAGTGTAACATTGCAGGGGAAACAAAACAAAAAAAAAGAGAAAATGTTGTCCATTCAACGTGAAATGTTTTTTTTTTACTTTTTTGATAAGACTGAAACTAGCCTAGATAGAAAATAATCACTCTTATATTATATTTCACTGAAAAACTATTGAATAAGAAAGCCCTTGAAGGCTACTATCTATTTAAAGTTTTACACCACCACACTGTATAGCTGAACTGCAAAATCCATCTTCATGATGCTGAAGTTTTTTTATTGTACCTTTAAAAAAAAAACAAAAAAACAACAGAAGTAACATTATATCACGCAGTTTTTTTTTACCTGGCCACAAACAAACATCGCTCTCAATCACATGCAGACGTCCGCTACGGGGCTTTAAATTAAACAACTTTGCAGTCATAGTCCAAAACGAGAAGTGGTACATGTTATGGTACATAGTTTAGTTTGTTATATTTGGTATAAATGCATTTATTTGACTTTAAATGTTTTTTTAGCTGCTATTGCATTTCTATATCATATCATATGATCTGCAGAGCCTGACCTCAAAGAAACGTCTGGTCTGGCCTGTATTTTCTTTTAAAAGACACTTTTTTATCAGGTTTTAACCCACTTCAGATGAGCTTAAACTTTATGACTTTACTGCTGGAAACAGATACTTCCTCTAAGTGCAGTTTGATGTATTTGAAGTTTGGGATTTGTTTCATAGTAAAATTTAAATTACAAGCCTGTTTGTACAGTTACATAACCACTTAAGACCCAGAAAACTTTTAAATTAGCCAGCTTTTGTGTTCTCCTCCTAATGAATCATTCACTTCCTTCCATTACATTGCCGTGTTTTAGCAGAGCAGTGCAATGTCTTGATTTATCAGAGAATCATGAGCTTACACTGCCATTTTTAGCTCTCTTAAATGAAGAGAGAAATTTGCTGTTGAACCACAATTCTGATCTAAATTTCAAGGTGCAGCATTTCTGCGTGGGCTGCTCTGCATGTGCCATCTGCAAAGCCTCACAGCCCGGATGCATGTGATTATTCTGTGTGCATATGTGTAGCATGACCCCTTGAATCCGCGGCAGGCCCGATCAGCAGAAATGACACCCAGATGGCCTTCCCCAGACACTTGCTGCCGAGTAGTGCCGCTTGCAAGATTCTGTAATTATAAATCTGTCACCAGTCTCACCGGTGCTTTCTCTTTCCTCTTGTGCCAAGCTCTCTGTAAAGCACGGGCATTGAGCTGTCTTATAGCTGCATTTGCATACACGCCCACGTGGGCGCCCACCAACACATAAATACGAGCCCACACACACACACACACACTCACACTCGCGTGCTCACATAAACACACAGATGCAGACACCTCCGCAATCAGCCGTGATGATTCACAAGTGCTGACATTGATGTTGATTGAAATGGCGTGCAGCAAAGCGTGACAGTGCTCAGCTACTGCTGTAATGATGGATCAGCAAAGCAAGAATGATGTGAAGAGAGGCTTCGTTAGGCATCACAGAGGATGCAGTGGTGGAAAGGCTGGCAATCCTCCAAATCCCACATGACACTGAAGGTGAGCCTCTACGGCTATGAGTGACCTGCCACTGCAGAGGGTTACACTACGAGACCATAACACTGTCATTTGAAATGACATCTCACTTAAATTTCAAAGAATGCCTCTTTTTTTGCTTCTGCTGTAATTAGGGCTACGACAATGAGAGGAATCTACAGCTGACAAAGTCTTTCAGCGATAATTGATTCGGCTGTGAAAAAAGCAATCCTTTCAGCAGTCTCTTCGTGTGTTTTCGCTATTGTATTTCAAAAGTGTGTGTCTATTTCTATTGTGTGTGTGAAAGAAATGATTCATTACCATGTAAAAAAAAACTGTCTGAAAGTTTCATGGAGCTTCATGAAGTACCCATTTGACAGTGTCTTTTCCTATTTTGTATAAGTTGATTAACTTTCTTGCATCCTGTCTCTGACGATGCAAGAAAACTTTGTGTAAGAAACAAGAAGTAAAACAAACCTGATTATGCAAAAGTATGTGCTCTTTTACGGCAGTAACAGCTGTAAGTCTCTTGGGGAATGTACTTAGATTCACAGCCTCTGGAAATTTTTGCTCACTCCTCAACACAGATCAGCGCCTACCGATTCAAACTGGATGGATCTGGACTTTTGACGAGATCATTTCAGTATACAGACTCATTCATGAAGATCTCTGCACTGTTCTTGAGCTAATCTGAAGGCCACATGAAGGTTGGAGGTCTGTAGTGATTGACTCATCAGGAAGTTGGCGACCTCTTCCCATTATGCACCTCAGCATCCGCTGACCCCGCTCTGTCTTTTTATGTGGCCTACCACTTTGTGGCCGAGTTGCTGTCGTTCCCAAACACTTCCATGTTTTTATAATACAACTGACAGTTGACTGTGGAATATTTAGGAGCGAGAACATTTCTAGTTTTGTTGCACAGGTGCCATCCTATCACAGTTCCACGCTGGAATTCACTGAGCTCCTGAGAGCGACCCACTCTTTCACAAATAGTTGTAAAAACTATTATCTGCATGTCTAGATGGTTGATTTTATATATACCTGTGGCCATGGAAGTTTTTGCAACACCTGATTCACATTATTTGGATGGGTGAGCACATTTTTTTGGCAATATAGTGTATATGTTTATGGTAGTGTAGTATAGACAGATACAGTTGTGATGCAAATGTAAAGCAGTGGATTGGTTTTGTTTTTAAATGCTGTTTAAAAAAAAAAAGGTTTTTACCTAAACTGCACTAATGTGGACATAATTGTATCTCCTCACTGAACTACATATTTTTAGACTTGAATGGCACCAAACTGACATGGTTGTGTTACCTGAAAGTCTTAGATTTAGTCACTTCAGGTACTTATACTATGATTTACGCCCCCTCCCCCCATGACATATCTTCTTTAACTGTATGCTTAAGGGTAGTGTCATATATAAAGATGAACCTTCATCACAAGCTAAATTCTCTGGAAGACCAAGAGGTATTTTCAGTCAGCAAGCTGTCTGTATTTAACATTATCCATATCTTAAAGGGGACACATTGTAAAACTTAAATTTTTGGCTTTTGATTAAATTGATGTCGGTGTTTGAAGGTACTACCAAGTCAAAAACAGAAAAATCCCTGATAACACAAACCTGTCTATTTATCATGAGGTGTCCAAGGTCTTAAAAATTTCTCATTCAGTAATCAAACCACATTTGCAAAGCACTTGACATCAGAGAGCCAGACCAGAGCATGATTATCCAGGCTTCACATGTTTATGCCCCAACAACTCCATCACATGCAGCAATAAATGTTCCTGAGAAGGGCAAAGCTCTAATGCTGACTTCAAAAGAAGCAAACAACTAAAGAGGCTGGAGTTAAATCTGATGTCTGACACCACCTCTTAAAACCAGACGCTATGACTCGAATTGCAGCAACATGACTGAATAAATTCTGACCCATTTCCCAGGCTCTGCTGTTGAAAAATATCCCACAGCATGATGCTACCACCACCATGCTTCACTGTGGGGATGGCAATCTCAGGATCAGTGTTGGTTTCCTTGTTAAATACAAAGTAAACTTTTTGATACATTAAACTGAGTACCTTCGTCTTCCACATGTTTGAGAAATCACCCACATATATATGAAAGGCACTATATTGTAGCAAATCATAATTTCCTTGATGGAGAGTTTAATATAAAAAGTAAAACAAACTCTGTGAATCATGCATTATGATGAATATTATAATTACTTATTAAATTATAATTACTCGATTACGTCCACTTGGCATGGGGCATTTTTTTTCTTTTCTCCTGAATGTCTTATCAAACTAGGGACCAGGATGGATTATAGCATGAAATACTTCCTTTTTTGAAGCATTGATTAATAAATCCCAGCTTTGTGGGTGACTTGGAGTGCTTCTCTGGAAATGCTCCCATCTCTGCTGTTGAAACTTTCACAAATTTACCATTGCATCTAGATAAAAGCCCACCCCCCCCCCAAACAAAAACAACAACTTAGAAACATAAATGCAAAAAAATCAGATTCACTCGGAAAGCACGGATGTCTTACAGCTGATTCCACAAGAAGGAATCTCTAAACCCTGATCTGCTGAAGTCATCTGCATAGCTACAGACCACTTGGGGCTAGTGGAAAAAAATATTTTTGTAACATGGGTTAACCTCTAAAGATTACGCAACACTGATTTTAAATGTGCAAAAGCCACCCTTAAGACTAGATTAGGCGTACAATTAAAATAGCTGCATTATCATAGAAAAACATCTAAATGAGAACATTTTTAACATGAAAGGAGATGGCAAGAAGCACTGAGGAATTCAAATAAAGGCCAACTTCTGAACTTAAAAAAAGATTTTCTCGCATCCACCAATTAAAAAAAAAAAGGATATATAGGTTTAACATCACACTTGTACTCCATGCATGGGGCCATCACTGATCTCTCATCACAGAGAAGATCTCCACCCCGATGCTTAGGCTCCATGCATTTTTAATAAGGCCTCTCACTTTCTACACAATAGGCACTATACCAACTGGGTGCAGTATCAACACATCCTAGTCCTACTTATAGACAAGCGTGCACAAACACTTATACATGATCGTGTCAGAAATCGCCTCTCGATAATCCTTTTCCTAGTTGTTTCTCTGCTTGCGCACCGGAGGGGTGAGGGAGTGTTAAATGGACGTTACAGGAGTGTGTGTATGAATGTGTGTACCAGCACCTGACTGGGTCCCTCCTGTGTGTGTCTGAGGATACTTTCTTAGCAGGATGTGTCGTATTGATTAGTTCCCTGCGATTTCCCTCCAATCAAAGCTTCCCCACCTCCAGACTGTCTGCAGGCTCCCAACTGAAAAGGCTGTTTTACACACATATCGACACTTACACACTCACACACGGACACACATGCACAGAGCAACTAAGGCCAACATATCCACTAACTGCTTCATGTTGTCTACAAATCCCCAGCAGCAAACCTCATTGCAACTGAACATAGCATTGATTTTCATAATCCTTTGCCTCAAATTTCACTGTAATCCTTTGAAAAACTGAGCCAGTGAGCCAAACAGACACAGGGAGAGTAGAGGCCAGAACAACAGTGACTGACAGAACAAAACAGGAATGGTTTAGTGGAAGAAAAAAAGAGATAAACAGAAAAGAATCCAATAAACACCAACAAACAGAGTAAAACAACCTTTCTGTATTTTGTGGCAATAAATGTTAATAGTCCAGCAATCATTGATGTATAATCGGGGAGAAGCAGACAATGTGTAAGGCACAGCATTCCCACAAACTTCTACAGGTGTTGAAAGACTGAACACCAAAGTCAGACAAACAATATTCACAAAGCAGAGAAAGATAAAAACTAAGACAAATGCATTTATCACCCAGGGGCCTGGAAACGTCCTGAATAGCAATAATTTGACCCAACAGTTGGGCTACTTTAAGAACTGAGCATTTGTTCTCTATGTGGCCCTGTGATGAACTGGAGGCCCAGCATTTTCCCCGGAAACAGTTTGAATGGATGAATTGATTGGATTGAAAATGTTAAAAAAAAAAGTGATTAAAACTGAATACAATTCAATTCTAATAGAATGCATTTAATTGCTTAAAACCCGTTTACTGCATACTGTATGTTGAGTGTCTTACAATATCTTTTGTTGTCAACTGTTGCTCTGACCCTGTGATGGGTCGGCGATTTATCCAGGGTGTACCCCTACCTGGCATAGGCTCCAGCAGATCCCCGAGTCCCTGAATACTACCAAGCGGGTTTGGACAATGGATGACTGCATGTATGGATAGATAGATGGATGGAAGTGGCTCTGACCAATTACAACTGTTGCCGTGCACTGCATTATGGGATACAGGATATATGTAATGCAGGCTGGCCAGTTGCATACTGGAAATATTTATGGAAGTACAGTAATACACCGTCTGGGTATTTTTTGTATATTATGTATACATTTTGGCGAAATCAGTACATACTGAGCATTGCATGTGGTTTCGTACGTGGAGTGATTCCAAATACCAAACGCATTAAGAGGCGCATTTCCTGTTTGTGTTGGGATTATTTTGAGACATCAAAAGATGCCACATCTCCAGACGTGAAAGACAACATTTTTTTTGGCCCATGTTAAGAGGGATTGAGATTGTTGCTGATATGTGGACTTGAGGAAAATGATGGTCGGACGCTGGATTGTCGTTTTAAATCCCATTCATCCATAATCTACACCCATGTCATCTGGTACACGGTCGCAGAGGATTGGAGAATTGGGGTGGTGCCCTATCCCAGCTGTCAGCTGGAGTTGTTTTTACAGTCTGTGGTTGGTGCTTTTTGATGAAATGGAGAAAGTTTAGGGAGTGTGACATGACAGCAGGGTACAACCTCAGGGAGCGCGCTCAGATGAGGGATTCTATACAGGTGGGAGTTAGGGAGGGAACAATAAGTCACGCTACGTCTGTTTTGGGAGTGCCAGAGTCGGGTGAGCACTCCCAAATATAGAAATTCAATTTGTGGTGAGCATAGTTTTACTGCGGTGTGCAGCCAAAAGTAAATAAATGTATGAGGAAAACCGCTGTGCCCAGACTGTTGGACTTAAACAAGATGCACTCTTTCCATCATGACTCCAACAGCACCAGCAGCCAGTCACGATCAGACTGTTTTGGCTCTATTTGACCTTCTTCTAATTGATTACTTAGCTAGGTGGTGTATATGGTCTAAAGCCTGGTCTTTATGTCTCAGATAAACCAATCTGTTTAAAGAGAGTAAATAACCAAAGAGATGCAACATACTAAAAAACACTACGAAGAGCAGTAATAGAAGTAATAAAAAAACCAAACAAAACACGGAAGGTTGAAAACAAAAACGAAGCATAACGATTCAAAACTTCTGAGAATAGATATGAAACAACATACAATGATATTTCTCACCTCAGCTGCTGCAAAATAACCACAAAGATATTACAAAGTGAATCAAAACCTCTCCCAAGAGAGGCAATGCTTTTCCAAAACTTCACGAAACAAGTTAACAAAAGTTGAAAAGTACAAACAAAAGTGAGACTACAAATTAATTCTGTGTCTTGTTTGTGTGCAGATAGGGAAGTAGCGAGGGTCGATAGTCCATTCTTCCACGAGCTGGCCAAGAAAGCCTTTCAACAATTCGCAGAGGATGGATTTGTATACTCCATGTGTGCATGCACGCCCCCAGCTCGAGGACGGGAAAAGTGCACTCCAAACTCACCTGCTGCCCTTTGCCTTGTTCATCATCCGGCCTTTCATTGAAGCTCCCTTATACTCTGCACAGAATGGGCCTTAATGGGGACACAAGCGCTAGGACCCTTTGAAAAGCCGTTGATCAATTCTCAGGCGATCTGACCCCAGCGTTTGCACAGTAAATGTCCCTGGGAAAACTGGCTCGCCATCTCCTTCTCCATTCCTTTAATTCTATCAACACCGATGGATGCTATTGATGGATCTGAAAGCATGGATTTGGTGGGTAATTACAGTTTTACACCACAAATGGATCTAAATGGCTTTTTTGTGACACTCTATTGATCCCTCTGGGACAAATTGGCATTTTTTTTTTCCCTCTGCTGCCTGCCTCCGGAGTGTAGGGAGCTACAGAGTGGCGAGCGGATCCCAAGGCTTTTTGTTGCTGCGGAGACAAGCGCAACATTCAGCCAAATGAGCTTCACCCAGCCTGCAGTGTCTTAACCACAACAATGAGCACATTTTTTTGTGTTGCCTGAATCAATACAGAGAAAGAAAACAATATATTTCTAGGTGAATCACAAATGATGACAAATGGAATCAATAGAAGTTTGGGGAAAAAATGGTCTGAAATGGCAATTTTCCACTGACCAGGCATACGCTTTCATTACAACTGGCAGATATGCGGTCTAACATGCTGTCAATTTGTATGAAAATAATTATTAGGGTTTAAACGATAAAAACATCTAAATGCAAAGGGCACAAAGAGGGATTATTTGTTAGGCAGAGGGTGTACGGTCGCCTTCAGTGGCAGCAAATCCCCTTAGATTTGCTCTGTGATTCTTTTCAGCGTAGCCAGATTTCAGACCTCTGAATTGCTTCCAACATGTACAACATTTTTCAGTGATATACATGTCGTAGTCTTGTGTTCATCATAAATTACTCCTTGCTCTGTTGGAAAGGCAGGTGAGCCAATCAAAGCTTTTCAGGTGAGACTCTGCATGTGGATGTCACATTCGTGCACACCAGACAACCATACTGCCACAGAATAATGGGTACAAAAATACACAGCGATATACTCTACGGGCTGTTGCCGAGTTCAGATCTCATTAACCCTCAAATATTAGCCTAACTCAATAGGCGGGAACTGGGTGGAGCAGAACAATTGCTTGTTATGACCACTGAGGCATGTCATAATGTAACATAATCAACAATAAAGATGGTGTGAGCTCTGCTTTGACATCTTCCACTCCACGTCATCGTCTATTGACAGCCGTATGTATAAAGTTATCAATCTGAAGGCGATGCTCTGTGTTTAACATCATAATTCCCTCAGCACCTGATCACCAAACTGCGCAGGCTTGGCCTAAACACCCCATTGTGCAACTGGATCTTAGATTTTATTCTAGACCCCAGTTTGTAACCCTAACCCAGTTTGTGGCAATAAAACATCACCTGCTATAACACTGAGCACTGGATCTCCGCAAGGATGTGTGAGCTTCCTCCTGTTCACCCTGATTACCCATGACTGTTGTGCAAAGTGGAATACAAATCACATCAGAAAGTACGCTGACGACACTACGGTGGTGGGTCTAAGCCTAAACAACAAGTCCACACATGAGCCAGTCTACAATGGATCTGCTGTAGAAACTGTACAGAGCACCAAGTTCTTAGGGGTTCATGTGGCAAACAATCTGTCCTGGGACCTAAACACTTCCTCTCCAGTGAAGAAGGCACATCGAGACTACATTTCCTGCGGTGGCTGAAGAGGGCACGCCTCAACCCTTCCATCTTCACTACCTTCAATAGGGGTACTGTAGAGAGTGTGCTAACCAGACACATTTCTCTTTGGTATGAGAACACTAATAACACAGATAGAAAAGGCCTTTTCAGAGTGGTGAGGGCAGCAGAAAAAAATAATTGGGGTTACACTGCCTTCGATAGAGGATTTTGCTAATAAATGCCTTCTGTCCAGAGCATCCTGTATCCTGAAGGACCCCATCCATCCAGGTCATAAACTGTTCTCCCTCCTACCTTCGGGAAAGAGGTACTGCAGCCGGCGGTGCAGCTCTGTCAGGTTCATGAACAGTTTTTATCCTGCTGCGATCAGACGGCTCAACCAACAATGAATAAACTATACGGACCTTGTGTCTTTCATCCAGGCAGGTGCTAAGATGTGCAGTAACATAGCACTTTACAAGTTTTTATATAGATCTATTTTAGGTTTTTTTGTAATATATTTTACATTTATAGTTTTATTTAAAACTTTATCTGTGTTTTTGCACCTGTGTAATATGGAATTTTGTTCTGCAGTTCATCTGTGATGTCTTGCTGAATGACAATAAAGGAATCTTGATTCTTGAACCTAAAATTAACTTGCTTCATCTGTAGGGACCCTATCAACACTGTCACTTTACGCTATTCTTCCATCCGTCCATTCATTACCGCTTTTTCTTGTTCAGGGTCACAGGGATCTACTGGGGTCTATCCCTTCTCATCAGGGCACGCTGCCCTGCTTTTGTTTTTAGATGTTTACCTGCTCAAACACACTTGGTTGGGTCACTGACAGCTTCTTATCAAGGTCTACACAAGTCTATCAATGACCCATGAATTTGAGCCAGGTGTGTTAAAGCAGGACAACATCTAGAACATCTGAGACGGTGCGCCCCGAGGAGCAGGGCTGGGACACACCGCTCTAGGCTACGTCAACAGTTATTATGCTGCAACCGCATATTTCTTTCTAATTTAAAACTGCATCGATTTACATCAGTCTGCTCCCTCATGAACGTTTGCATTCATTACCATGTAGACTAGGGTTGATTTAACTCCAAAGTATTCCTTTGAATCATGTAAAATATCCAAGAATAAATGTCCTAAATTAATTTTCATGCTTTAAAATTTGAATCTACTTTATCAGAAAATAAATGAAGACATGCAGCTGTGGAACTTAATTTCTGTATTAAGTTGGCGGCAGCATATGTAGTCGATTAAACCAAAATAGTCTGAAACAAGTAGGATATTCTTGATAGGACATTTATACAGAGACGGGTAACGAACAATTTAATGATTCAACAATATCACTGTATATTTAGCTAGGGGAGAAAAAAAAAGACTTTTTAATTTTAAGAATGTGGCTTTTGAATGAAAAAAACAAACACCATTTTATGTGTGTAACTATAAAGGTGGAATGACACAGAAAAGATCAATCAATTAATCAAAAATGAACTGGAAGTAAGTAGATCAATCCATCTTTTTTTAATTGGGTGATTTGCGCAAATTTTCAGACTTTGAAAACAATCGTTTTATAAGTGGCTATGGCACAAATTCTGGGTCCGCAATCATTCAGGATTGTATAAAAGCTTTGAGGAAAGTAGTTCTAAGCATAATCTAAATAACATATGTATGGAAAAAGAAACATATCAGTCAGAAACAAATTGTGAATTTCCGTTGGAGAATTCTTCCACGAGGCTCCTCCAACTCCAACTAAAAGTTATCCACGAGAACATTTACTTGGAAGAGCCTTGGCAGAGTGCTCATTGCTCCTGTCCAGAAGTCACACTTTTCAGGCTCTTCCAGCAGCTGGAAAAGTTCTCTTAGAAAGGAAATAATTCCCATTTGTTCTGAGCATGTTCACAACTACTAATTATTGCCAAACACTTGCGAGGAAAATGAGCAAAAGAGACATTTTTTCAGGAATATTATCTTCTGTGTGAGAGAACAACTCATTTTTGGAGTGAAATTCTTGCTTTGGAGAAAAAGGTAATACACAAAAATAACTATACATTCTCTTTAAAAGAATAACACATTAAAAATACAAGAATTAGTCAAAGGAAAGGGAAACAGCTACCCAAGTTCTGAGCAAGGGCAATGAAATCTGCCTTCCAGCATTCATCAACAAGGATGTTTATTTTACTGTAATCAGAGTAATCAGGGAAAATTTTACAAGCGACTGCAAACTTTGTTCCGTTAAAACTTACCACTAAACAGTTTATATAAGAAATCAATTGATTAATTCTGACTGCTTGTGGGGAAATAAGAATGCCAGATTATAAACACATCGTTTTACAATCAACTGGCCTTTGATTACAGTCACCTTCTCCAGTCTCTGCGTGATTAACTGTTTGATTAAAACCAGCTGCCGCTTGATTAGAATAACCTGTCATTTTAATCAAAACTATCTTATACTATGCCAGTTGTTGGCTGCTATTTGATGAAAATTGCCCGCTGTTGGTTTACAATTACCTGCGGGATTTTTTTTCCAGCAGAAGTGTTCCTATCAAAACACCTTGAGGCTTTTTAAAGATTAAAGAGTACTTGTAGTTTCCATTTTACAAGAAGGGACACTAAAATATTCATATATCTCTTATAATATTTATGTCAACTGCTTTTTTAACGAGATGCATTATTGACTCTGGCGGTCTCCCCTTCTCGTTGTCTCCTCCAATGTTATGCAATGTGTAATTGTCTTTATTCCAGGTTGTACTAAACTTGCTGGAGGCTCCATTCCCTTCATTGTTTTCAGTTTTGCGTGCACAAACTATCAAGCGTACTTTGAGCTGCAGTGATTTTTAAGAACGCTCCCTTGGGATATTAAGAAATTGCCAATAAATCAATTTATGTGTTTTAGTAGCAAATTAAGGTGCATCTGTGAAAGTGGGTGGCATCAGTAGGAGTGGACTCCAGCTGTTTAATATTTGCAGCAAGGCTCAAAATGCATCATGAAGCCATTCCTTGGCATTACGGTTATTGCACACTAGGGTACATTATCTTTCCATTACATCAAGCAGTTTGATAGAGTCATACTCTCAGGGCACTTCTAATTTCTCGTGGTACATCTGGGATTCCTTGCTTCCTTTTGCTGATACCAGCTGATTGTGCTCCATGTCAGATCAGCAGTTTTGGCTCATTTACGTCTGTACAAAGTACTGACTCTGGTGCTGGAACAGCTCACCAGTTGAGCCTACATTTAATTGCGTTCTTCACACATGTTTTTATGTACCCCAAAGGGTTTTTTTTTGGGGGGGGGGGGTGGCGGGGTTTCACTGCTGTTTCCTTGCTAATGCAGATGAGCAAGTCCAAAACAAGCCTCTAATCTGGGATGAATGGTTAACTCTATGGCAAACGGTTTCTCATCACTGAACTAGTTTTTCTTTCTGCGAGTGAAAGTCCTTTTTGGTCTGACATTGCCAAGTCCTGTAAGGATGGTAATTGGATTTCCAGAATAAGCGAAGATCTCTTCTCTCTCTCTCTCGGCCCTGCTCGTGTAATTGAGGTTAAATGAAATGGTCAGCCGTGCACTAAGCCCTCAGTGGGTATTCAGGAGTGGGATAAAGAAAAGCTGTGTTTTGCAGTATTTGCGTTCAAACATGATGAAAAGAGTTAAAATTGTCGAATAGCACTGAAGCATTAGCAGTTGTGCTTGTGTGTGCAGACTGACCAAACATCCTCTGCGTCCACATCACACTCTGCCCCAAACTGGCAAATGTCACAGGTGGATGTCTCCTTCTGCCCAGTCTCAGCCGAGCCTTCACCTCCTGAAAGTGACAGAAAGAGAAAAAACATGGGATGTCTGTAACAACCAAGTGGGATTTCTAACCACCCTCCCATTGCTTAGCAGGTTCTCTCACAGGAAGTACAAAAGTATAACAAAGACATGGGACCATGCCCTTTTCACTCTGCTGGGTGACCGTGAGAAATCAGCCTTGGACAACTGAAGTGCATCTACATCCTGTCATATCCCGCCATAATCCCAACGAAGCCATCTCCTTTATTCAGTCTTGCTACCTTTCCCCAGCGTCCTCAAAAGGCCGCCTCTCATCTATCACCATCAAATCCCCGCTGATCTGTTTCTGAGTCCCTCTTTTATTTCATTGCACTGATTTTCTCGTGCTGCGAGTGCGAGAACTCGTTGGCGGCTGTGTGGGTACTGGTGTCAGGCTTATAGCAGCTTAGGGACCCTACCGGTGCACATCACGCCTCATGAGCGACGGAGGAGGGAGAAGGAGAAAAAGGGGGGAAAAAAAGCAATCTGGACAATCTAAAATTGCATTCTCCTACCACAGAGGACTCCTCAAGACTCTGAATGCTTTCACTCTTCTTCTCCTTCACCCCCCCTTGGACATATTCTCTATCAGACAAATGCTATTTTTAAACTTTCTTGGGCCCCTGAGAGCAACTTCAGAAAAGAAGATGAAGAGGTGGAATGAGACATCATTTCCCCATGTCATATCTTTAATCTCCCCAATACCACACACACTTGCAGATACCCACACTGGCACCATCGCACCCTTGTGTTACGTCTTTCATTTTCCCCCTCGGAAATTTTCGTTTTTCTTGCAATCCTTTGTGACACACTGGAATGAATTTGAAAGAACTCTGGCAGTGACATTAAACCAGTTTTTTTTTCTCTCTCTCTCTCTCTCTCTCTCTCTCTCTCTCTCGGACCAAAATTGGACATTTGTCTTTAACAAGTTCAAAATTAGTATACCTTTTGTTTTCCCGTTCAGTCTGCAGTGGCACTTAAGTGTCTTATTCAAATAAGGTGACAAGAAAAATAAAAGTATGAACCCTTTGCATCAGACTAGTTTTGCATTCATTAGTCAAAAAAAAAAAAAGAAAAAAGAAGTGAATTAACAGATTTGAATCAGTCCATATTTAGCCAAACTATGGCAATGTCAGCAACAGCTGGTGGGTAAATGTTTGGCAGACTGAAGAAACAAAAGTGTAATTTATTTGGAAAAAACACTCAGCGTTACGTAAGTCTAAAAATATAACCCATCAAAACATTAAGCCAATGGTGAAATATTGTAGAGTGTATCACAATTTGGGCTTGCATCACTGTGTCAGGATCTGGAACACTTGCCATCAGAGGAAAATTAACTTCCAAGTTTACTAAAATATTCTATGGGATAATGCCAGAGTGGTTGCTGCCAGCTGAAGCTCAGTAGGAGTTGGATGATGCAGCTGGGCGATGACCCTAAGCACTGAAGTAAATCCACTACAGAATGGCTTCAAAAAAAGGAAAAACACATTTTGCAGTGGCCAAGTCGGACCTTTAGCCACAGAAATGCTGTGAAATGACCTCAAAAGAGGCGTTCACACCAGACGTCCTGCAAATGTGTCCGAGTTAAATCAGCTACGGAAGGAGGAGTTGTCACAATTTTCTCCTGAACATTGTCTGATCCCGAGCTACTAAGAGCACCATGTGTGAATTGTTTACTTATACTTATACTTTTACTTTTTTATTTATTTTTTTTAAACCACTTTGCATGTGTCACACATCAAGCAGTGTTGTTGCTGTTGTGGGTGACAAAGTAGTTGTCATTTGTCTGTCCAGATTGGGTCCAAAATCACAATGGAGCATGAAAGACTGTAGCACTACTTTACTGGGGATTTTTTTAAGTCCTGTTTTGCTTCCAGGGTTTTCTTTTTTTTTTTTTCCTTTTATGTCTGAAGCTGCAGGTGTTAAAGAACACCGCGGGCAGTGAAGTGAAGCAGCACATCCTCCAACAACTGAACATTCGCAGCCATGTGGAAAGATGCACATTTTAACTTCACAGCTTTACCTTCAGGTTAGGGGATCTGAAGAGTGACCAGGTGTGTGGCAGCACCGCAGCGCAACCAACCAGTGAAGCCTGAATGCCCGACCATTAAGCATTCATGGTAATCATTTTCAGCAAACACTGACGTACAAGTTTAGATTCTAATCTGTTTAATGTTTTGTCATTCCTAAAAGCTGAAGAAAATTTCAAAATAATTCACTGAACTCTTTTTTCTGCTTGGAGAGCCTGTAAAATGCGCATTTACAGGCTCCTAATTTCGCTTGCGGGTGTAGTTTGTTTCTGTGAAGGTTTGTAGGTCTCAATTGAAAAAAAAAAAAAAAAACAAACAAAAAAACCAGACACACACACACACACAGCAGATAAAAACATTGTTGTTTTCATGAACAGATCAGTTTTAGGATGTACGGTTATTTTGCTCCCTTACATACAAAATGTATTTTTGGTGTTACAAGAGACATAATTTACCTTTCTTTAAAAAACACAGTGATACAGTACAACATCTTCTTTCTCAACATGCTCTGTTCATATAAATCTTGCCTTCGTGGATTGATGAAGTACTACTGAACTGAGCTGAACTGAACTGAAATGAAAAAGGCAGCACAATACTTTATTTTTTATGTATCTATTTTAAACAAAAGTGTGAAATCTGCTATTTGAGATACTATATTTTTTTTTTTTATACTTTGGTGTGAAGGTATAAACAGACAGTAGCAGTTGGGCCAATCCTACCCAAACTGCAAAATTATATGTTTAATCTTTAGCAAATCAAAAGAATTTAGGTATGGCAAATATGCAACACTACATATAAAAATCGCTTGAAAAAATGTTATCTGGTAGAATTTCTTCTGTTAATGACTTTGACACTAATGACGTTGGCAAACAGTAAATAGCTCTGTTTAATTACTGTAAGTCAACCCTATGGCAAGAATTGCTCATCTAATTAAATAGACTTGTGTGTTTGTGTCTCTCCAGAATGTTCAGTATTATTGTTGTGATCAAATAAATACCCATGGTCTGTTTCCAGTGTCATTTTCAAATAATGACAAATGGCAAGTGAAGTAAACGGATTAAATGCATTTTTACCGATTCGTGTTCTCTAATGTGCTCTCCGTGGTCCTGAATGGTCATAAGAGTGAGCACGTTTTACAGCTTTGGTTTGGTGCTTAAAGGCTTTTGACACACACGTAAAAGAAGGAGTTAATTTCATAAAGTTGGAAAGGTACTTTTTTTTTTTTAATTTGTTGCACCAAACAATACAATAGAAACTTATTCAAGAAATAAATATGAACATTGAAAAAAACAATTCAAATTTTGATGAAGGATTGTTTGATGAAGCTTGTAAAGAAATGGATTTCAGCTCTTATTTGGTTTGATCTAGCCACGAAAAAAAGCTTCTTTGACACACTTAATGCCCTTTAATACCATTTCAGATACTAGTGAGGGTTTAGTTGCAGTGCTCAATAAAAAACAATAGAAAAAGAAACAATAGAAAAACCCTTCAATTAGTTGATCCAGTTTTTTTTTGCCTTGTACCACAAATAAAATAAAAAAACAAAAGAAGTGGAAACTGCAAATAACGCTGCATTAAACTTCCCATGAAATGATTGCAAACAAAAGGGGAGGAATATTTCTGAAAAAAAAAAAAAAAAAAAAAAGATTCCAACTTTACGTTCGACAGTGTAGGTAAGTCAGTTTCCAAAGATACTGCGTTTACACTGAGAGTATATTTTATTTAGACATCACAGGTGTGGTAACTGTGAAGCTGTTTTCAATTTGATGTCCCACCTTTGTGAGACAGGCTTTATTTTTGTAATAGTTCTCATCAAATGTTCCTCCTGAGCCACAGGAAAATGTGTGAATCACACAGTATTTGCAGGCTGAGTTCCTCACAAACAGTAAACTGATGTTAATGTAAACAATCAGCAAAGCTGCCCTTTAAAACACATAAACATCATACATTCAACAGCACACGTCCAGTTTGAACACATGAACTCGGTGTCCCACATCAGCGTTTAGGGTGTTGTCCATGCTGGGACTGCAGCTGATTGAATTAGCCAGTTGTGACTCTGTGTCCACTGACGTGAATGTAATTTCCTATTATTTCCACGTGTCTTGCATGTTGTGGTGTGATATTCTCACACCCATTTCACCAATTTTCAGGTCTTGCAGGCGCTGTAGCTAGCCTGCCTCTCCAGCCACTTTGTACTCTGTCAAACAATCAGCTTCACATAAAGGCTCGTGGGCAGACAAGCATGTAAGCTCTCCCACGATTCCACTCTCCCACACTGCACACAGGAGAGAGAGGGAGAGCCAATACTTGCTCCAGGATCGCCTGCTCCAGTTTCTTACATGTGTGCACATGCACTCCCAAAGACGAACACTGACTCCCTTTCCCTCTCACAAACACTCCCACCACCGACTTGCTCCCCATTTACAGCACTGCAGACACAATTACCAAAAGCAGCTGGAGAAAGGCAGCGTTTTCTATTCCTCAAATCCCCAATAGTCTCGTGTATCACTGACACAACATCTCCCCTGTTTGTATGTCTGCTAATTCCTTGGATCAGGAGACACGGCTGGGTAATGACTGAAATGATTAGCCTTTCCTCAGCCCCCACAATCACCTCCTGCCAGCTCCTACATCACCTTGTATCGATCCGTTCCAGGCCCAGAGTGGTTGACTGGTCTGTTCTGTGAGAGCGGTCTTTGCCTCACCTTCATCTCTCGCAAATACCATCTACCTGGTGCTTTAGTTTCAGAGTTGGGCTTAATAAATGGCTGGACAGAAGGCAAAAAACTAAAACCAAGATCAAAGACAAGAGAAATTTAAGTTACTATAGATATATAATAGATAATTAGAGCTAAATGTTTTATTAAAGGGGGAATAAACTGGATAAGACAAGACAAGACAAGACAAGACAAGGAAAGAAAGAAAGAAAGAAAGAAAGAAAGAAAGAAAGAAAGAAAGAAAGAAAGAAAGAAAGAAAGAAAGAAAGAAAGGAAGGAAGAAAGAAAGAAAGAAAGAAAGGAAGGAAGAACATTCGCTATAAAAATTCTGTGAACCTTCATCTGGGGGTTGAAATGTCACTGAACATTAATCCCCAAATGTAAAATATATTGTCGTCCTATGATATGAGAATAACAAAATAAATGGTCATGCTGTCTCTGTTTTCTCAAGCATATTGTACTTGGAGGGAAGGGTTTGCAGAAGAAAAAGAAGGTTTGCAGGCTGTTGACAGCACCACTTGACTGGTTCAGCTTCTGTAAAATGTTAAATACCTGCTGTGCACGGAAAGCAAGAAAGATAATTGTGGTGGTACTTTGAGTTATTAAAAAATAGGTTGAAATCTTCTGATGTCTAAACACCTAAGCAATTATTTTTCTGGGCCAAATGACTCATCTGAAGTTGACCAGAGATGTAAATTTGAACTTTAATTAATTCAAGCATCTTAAAGACACTTTGAAGAGTCAAAACCATGTCAGGTTTGCTATTTTTATTTGTAAATGTAACACAATCTGAGTCATTGGAACCCTTTGGAAATGACTCAGATTTTAAGGCAAAAAAAAAAGATGTTTTCAACTAATATCATTCTTGACCTCATCATCCATGAGTGTTAAAATCTGCTTGCATTGTTCTACTAGTTTCAGAATTGTTTATCACGAACTAGAAACGCATGGTTAAAGAAGACATATTAGTGTTACAGCCTTGCCCCTTTCACTTTCTTAAGTTTGATTAAAAATAAAGACATGTCAGCTGGGTAATTTTACCCTGATCTGGGTGAGTGATGTCATAATACCCTGCAAATAAGAAAAAGTCACCAATGGACATATCTTCAAATCTAGGCAGTAGTTGTGTGTCGTCTGTCTGATAGTCACTTCAGACACCTAAATAAGCATCTTCAATCACAGAAAACGTACTTACGGGTCCTCTCTTATGGACCGCAACCAGATATTTTGCCGCCAAACTCCATGGACGGTCCTGGAACAACGTCCATCCATTGGGGCCCCACCTAGTTACTGACAGAGGACAACGGATCTACAGCTCGAAACCACTCTCAGCCTTGTCCAGCCTGTGCCCCGACAGGTCAAAGCTAATTGGTGAAATAAGGGGAAATAAGCAATATTTGGATGGTGGCTTAATGTTTAATGAAAATAATCGATCCAAAAGGCATCGAAACGACACAAGGGAGCTACATATCTCTTAAATTACAAAATGTGAGACCTAAAAAAATTCAAATGAAATGCCAAAAAAAACATTGTTCTCAAAGACCGTCAAGGCTGCAGGGATACGAATGACGAGGCCATAATGAATCGGTTTTTGTAACTGAGAGATGCCACTTCAGGGAAGAATCACCTGTCCCTCTTTATTGGATGCTGAAAAACCTCCCATGGCATCTTGATAAGAGTTTGTCAGACATTATATTGAAGAATAGGTCACAGAGAGTTCTACAGCGTCAAAAAGTGATCCCAACAACAATAAAGTGGCAAGATTAGTGTGACTTTAATGACTTCAAAAAACAGCCAGCTCAGTCTAAATCCGTTCAAGTGTTCTCAGTCCCCAGGCATCCTGACAGAGGCCAAGTCCTTTTGTATAGAAGAACAGAAGACATATTGCAGTGTCAAGATGTGCCAAGTTGATATAGACCCATTGATATTGGCCAAAGGCTGGAACAGCTGGCAGAAAGTGCCTCCGCTAACTATTGACTGGGTTTGGATGAGTCTTCGCATGTTACAAGTTGCTACTGCATCCTATGTCTATCTTTCAAATCATGTGTTGCCTTTGTGAACAAAACTCTAATTATAGTTATTTTTTTTTAACATTCAGTATGTCATATATACAATGACAATTATTGTTAGGTGCTTTGGTGTCTTTCTTTATGTGGACACAGCAGTGAAATAAAGAGGAGTTTAAAAGAGACCCGAGACAAAAGGATCATTCATTTGAGCGAGCACATCGTGAAAACAAGAGTCCATTTCTCTCACTAACCACACACTGGACACACGCACACTAACTTTCGCAGACAAAGACACACACCCAAACACAGATAGGAGATTTAGGGCACTCTAGTGTGCGGCGATCACACGGATGATGAATGAAGCCCACACACCCCTGGAAAACAGAGCACGGCCGCTCCGACCTTGGTTGCAAACACACTGGGGATGGATGGAGAGGAGCGGTGAGGGATGGGAGAAACGAAGCCCGATATAGCCTACAGATGGCTGCGTGTGGTAACTGACCAAAAAAAAAAAAAAAAAGAGATACAGTATACAGTGTAAACCCCACATGGCTCAGCAGCATTACTGAATCAACACAGGTTTCGCTTTGGTTCAGTCTTGAGATGTGTGCAATGATTTATTAAAACTCCCTGGCGGATATTACTAATTTATTTGGCTCAAATGGAAAAGTGTTGCTATGTGCTGTAACATCATAATATTTTATAAGTGAGGATGCACATATCCCAAACTGCACATATCCCAAACAAGCTGTCAAGCTGACAGAAGCACTTACTGACTTAATTCAAGCTTTCAATTCATAATAAGTCATCTCTTAAATCTTTAATGACAGATATGATTTATTTGGTTTAGATCAAATCACAATAGAACAGTGAAACAATGACAACGACTGAGACAGAAACAAATGCTAAAACACACCCATAAAAAAAGGTAACGTCCAGATGGATTGGACATTAACTACAGATACAACAATTATTATTGTTATGGCTGATTCTGACTGGAGCCCCGACTGGAGTGAGCTGGAGTGACAGGCTACTGCCTATCCCGGCTCACATACATTCATTTTTTATTTCTGTCCGTCTTTATCTTGGATCCTGAATGAAGGCAGCTGTTGAAATGCCTGCATAAAATGAATTCCAGCAGTTTACAGAAACATCTTTCAGCATAATATTAATAAAAACAAGCACAGATGAAGGAAATTCAGTTGAATTTCTATCCTGTACATTCCTTAATCACTTGCATAAGGCTTGCTACTGCTTACAGTAAGACCCCCGTCCCCCCCGACCGCACCACCCGCTCAGGGTTAGTGTAGAACCCTCATCTATTTGTCCGGCCTTATTTGTATTAGTAAATTAGCTCAAAGTTTGGTTTAATTCCCATAAATCCTTCTTAAGTTACATATATTCCCATTATTTCAAAGGAAAACTATCTATATATTTTTTCATTTTCAAAATGCCTCAGTTTAACTTTCCAAGTAGACTTTCTAGCAAAGTTTTAAGTAATTTACTGGAAGGTTTCCAACTATTTGCAATCCTAACTGAGGACTCCAAAAGGCCATAGAGCCATCACTGCAAATCTTCAGTGGAAGCAAAAGAAAATGATTCCTCTTGGCAGGTGTGATAAATCTTACCAAAGGCTATTCTTTTCCAGTAAAAGGACATGTGATTCATGAAAAGTGATACAGGAAGCAATGAACATGAGCCAAAGAGCTGATAATGGCCGAGCATGATGATACAGAATCCATCGCACGGTCACAGTATATTGGCATCAGAGTGCAACCGATGCACGCAGTTTGAACTCTGACTCATCTAAGATGCAATCTCTCAGTTGTGTGGGGCTCCATTAAAATTGGACCGAGCTGACAATTAAACTATGAAACCCATCAATCAAAATGACATTATCAACGGGCCGCTGCCCCAAGTGGCCGATCTGACAGGCTGAGCTGGCCCAGAGAACAGAAGACAGCCAAATAATCCATAAACATAATGGACATCAATATTGAAAAGATGACAGATGAGACTGTCGACACAGGCCAGGATTCAATTTCTATTCTTTTTTTTTTTTTCTTTTTTTTTGCTGCAGGAGACCATATCGCTTTTCACAAAGTCATTCGTCAGCTGTAAGGCCAATGAGGGGATGCCAAGCTCCTCCAACATGTGAGCCGAGGGCGGTTGTTCCAGTGACGCAAATGACAAAATGAATCAGGCATGGTAGGTACTATAATGACTGAGATATAAGTAATGATAGCATCAAACACTTTGTGGGTGCTGGCACATAAACAAAGAGCATACATCGCGTGTGGTAGCAGAATATAGCATAGAACCCATCAAGTCACATCTTCTAGGGTTGGGAATGAGATGCCAATAGCCATTATTCTCATTCCCTTGTCCTTCCATTGACAAATCAAAAGAACATTTGTAACTGTTGACGCCCATTAAATTTACTGGGAGCTGCAATCTTTCTCAAATTTAATTTTCATTCATTTTAATTAGACATGACCTATTTACTTCCAATCAAACTGTTTAGGCAAAGTTCATCATTCTCCAACCCTTTAGAGAAATGAATACGTGCTGACATCTCATTCAGAGCTCTGTGATAGACTGGCGACCTGTCCAGGGAGGACCCCTGCCTCTCGCCTGTAATGAGTCGGGATAGGCTCCGGCAGACCCCGTGACCCTGCAAAGGATAGAGCGGGTATAGAAAACGGACGGCTGGCTGGATGGATCTCATTTAGGACAGATTGATTGACAATGCTGTTGTTGATCACTGTATGGAACAACAATGCAGAGAAGCCTGATCCTGTTGGACCCCAGTGACTGCTTGTCTCTACGGTAAACGTTGCTTGGACAGCATTCGAACTCAGGTAACGTCCTCACCAGAGTGGATTTTCAATTGCCCGACTGTCATGTTTTAGTACCGTTCAATCAGAATGGACAGCTTTCTGTAAAGGACTTGATTCACGTGCATGCACACGATCCTGTCCGATCCTTTGTACGTGAGAGAATTTAAGAACCCCGTAAGAACCCCTTGACGAAGGCCAAAAAAATGTTGCTTTTCACACACGCTTGCTGCCAGTGGCGCAAGCGGGCTCTGATACAAACCCCTCTATAATATTTGATGTGGAAAACAAAAATATTTCAGCAAATATCCAAGTTTAAACATGACAGCAGGTTAAGTTACAGGGGATATTTGGGGAAATTGTTGGGTGGTTGTTTCTGGTTGTCACACAAAAAAAAAACCAATTTGTTGGGGCATTTTGCTATTACTGGTAACTGTGTAACTTCCCGTACACTATTTGAATGTTTACTTCGAATTTGAGCCCGATGACACCAGGCCAGTCAATATGCTGAGATCGGTGTGTGAAAGAATGAGTGGCAGCTGGTAAGATGAGATGCAAGAGAGAGGCAGGACGCAGCCTGAGCAGATGGCCTTTTGCTTGCAAACTATAAAACTCTGTTTAGACCTAGTGTTATTATCTGACCTGAGCGATCTGATCACATGAGGCCAGCTGGAAGTACAGATGTTTACGTACCCAGATGCGGCCTGGGTCACGTGACCACATTATCTTAGCAGTGTGAATGTAACGCAGTCTGTGCCACACTGAAGGGCCCCCTAGACAAATGAGGCGGCCCTCAGGAACTCACCCCTCTGCGTGGTTCATTCCAGTTACTCCATCTCATTCAGAGATCTATTTCAGGTGAAAGAGGTATTTGTCTTTCAGATGCCACCTGATGTGTCTCGCCTGCCAAGTGTGCTGCCGCTCTTAAAATCCCACCTCCTCCCAGGCTTCCCTTTGTGGGCTTCTCCTATGGAGGAGGGTTAGGTTTATCACCCCGTTTTTTTATATATCCTTAATAAATGGGGATTTATCAGATCCTTACTGACAAAAAAAAAAATAATCAAATGTTTTAACATCAATAGAGAATTTGAAGTCTTCACTGTGCGAGGCGACTGATGTCTCACTTATTAATGCATGTCATTTTAAAGTGGGAGCCATAACAACCAACAATAACACACAACCCCAACCTGGTGTTTTGATTTGCCCACATTAGATCCTTCCTTTTTTTTTAAATTTCCAACATATTTCTTTTCTGTCTGATGCTGTCATCCATGTTTCTACATGTTTTCTCATCATTGTATATGTACAGCCATATCTGGTAAATAAAGCTGGAAAAAAAAAATCCAACGAACACGAAGGTTGTTTGTATCTTCCTGTTCCTGGTCATTGTTTAGGTATTGATCCTTCCTGCAGGTAACAAGCAATAACAAATCTGGTCTTGTTGTTACATAGGATGGAGAAGTGAAGTGCTACTCAGGATGGATATGGAGAGAGAAGTGAACCACAGGTGTAAAGAGACACACTGAGAGCTCCTCACTTGTGATTCAGATGCATGTTAATACCAGGTCAAGACAGTGGCTAAAACTTTAAATTAAAAATTATATTATATATATATATATATATATATATATATATATATATATATATATATATATATATATATATATATATATATATATATATATATATATATATATATATATATATATATACACAGAAAAATGGCCACATTCCAACACTATTTTTGACAGGAGATGGTCAAAAAGGTGAGTGAGCAATTCTGTAACCAAGATATACAAAAGTCATGGATTCCAGTGTTCATGCAGGCAAAGATTTACATGCAAATAAAGCCACAGATACATATAATTTAGTACCCTGTAGTTACAAGTTATTAAGTCTTCAGAAAATGGATTAAAGGTTTGCATTTTGAGACACAAAATGTGTCTTGCTGCCTTTGACACTCATGGGACCCCAGACTGCCCTTTTCCTGGCCTGCATCCATAATCTTTTTTCTGCTCTTGGCAAAGGGATGTGATCCACTCAGAATTCTGATCATTTTCCATCCATCCCGGTACAATCAACTGCCTTGTCATCTCTGCTTAGGAGCTTGAGCCTGCCAAACAAACCAGGGTGAACATTGTTTTCTGCCCCCATAGTTGCTCATGCACCTGAGTTCCCTTGGTGTTTGCGGGACACTTTTTCAAAAATTTTGTGACACCGCCGGAGCTTCTACAATCTTTTCTTGCAGTCATCTGCTAGGGCTGCAGACGCTCTCTCTCTCTCTCTCTCTCTCCCCCCCACACACACACACACACACACACACACACACACATATATATATATATATATATATATATATATATATATATATATATATATATATATATACATGAAATAAAGAAATGGATTAGATTTGAAAACAACAGTAATTTATACTTCTCCATTAGTTCTTCTCCATTAGTCTGTGCAAATAAGATCAGTATTAACGGGCTTAATTAGCCTATTTTCTTCTGCACATCCTAACAAAATACCAACAACAAAGTGCAACCTGCGCAAATATATAACTAAGTAAGTCAGTGCAAGTATATGGTAGCTATTATATCTCATTGGCAAGGATTTAGGTCACCGTATCACAGAGCCATTGGCTGCAAGGTATCTGTTTTCTACTGCGCCTGCACGGTTATTCCTGCCACTCTCAGTTCATGTTCAAGGTTCAGCTTAGATCTGTACCGTGTTTTCAAAGACGCAGAAAAGTTAATCTTACAAAGGCATAAGTAGCAAAGGGAAGCTAAAATACTCTTAGCTCTCTACCTGATAAGTTGATGTTCCTCCTCTTTTTCTCTCGTTGTCTAATCGCACACCACTTATGAAAAGCGCCAAAATCACTTGCGTGATAATATATACTTTATTTTTGCATGCACGCTACTGTATCATCATTCTTTTATGTGCAATCATATGTTCAATAACCTGGAATAAGTCTTTACATCTGCATTTTAATTTATTTGTTTAATGTTTTATGGATTTTGAAGTCAACAGTATATAGAGGTGATATACGTAATGTGTAGAACTTGTGTGTGCTACTTTTATATCATAATAATTCACTGTAATGGCTGCTGTAAACAGGGACATCTAGCTTCCTCTGTGATGACTGTGCACATAATATTGCGATGGCAGGAGCCCACGTTAAGCCTCTTGCATTGAGGCCAGGTACTGACTTGTGGTTTTAATGTTTGTATGCTTGACCAGCCTACTTCCAGTCCAAGAGAACGTGTAATTGAAAGGTAGGGTGATGTAACATAATGACATGCTTATCTCCAAATGTTGCGAAGGTTTTCCAGATTTCAATTGCAAAGTGACAAGACAGCAGACTGAGCAGTAGGACACTACTGGGGTGGTGGGTGGAGTGGGGTGGGGGTGGGATTTTGCTGTGTTGTCTGAGTATCTTTTAATATGTGTTGATGATGGAAATGCAATTATGAAAATTCTGTTCTGGCTTCATCAGGCCAAGACCTTCAACTCTCGGTGGAGCGGTTCGCAGCCGAGTGTGAAGCAGCTGGGATGAGAATCAGCACCTCCAAATCTGATACCATGGTTGTCAGTCGGAAAAGGGTGGAGTGGCCTCTCCGGGTTGGGAATCAGATACTGTCCCGAGTAGAGGAGTCGAAGTATTTCGGGGTCTTGTTCACCAGTGAGGGGAGTGTGGAGCGGGAGATTGAAAGGTGGACCGGTGTGGCGTCTGCAGTGATGCGGGCTCTGCAACGATCTGTCGTGGTGAAGAAACACCTGAGCTGAAAGGTGAATTTACCAGTCGGTCTAAATTCCTACCCTCACCTATGGTCATAAACTGTGAATAGTGACCAAAAGAATTAGATTGTGGATACAAATGGTGAAAATGAGCTTCCTCTGCAAGCTGTCCGGGCTCTCCCTTAGAGATAGGGTGAGAAGATCATCCGGGAGGGGCTCAGAGTAGCGCCGCTGCTCCGCTGCATTAAGAAGACCCAGATGAGGTGGCTCGGGCATCTGTATCGGATGCCTCCTGGACGCCTCCCTGGTTAGGTTTTCCAGGCATGTCCCACTGGGAGGAGAGACCCCAGGAAAGACCCAAGACAGGCTGCAGGGACTATGTTTCTCGCCTGGGAATGCCTTGGGATCCCCCCAGATGAGCTGGAGGAAGTGGCCAGGGAGAGGGAAGTCTGGGTATCCCTACTTAGGCTACTTCCCCTCGTGACCTGATCTCAGATAAGCGGAAGAAAGAAGATGGATGGATTTCAGTTCGATGGATCTCAGACAATCTTTGGATCTTCAAATGAGAAGAATTGTTTTATTGGGGGGTAGAGAAATAAGAATTGGGTTTCTGTAACTGAAAAATTGTTGAGTTCACAGTAGTTACCAAGGAAACAACATGATGGCGATAGAGGGATTCTGCAGCTCAGGATGGGGGAAAGTTTCTCTGTTACCCAGAAAGAGTAAGCAGGTGGGCAGGTCCATGTAGTGTCAAAGTAATCATCGGTGCTACCCGTTGTCTGTGTCCATTAAACTCATTTTAAACATTCTGAGTGATGTGAGACCTGTTTTTTCTTTTTTTTTTGTTTGTTTGTTTTACAGAAGTTGGGATTTAGGGAGACATTGAAGTCATTTTCCTATTTGGGTATTTGGAGGGTTGCTTCTGTATCAGAAGTTGACATGAGTTTGTACATTTTAGAAATTAGTTTCTAAGAATGAAATGTTCATTGTGACTTCTTTGATTAATTTAGGGGGTTGCAGTGTGTTACTAGATGCATTTATATTTGATTTAATTGCGGGTTTAAACTGTTGTAATGAACACACTGTTCTTTCCCTATTTCTAATCTCTGGAATAATGCATTGAATGATATAAGCTGATTACGGAAACATAAATGATGCAAGCGGGTGATTTTTTTGGTGTTGCCAAGACGAGAAATAGATGGGATTCTTATGCAACTGAAAATTGGTGTTGGTGTTGATGTTAGAGGATTTCGTGATTTCATTTGCTTTCCAATAGTTGGCCTGGCTGTGATAGTGATAAAACAATTTGTTTTCTTCATTGTACTTGGAAGGAAGGTTAATCTGAAATGGTGGTAATTTGGTCTATTTCATCCATAAATTGTTGGGATGGTCATTTAGCATCAATTTGACTATACAGTGCAGTTGATTTGACTAATAATAATAATAATTATTATTATTATTTTGCCCCCAATGAATGCTTATAATCTTTTAATTTTTTCAAATACAACAGTCAGGTGGCAAAGGCCAGACCATCCTCCGTACCGGTACTTGTTAAAGGCAGGTTAAGTGTTTCTATGTTCTAACCGAGAATACTTTCAGTCACATTCGGTGATATCCTCACTATCCGCTCACCCACTTTCTTGTGTGTACACTGTAAAAAAAAAAAAACCAAAACACAACAAAAACAAGCCAAATAAAAACAGTTTTTCATACACAGCTCTGGCTCAGTAACCTAGAAACAAATGGAGAGGGGCATTCACCCCCAGTGGGAGGGTTCATGTACGTGCACATGAAGGAGGGAGAGGGAGAAGCCTTTACCGTACCTTTAAATAAATGTCATGCTTTATGTTAATAGTTTAACAGAGCAGCCAAATTAGACTGACAGACTAACAGGTAGGAGGAAGGGCAAAAACAGACTTCAGTCCCTTATTAGGTTAAAACAACAAACAAGACGAAGATGCTACACAAGCAGTTCATAAACTGCAGAAAGACAAAAAAAATGCAGACAGACAAAAGAAACCAACCTAAGACGCCAAAAGTCAAGACAAAAATGAACTGACATCAAACAAATTAAAGTTCACATAAGGGTTTTTAGAAAACTTGCCAACTTTTGTGAAAATAAGGTTTTAAAATTGCAGCCGCAAACGCTGGGTAATCCATAAACAGTACCTCCACCTAGGTCAGAGCCTGCCTGAATGGATTAAAAAGAGGAATTATGGCTCCGAAACATCATCCTTTTCTGCTTTGACAGGATTAGACCTTGAATTCTTCTCGACCGACAGCTCAGTGACTGTCACCTACATTATCAGCAGTCAACCAGCGCCAAAGAAAAGATGCATTCAGATTGCTCAGAAAAAGTATACCACATGTTTTCATTTCTTTTTGACTTCCTGTCAGCTGCGCGTACGTGCACGTAGAGTATTTTAGAGACTGACAGTTCTTTAAATAAAGAAATATCCATCCATCATTGACCATAATATCTATATGAACGTATGTAAGGGTCAGAGCAGTTTTTGATAACCCACTGATAACCGAAACCATGTGTTTTCAAACACACACACACACACACACACACACACACACACACACACACACACACCCACAGACACACACACACACACACCCTAATCCTGATGAAATTATTCTGTTTTTCCCCACAATAGACTCACATTAAAGGGCAGCTTGAGGTTCCAATATAAGCCCATCGACAGTCGTATGAGTCACCTTTGTAACAATATATTTCTGTTTCTGACCTTGCTTTCATAAGCTTAAATACCGGGGGCTGTTCTTTATTTATTTATTTATTTATTTTTTTTTTAAATAGATCCTTAAATACTCATGAATCTTCACAAGAAAAACATGTCAAACATATTATTCATACAGTTACAGTTGCGATTCGGAGCAGCTCAGTATTTTCATACAAAAACATATTTCACAGTTCACTGCTTCAGCAGCAGCACTGTGTGGAATCAGCTTTTATGCTTTTTTTTTTTTTTCCCTCCCTCCTTCATATTTCCAATGGTTTACATGGATCTTTTGTACTGCGAAACTTCCTTTGTTGTTGCCCAGAACAAAATTCTCCTTTTAATCCAGAAATACACACAACCCACTCAAAGAAAGTTGCTGGGCGGGACTTGAAATGACAAAGAGGAGGAAGCAGTCCAGCTGAATTCTCCCTTTTTACTTTTGGTACACGTGATGTTTTTATAAGCTTTTTTATGGTTGTTTGTACTGGAAAGATTGCATTTTAATTTTTGTTGTAAATGTAGAAGGGAAATCAAGAGATATTCTGTTTTATACACCTATATTCTTTAGGATGGACTTTACTGATGTACCAGGTTAAATCATAGCTTTGGCCCACCACAATCGCTGCCCATTAAGCTGTAAAATTTCAAATCAGCAGTACTAAATCATTTATGAATTTGTTTCTGCTTAAATCCAAGTCCATTCAAATTCACATAAAGGTGGCAGCCTGCACAGCCAAGAAATAATGCTGATGATCTCCTTTAAATTTGATCAACGTTTCTTTCTCTGCCTCTTTCTTCCATTACTTCATTATTGGTCCTCATACATACATCACACAAGGATTTTGAATTTCCTATCCATATCTCACATCAGCATACTCATTGGAAATTCAATTAATTTCCCTCTCAGCACACACGAGCAGCTAGGCTTCTCTAACCTTATCATATTTACTCTCCAAGCCCCAGCGCAACGCGGAGAATTCAGGAATGAGCTCTCAGAGGGTAACAAATACCCTCTCCTTTTCCGTCCCTATCTTTTTCTATTCACTCTAGTGGAAAATTGTGATACACTCTTGTTTATAAAGTGGTGCTTCTTCCAAAAAATACGTTGCTTCATGTGGGTTGTGTAGGCCACTAGAAGCCCACGTGGACTTGCACTGCAGTGTGGGTAAAAATGATTACATAAATCCCCACTAAGTTTTTTTTTTTTTTCTTCTGGTTAATTAATTTTCTGCTAAGGTTGACATTGGGAATAATTTGATGCCACGAATTCTATTGATAACATCAGTGCTCCCATCTACCATGCATATTACCGCATTCCCACTAACCAAAAGCAGGAGGGTAAGAGTGTGTGTTTTTACATATCATATCACTGTACCGTGATCAACACCACTAGTGGAGTGTTGCTACATTCAGCCGATGATTTCCAGACAAAAGCTGTTCAAAAAACACCACAATGAACACAACATTGTCTTAAGCATCTTCGCTGGCTAGTTATTGTATTTTCTGAAGTTAATCCTATTGATGTATGTTTATAAACCTTAAAAATTCCAAAAAAAATCTGAAGACAGTCAACAACCACATGTCCCATCTACTATAAAAGTCATCTGAAAACATTATATACCATCCATCCATCCATCCATCCATCCATCCATCCATCCATCCATCCATCCATCCATCCATCCATCCATCCATCCATCCATATTACCTACTTCCTCATAAGTGAGACTGATTACAAACAGATTGTGGAAACATGTCATACTCACACGAGTGAAAAAAATGTGGATAAACTTGAGATCTCAAGAAAACAGCTGAACAGACAGGACTTGGAACGCTCCAGATGGGACCTAAAGTTGCGCAATGGGACATTTAGAAGGTGGCCACCTCACCGCTATGGGATTTAGTATGCACAACACATTGGTGACTTGGAAATTTTCCTGAAAGTAGGAAACCATCAAGGTAGATTGGGCAGTAATTTGCACACCGCATACAGTGTGATACAGTTTGGTAAAATCAGCAGCACTTGTGGTGAAGTATGTGGTTTCAAAAATGACCAATGAACAGCGGCGAGACAAACCGCTAGGCTAGCTCTCCTCAAAACGTGCTTCATGGACCCAGTTAAGCTCACAAAATAAGATGTCATATATCGCAAATGACATAAAACATTTAACCAAATGACAGTAACTGTTTTAATGGGGAATTATGCTTTGTAAATTATTTTCCTCTATGTGAAGCGAAAGCACCATGCTAGCAGTCCATTAGCAGTTAGCTCTGTGACTCAAGATCGAATTTAATCTTCTCATCCAACAATAGTACATATCTAAGAAGGTCCCAACTTATACAGCGATGCGTAAAAATGAATTTAGTTAGCTTTATTAGCTTTAGCACTTAGCTAAGTGAACACACGAAGACCACACACCACTTACCAAGTTCCCCTCAGTCGAAGAACCTGATGTTATACTGTAACGTTTACAGATAATTGCTTTCCCCTTTGTTTTTTTTTTTTAAATGTGACCACAACCATTCCTTTTACAAAAATAGTCAACAAACTAAATGTAGCTCTGTTGTAACGACTGTGTTGTGATGCCATATTCAGCTACTGGATTAATTAGACCCAATGTGAAGAATAGAATAAATCAATTTTTATTTTACTCCGCATCCATCTGGTTATTGAGCAAACACAAATGGTGAGCCCACATGGCACGCTGAGACAGCAGCTGACAAATGACTGTGTCTGTAAGCTAATGCTATGTTTGACCGGCGGCGTAATTATATGTAGTTTAATCTGTTGTAGCTACTGCAGAAAGCCGGCCGGGCTACAGCAACACAGCCAAATGCACGAGCCAAAACCAGACTATATATGAGAGAGAGAAAACACCCAACAATCATTCATGTCCCTATGTCTATAAACTCCATCATTTACGTCAGAAGCTGGCTTCAAACTAAATCAGTCTGTAAGAAAGATGATCAATTTGAAAAAGAAGTTTGGTGAAAGAAAAGATTGATTTCTTCCTTTGTTTCATTTAAATATGTTCCCTAAAGCATTACCTGATGAATTCATGTTATAAAGGAGGAAAATGTGTCTTTTAAATCTCTGTGTGTACATGTCGCACGCGGGAAGATGAGGGCAGAAAGACAAAACAAGAGAAACAATATTAAAGAAAAAAAAAAATAAAACAAAAAAACACAATGAGAAATAACAGTTAAATGTTTATTTCTGGTCGGTGTCCCGGACTGTCGTGGTGAAGAAGGAGCTGAGTTGCAAGGCGAAGCTCTCGATTTACCGGTCAATCTACGCTCCCACCCTCACCTGTGGTCCTGAACTTTGGGTAATGACCAAAAGGACAAGATCATGGATACAAGCGGCCGAAATGAGTTTCCTCCACAGGGTGGCTGAGCGCTCCCTTAGAGATAGGATGAGACGTTCAGTCAGCTGGCAGGAGCCCGGGGCAGAGCCGCTGCTCCTTCACATCGAGAGGAGTCAACTGAGGTGGGTCGGGCATCTGTGTAGGATGCCTCCTGGACGCCTCCCTAGAGATGTGTTCCAGGCATGTCCCATCGGAGGAGACCCCAGGGAAGACATAGGACACGCTGGAGATACTATGTCTCTCGGCTGGCCTGGGAATGCCTCGGGGTCCCCCCGGAAGAGCTGGAGGAGGTGTCTGGGGTGAGGGAGGTCTGGGCATCCCTGCTTAGAGACTTCTGCCCCCGCGACCCAGTCCCGGATAAGCTGATGAAGATGGATGGATGTTTATTTCTGTTTTTTTCTAATGAATTTCTGAGTTCAAAACATTATTTTGTGTGACTGGATTAACTGATGGGGATTATGATTGAGATTTTGTTATCTAATTTGGTGTGAAGTTAAAATGATGTGTACTTAAGCCTGAATAAGATGTTTGTAAATGCAATTGGGTTCAATTTTTGATGGGTAAAAGGCATACAAGCAAAGATGGCCAAAACAAGGAAAATTAAATATTTTTACTGCATAAAGAGGAAATCAGTAGACATTAAGACACTCTCATAAGCCTAATTTCACATCATAAACATGTCACTAGTTACATGACTTTCTCCAGCATTCACTCATACATATTTTAAGTTTTCTTTAGGTATTGTACATACATTTGTCCTCGCTACAATCTAATCTTAGGGCTTGTATTTCAATTTGAAAGGGTCAATTTGAAACACTGGTATATAAGCCTACACACTGCCGCAGACTTTATAATGATTTCTTTTATTCTCTTTTTTCCCCACCTGCAGGATCCTGCTATTACAACCCTTTTGTGCCCACGTGGATTTAAAATATCCAGTTGTTAGAAAGCATCACTTTCATTTTGCAGTTTAATGCTCTGAGCCACCTAACCTAAATACATCCCATATATAGTGTATCTACAGTATATTTATACAAATAAAATGTAGTCTTTACCAGCTACTCTTTGTAGGTGAAAGGCAGGGGTCCACCCTGGACAGGTCACTAGTCCATCACAGAGCCACATATAGACAAAAAAAACCCACCTGGACTCACTCCGATGGGTAATTTGGATTCACCAGTTAACCAAACATGAATGTTTTTGGACTGCGGGAGGAAGCCGGAGTACCCGGAGAAAACCGATGAAGCAAGAGGAGAACATGCAAACTCCACATGGAAAGACTCCTGGCAGGAGTTGAAGCAGGAGCCTTCTTCCCGTGAGGCAGCGGTGTTGACCAACGCCAAGTAAACGTGCTGCCCTTTACCAGGTATGAAATTTAAGAAAATAAAAGCTCAGATCAACAGCATCATGAGCCATATTACAGAAACATGATGGTAAAAACTGTGAAATGATCCTAAACTTTCATTTATCCTTCTCTCACATAGTCGATATTGTTGTAAGGGATCACAGCAGATACACTTTAAAATATAACATTAAAATATTGGCATCACTGCTGTCGGAACAACTGCAGTTGTTTAGGTGGTTCATTTGTTGTTTGTGTTGTGTCAATTTCAGCTCAAGAGGAAACTGTGAAAATAAGAGGGGAAAAAACAATACTGCACAAACATCAAAAAAACCCTTGACTGTAGGGTAAATGTGCTACAAGGAAACTTTCAATAAAATTGTGAATCGATAACAATCCCAATGCACATTTCTTTCAAGTGACCTGACTAAAAAGACTAATAGATTGAACGACATACACACACCTGAACAAGCACCTTTCTCCTTGGACAAAAACAAACTGGTGACTCTGAAACAGCTTCTTCCTCACGTCCTCGTCACATGCTCGCTCCGTTATGCAGCACTGACAAAACTTCTCGGGAAATGTCAGCCTCCAGCCTGCTTTCTGTACAGACTCCACCAATGTCAGCTGGTTGCCCAGTCAGCCACAACATGTCACTTCTAATCTCGCCTCCAGCCTGTTGGGCCAGTCTCTCATCGCCGGATTCAGAGTGGAGCCGTGGACAGCCGGATGGCTGCTGAGGAGTGACGGTATTTAGTCTCAGAGGTGGAGGAGGAAGAGCTAATGACTAATCTTGTGTGCACAAGACCACCGGAGAGGATTGGACAGGGTTTAAGAAAGATATACAGGGGATGGAGTATTGGGAACCAGACCAGGTGAGTGGAAAAGAGCTGAAGAAAATGTGGGGAAGAGCTCTGTCAGGGTGTGGAGGATGTGTGTAGGGAGGAGGATGAAACTTTTGTGGTGCATCTGAAGCTCTGAGCTGGCGAAGTCAACATTTACTGTCACAAGACAATGAGCAAACAGTGTCTTTTATATGGCATAACATGATTCCTACTGTGTACAGCTCTTTCTGTGAGGTAAACATTCACACTTCTTTAGCTCTTGGGGCAAAAAAAAATAAAAAATAAATAAAAACATCTGTATTTGGTCAGAGCACTCCCAATTTGGAGAATCTGGGGGGAATTGTGTAGGGGAGAGGCCATGAGTTCATTTTCATTTTGTAAAACAACTTAAACTTCGTACATTTCATTGTGGTTTGAGCAAACATTTAACACTGTCACCAAATAGACGACTTTACATGGATCCAGTCTGCGGGTCTGTCAGATGCAAAAGTGACAATCTAGGACTGCTAGGAGTTCTTTGAAATTTATGGAGGTGAGAGTTGGTTTAGTTGATGGAAATTTGCTCCTCTATGGCCTCTATGACCCCCAATCTGAGTAGCTGTTTTGAGAAAAGTTGTTTGTCAAATGTCACGAGTTGACAAAAGTGGCCTGCAGACCAGTTGGGTGACTGATTCACTGCCAGATTGTGCAGTGTGTGACCCCAGTCAGGCTGCAATATGGACAAGGTACAAACGCTCTGGGCAAATAGACTTCTCACCACTACCAGCACACTTTCATGTAAAAGAAAAAAAAAACACACATCAGGAGTCAAAGAAAAGGGAAAAAGAAAAATAAAGCAATGAAGGGTCAATATTGATGTTGCTTTCTCCTGCTGTAGATAAGCTCATTTAAAATAGACTGAAGTAAAACAGTAAATTGTCCGTGTCAAAATGTGAAATGATTTTTGGAAAGCGTGGACAGACGCCACTTTCTCCGGACTTATGCAGAAAGAAGCCATTTGTCTTGTTATCAGTGCTCAGTTCAAACGTCTGAGGTGGATTAGAGTGAACAGGCTGCACATTTGGAAAGGAAACATCAATGATGAAAGGAATATAAAGGTTTTAGAGCAACATATGCTTACATCCAGACAACATCTCCTTCAGGCAAGATCTTGCATCTTTCAGCAAGACAATGTCAAACCGCATATTTCATCCATTACAGAACGGTGGCTTTGTAGTAGAAGATTATGAGTGCTGAACTGGCCTGCCAGAGGGCCAGATATTTTACCACCTAAAAATATTTGCTGCATTATAAATTTAATGTAAAATTTCATGTAAAAGATTAAAAAAAAAAGAAAATACTGCATGCTGGCGTAGCTTCAGTCTGGTCCAGAGTATTTCCCACCACATCCCGAATATCCACCTCTTAGTCAGTCATAAACTGAAGCAGTCATTTCTGCTTCTTTGCAACGGCAGTGAAAATGAGCTTATTGCTTGCTCTTCAGGGGGCTTCAACAGCATCACGCTCTATATGTAAACGTCTAAAGGCTGTTTATTTGTGGTTTTCGTCTCTCGTCTCAGGAGGAGTGGGTGAATCCCTCATGGCATTGAAGTAACGGGGGGGGGGGGGGGGGGGGGGGGGGGGGGGACCACATTTGTGTGCTAAAGGCTTTGTGTTTTGAGGGCGAAATTTATATGCTGCACTTTGGGAGAGCCTAATGTTACGGGGACTTTGTTTACATCACAGCAGCAGATCATTTTGTAAGTTGTATTGGCAAAGGGAAAGTTGATTTCTTTATTTACTCCCTAGGGAGGTAGTTCTGAAGTGCTGCATGAGGAAGTTTAGCCTCTATATATTACAGTGCAGTGTGAGGAGAGAATTAGCTGTGAGAAATACTTTTCATACCATTTGAAAAGAAAAAAGCAGCTTGACAGTTTCTTTTTTTGTCTCGAACAAAGGAATTTCAAGTCTTTGGGTGTTTTTTTTTTTTTTGTGTTGTTAACACCGTGTAATTTTACAATGCGTGTCATTTGCTGGTATTAAGTGAACAAGAAAAAACCCCTGTGATTTTACCTACAGGTTTAAAGAGGAGTAGCTTGAAGTCATGTGGTGGGACCTGATTCTGCCCAACCCAATTAATCCAATAATGGGCAAATGGGCAGAACGAAGAAACTCGCACTTAGCTGGAATTCAACTTAAAACTGATGCAATAAGCTACCTATTTCAGCTTTGATGCTTAGTAACACCAGAATCTCGCATTTGTCATGACTTGGAGATGTAGGACCCAAATGCAGGAGACAGAGGTGGCAGGAATTCCAAAGAAAAGTGATTTATTTCAACTAAAAAGGCTGCTGAGCAGGATTCTAACGCAAAAGTAAAAAGCCAAAATTAGACAGAACCAGAAACAAACTATATGAGGAACAAAGACTGAGAACCCAAGGAACCAGGATGGAGTACATGAGCAAAACAGTAAACATGGCAAGAAACAGTAGGGACCAGCAGCGAGAATGGAAAAGACAGTACAAGATATACTCAAAGGGCTGCCGAGACACAGGTGCAAACAATCAGGGCAGATAGGAACAAGGGAAGTCAAAACAGAACTAAAACACAAGGACACAGGCTTTCAAAATAAAACAGGAACATATGTAAACCCAAATCATGACGGGATTCATTGTGATTGCATCTATCCTCATTCCAGATGTTTTGGTAGTAACATTCAAAATGAGGACTGTCAGAGCGCCGATCTATGTCAGAGCTACTGTGTCCAACCATCATTTGTCCAGCCACAGCTCAGCAAGATGGCTCAGTCTGAAAAGCTGACAACAGCAGAAGTTGGACTACAACCAAGACCCAGCCCCCTTTGAAGTTGGTCTCAGGTTGCCCAGAGTGGACTGCCGAAGCAGTGACCACCTCAGTCCAGGGATGCCCGTGCCCACTAGTCAATCCAGTTGTTGTAAACAGTCACCCTTAGTAGATTGCCGAGTCGACTGTCACCTTGGTTCTTGGCCAAAGGCTGTCCGGAGCGACCGGTATCTCTGCTTCTTTGCGGCATTTCTTTCTGCAGAATGTTCTAAAAGGTAGCTCGTTATTTGAAAACAGTAGCTCTTGTTCTTTTTTTTTTAACTTGATCAAGAGCCGTGTGATTGCGCAACACGTCAGTTCGCTTGGCAAGTTACCTCCTTAAGACATCTTTCACAATCAGCGAATAAACTCATGCATTCGTCAGAGTTCATAGATTACATTTGCCGTATAGAGAAGCATATTCTATATTTAGAAACTCATTGGGGGAATGGATGTTGGAAAGAGAGTTACTGGTCTTTTTTTAACTTGCACTGAAAACAATGCTGTCATAACTAAATTTAACAGGGTAATTAGCAGAGAGCAGGTTTATTAAAAGGTTTTTCTGTGCTTTGGTTTTTTGATCTTCCACGACAGCTGTGTGCATTTTCATACTAAAAGCAGTTTCACGTCGTATGCTTTGCAGTTGAAGCTGTAGGCTGTAGGTGTCAACCTTTCTTTCTTTATTGCATATCTCTGCTGAGTCTCTTGTGTTAGGATATAGGACCAGCGAGGAAATGATGAATAGCTGTTAATGACATTTCTACTGTGGGTGTTGATTATAAGAACAGGAGAACAATTATCACATTTTGTACAGAAGAGCTGTCTCCATCAGTGTCTTAGGCCATGATTAATCTGTGCGTCACTAAAATACACAGTGGTTATGTAACCATAAAAAACAAAGCTCATTATTTTGGCATCTACACTTCTTTGGTATCTTGGTCTTATTCACCACAATTGAAAATGCAGAAAACTCCAGAACAGGAAAATATAGCTTTCATGCTCTATTTTATTTCATTGACAATTACTAAATACAGTTCAGTAAACCAGTCTAAACAAAGTCTTTCAAAGAAAACACAATTGGGAAACATATTTCCTTGTAAAAAGGACATGAGATGGTGTATTACATGGGGGTTGCAGTTTGAGCTTTGTCACAATTGTGACATGTTACGGTAGAGATCGTTAATTAAATGATCTCTGACTTAATCTTTTACAGCGAACGTTTCATCAATAGTAACTTAAACACTCTGATAATAAAGATGTTCCAGTAGGTGGAGTTAGACAGATATTTTCAGAAAAAAAGGGCAGACTTAAATGACAATTTTTGTCCTGTTAGAGGATGTTGACCCATCCATCCATCCATCCATCCATCCATCCATCCATCCATCCATCCATCCATCCATCCATCCATCCATCCATCCATCCATCCATCCATCCATCCATCCATCCCTTCAGAATTTAGTATCTATAAACTCTAACAAACTACTTCAACTTAAAGCAGGGGTGTCAAACTCAATTCCTCGAGGGCCGGTGTCCTGCAGGTTTTAGCTGTTTCCCTGCTTCATCACACCATGATACAAGTACCTGTGTCATTTTCAGACTTGTGCAGCCCTTGATGACATGCTGATGATGAGCATTAATTAGTATCAGGTGTGCTGGTGCAGGGAAACATCTAAAACATGCAGGACAGCGGCCCTCGAGGGCTGGAGTTTGACACATGTGACTTAAAGCCATAGTATGTAGTAATGCCACTCCTGACCAAAGGGGGTCACCATATGCCAAGTAAATTCAGCTCCCGGGATGAGATACAACAAAGTGCTCTGTAACAGCAATACCTGTAGAAATTCAGTACAGTGACGCTGCTCTGCAACATCTATCAACAGCAGGTTAGTCGTTAGAGTTGAGTCCTCTGCATCATATTTCTTTCCTTTATTAGGGAATAAACTGGGTTTGGAGATCTGCAAATCACTGAAATCTGCATTCATTTGCTTTTCACACCTGGTCTCACTTAACTTGGAATTGTATAAAATGTATTAAAACAAAAAAAGGTAATTAGGAACTACAAATAAAAATGCTCACATATTAAATTAACAGAAGCTTTATCAATCCCAGCATGTAAACTGCTGTGCAGTAGTCAGCCTTACTAGCCTGGACAATAAATTAAACGCCTTTGGGAAAAAAAAAAAAGAAAAAAAAAGCTATAAGAGGTGCAGAAAATATTAAACATTGGCTTTGAATATAGGAGCCAGATAAAATAACCTGTCCTGGTTTCCCGCTTAGCCGAGCATTCACAGAATAATAATAGCTGCTGCAATTAAAGTTGTGCAAATGGGAAAATACTCTTCTCCCCATCCACACTGGAGCACAAGAGAAATCCAGTGTCGTTAGCCTGATTTCTCCCCTCCTTTCTTCCTTTCTTTCCTCCCTCTCCATCCACACTCGGCTCTCCTTCCTACACACCTCCCGGAGCTCCCGAACAGCTTTGCTAGCATCATCCAGGCACTGACACTGTCAAACGCGCGACGTTGGTTTTCTGATGACAAAGAAAATGAAAGCTGTTGTGGTTACAAGAAATCTGAGACTCGACCAAAGTGTAATTTCTGGAAAATGATCCGGGGAATTGAGAGAATCTCAAAATGAACAACTGAGCTGCTCTGAAGGAAACGGCGAGAAAAAAAAAAAAAAAGCACATCACCACTACAAATGAAAATCAGTGCCAGGTATTAGCACTTCTTTAATTCCATGAACAATGACACTGAGGAAAATGTAGTTGTATATTTACAAAGGTTTTTACCAGGCTTACATAAGAAGGCATGATTTCAAAACCCCAGGGCCAAACCCCGCCCAAAAAGGCAAGTGGATGTCTTCCCGACTGCTGCACGAAGGTTTAAATCCCACATTCTGGAACGTTACATCTGTTTTCCAGAGCGCAGGCTCCGTAGTGCTGACGGTTACACTGCAAGACTGTGTACAGCAGGTGTTTACAACACAATCTAAGTGAGCTGGTATCCAATGTGCCAGATTTGATCAGAGTATGATAACACAAAGTGTAATTTTGTATATTTCGATAATGTGGCTTAACTTTATGAGATCCCACCACTGCACTTTTATAATCCGTTTTTCACAACTGCTGACTGTTAGCCTACAACCACAACTTGAGGGGGCAGTAACCATTTCAAATCTGTCTGTGAACACCCTCACCCCTAACCACTGACACGCTCTCCTAATCCCGGTCAAATCCTGCTATTACAGGAAAAAAAAAAAAAAAATCAATTCCTGCCATCGCTCTCTCCCAATATCCAACTTAATTTGCACCAATCTTCTTCCCGTCCCATGTCACTCTAACTCTCAGCCCTCTTCCATTATTTTCGAGATGACAAAAAAATATGTGACAATAAAATTCCTGATGCTGGAGAGAGCAAGGGCTGGCCCAAGGGTGAACTTGCAGTTCTCATCAGCCTCCGTGATGCTTTTCACCCGCTTGCACCGAAGGCGCAGACGCACCAGATAGTGTCTCAACCCCACCGCCACAGCACTGCAATTCATATCATTCAGGAGCCTCGCCGTGTGCATGGGCGCACACACACACACACACACACACACACACACACACACACACACACACACACCCCAACAGACACACACACATCCACACAATGGCAAAATAAATTTCAATAATAATTTCAGGGCAGCATGCGTGATTAGATAGGTTCCATAGAGAGATTAGGGAAAAAGCAAAAGTAGCGCAGGTGAGTGATAGAAATGGAAAGACAGTGGGTGAGGCTGAGATGCCGTCTGGATGAAGGATTGAGAGACTCCACTTCCATCTCATTTGCAGATCCTATCCGTTTTCCCATGCCAAAGGAAAGGCTTATCGGCCAAACTCCTTACATGCTCTGCCTGAACATATGCTCTATGAGGGCAGGGAATAAATCATCACCTTGATCATCACCACTTTGAATCTGATCAAACTAAAACGCTGTCTTCTCATTGTAACTGAAGTACCGTGAAGTTGTCATAATACGCACAAAGCCTATGTGCAGCTCTTTTTTTTAGATACCACCACAACATTTTAAGTGAGCCGAGGCCTAGACTTTGGCTCGTTCCATTGCAACACCTTAGGCAATTTCCCGCTATCGAGCCAAAGAAGAGAGCGTTGAAGCTGAGCCGGGAAAGTTGTCCTCCCGTGGTCACCTCCGATGCCCACCAGGGCCAGCTCAAGCTGCCCGGCACACTGATTTCTGGCCTCACTTTTTGTGTAGCCAAGCAGGGCTGAATGGGGGCTAGAGGCAGAGTCAAAGTAGAAGGGTTTTATCTTTCAGCATCTATCTGGTTATTTTTGCAGCCCTTTTTTTAAAACTATGTTTATTATAGGCTTGCTTTGCTGTTAACATTTGTCACAGATATGGGCGGTTTAGTTTTTAACTCCAGCTATCTTTTGCGTCGTCACTTAGCGTTTACTCGCACGCTCCCTCCCAGCTGCTTGTGCCTGGTGATGGGTACAGCCGTCCTTTTCACTGTACTGTGCCACTACAATCAACTCATTACAACAGAATAATTTGTTCAAAACATTCATTCACTCAATTGTCCGGCGCTTGATCAGACCTCTGACTGCATATTACTGAACTGAAAAACAGTTGAGTGGTTCATGATCCCCAGCTTCAGGCAGTCCAGTCGCTTTGACAAACACACCACACTCCTCTTAAAAATCTCGACGTTGCATAATTTTTCTCGTTGAATATTGGAGGTGAACGCTGGTTTTAAATGGCTTTTAAAGTCTTTTTAACCGGTCTACAGTTGCTCCATTGCTCTTGGACTTGTTCGGCCTGATTCTGCCGGTCGAGGCTGCTGATAATCCCTCAGGACTCGCATTGACTGTTGTCTAACGTACATTCAGTGGCCCTACCCTCTATCTGCGTTGGCTGTTAACACGGACAACAGGAGTTACCAATTTACCAAAATCGTTTGATTGCAGAGAAGCAACAGCATCATTCCAGTCTTGTCTAGGTTACGTGGCTGCAAAGCATACTTGAAAATTGGCGTGAAGTGTTTCTGATGTGTTTGGTTTGACATGGTACTTTGTTTTATGGCCAAACATCTCCAAATCTTTGTCTCGGGGTGACTAAGGACATTGTTCCAGTAGTCTTGTGGTTTGTTCATATGCAAACTTGCTAGAATAAGTCATGCTGTGAAAATCTTTTACGAGGGACGAGGTTTTCTCCTGCCAGCCTTCAAGATAAGCCTGAGGTGAAGCTTGGTTTGGAACGTGTAGAAAATCTGTAATGGCTCCATTGCTCCACATAACTATTTACAACAGTGGCAAAGCCAATTCAGAGAACAGTTTCATGCGCGTAGGCTACCATAGAAACCTATACTGGTAGTGTTCTAACACTGATTCTTCACGATTGTTCTTTGTTTCTTCATAGTTGAGACTGCACAGCATAGTGGATAGCTGCTATCACCAGGATGCGGAGGAGTTATCCTTACATTATAGTTTAGACTTGTGAACCACTTTCAGGTCTCCTTAAGAGTTCCAAATCAAACACTTGTGTGAAGAAGGTCATCTGGATGTTGTGAATGGTTAGTAAGGAAAACTGGATTCTGAAGAGCTATGGCTAAAAAAAAAAAAACAGATTTAGGCTGCAATCTGAACATAGACCTTCAGGCAAATATGTCTACAAGACCTCAGCATTAAACACTACACTATGTTTTTATGTTGATGATATTGGTAAAAAATGTAAACTTCAGTGGGGGTTTGGACTTTTCAACGGAGATGCAAGCCTAACACCCGTTCCTTTTCAGCCACTTACTAAGGAAAAGCATTTTAGATTAGTCGGCTGTCTCTCTCTCTCTCTCTTTCTGTATGTGTGTAAGAGAAAGAGAGAGCAGGACACACACACACACACACACACACACACACACACACACACACACACACACACACACACACACACACACACACACACACACACACACACACACACACAAATAGGCGGGCTGCTGGTGGCTAGCCTTATCACTATGCCACAAAGTGGAAAGATTAGATTACTCACTTTCCTAGACCTCCAGCTTGGTTGCCATAGCAATAGCAGTGTGACTGGGGTAGCAGCCCACCACTGTGGAGGCTGATGGAGGGAAAAATCACCAGGGAACCACAGGCCAGTAGGGCACTAGAACTTTCTATTCTAGCAATAAGAATTTGAATAAGAAATGGAACAATAAAGAAGTAGATTGATCATGCACTTTGATTTGAAGATATGAAGATTTGAAGATATGAAGATTTGAAGATATGATGCTCTGTCCCTTCCTGTAAACAACATCAGTCTGTGTACCGTGATGTACTCTTAGGTTTCTATGGTCCTTCATCAGCTGTACCCCTTCCTCCAGGATGAAAAGATTATTTGTCTCACTCATGAGATGATTGTTTCTACATCATCCCACAAAGGAGACCACCAGTTTATTGTCGTCAGCCTCCAGTCCAGCCCTGATACACAACTCAGCATTTCTAGAGATGACAGATCTATGACGAGTACTAGATCTGGAGTTGTAGAAATTTGAGATATAAAGGGTCAAGAAAAACCAAAGCTCCAGTTCTCCTTATGCTCATCAGCCACACAACCCTTTAATTACAGACACTTTGGTGTGTGTGTCAGTAATCACTCATCCATGCAGTTGTGGAGACACCCACCTGCATTCTCTAAAGTTTCTCAGATAACGTCACAGCTTGAATCTTATGTGAAGTGCTCCAAAAATCAGAGGTGATCATCTCAGTGGTGCCTGCTCAGTCCAAATTAGAGAGTGCTCGGCTCTTGCTCAGCTGCTCGTTCAGGTCACTGTTAATCCAGAGCTTAATTTCAACTTCCCGGTGATGTTTTTTTCCCACATGGAAGTCAATATAACCAGTCGCACATGCAGTGATGCATTAATGTCAATTCAGAGTGACAACCGTCCATTTTATTTGCCAGAATATATCACATCTTTTAACAGTCTTTACCTTCTGCTTAATGGATTTAGATGTTTCTGTTGGCCCTACAAAGAGCCCTCTTGAACTTGTAAAGGATGCAAGGTGTCACTCCAGATAGTGACATAGGCTGTTGGAATCTTCCTCAGCTGCTTCTGGATGTACACAGTTCTCCCTCTGGCATGGCAATTAACATGTTTTAAATTACCAGAATTACCAAGAAAAATCACTCTCTTTAGACGTCTTCAAAACCGCTGTGGAAAAATAATTAATGGGCAGAAAGTGTGCAAGAAAAGCACAAGACAATGCACTATTAAGGTATGTAAAATACTATGGTGCAACTGTAGTCACATTTCAATTAAACTTAAAAAAAAACAAAAAAAAAACAATGTGCGACACAGGTTGTGCTGCAGGGGGCTCATGTTTAGTATTTTTCTCTGTCTGAGCGTATCTACATAACGGTCCGTATCTCGTCCTGCAAGACTTCTCTTCAGGTCAATGACAAAGAAGATGGACAAAATTTTATCTTTAGTCATTGGCAAATTATTGCGATTGCTGCTACTGCTTTAAAAAAAAAAAAAAACTAGTCACAGAAAAAGAAGGCAGCTAATGATCATTCAAATTATTATTCAAAGGCAAAGCCCTTATGTAATCCAACAATGCATAATGATTAGTATTATATCACAACTGCATCGTATTAGTAGGGGTAATGGAAAACGTGATTTGTTAGAAGCTGCAACTAGTGTGCCACAAATGTGGGCTTATTATGTGCTTCAAATTCATCATAAAAGCACCATTATTAGAGCAAAGTCTAGTGTGCGTAATTCTTAATGTTAGTTGATGTTCATCCAGTCATTGGAATGACTTGTGGGTGCTTAAAGGATACTTGCATACAATTTAATTGGATTTGTTGCTCCACAATAATCTGAGTTGATAAAATGGTGAATAAAAAGTGTTTGGTGGCATCTCATTTAGCTACTTTTCTGTACTGCTGCATAGTAATTAAAAAAAAAAATCAATTGATATTGAATTCATAATTGTACCAAAGTGAAGCCTCTGCATTAATTCAAACTAATGAAGTGCTTGCAAATCCATAGTGTTGTGGGTCTGATCATTAGATTAATTACCCTAATCAGGCTATTGTATTTCAATTAGGCCCAGTACAGTGAGCGGCAAAATGAATGTGGCACAAACATTGGACACCCAGGACAACACATGGGAGCATAAATATAAAAATACAAAATCTTTATGATATGTCACCGATAATTGATGGAATGACTAGATAGCGATTCAAATATTCTTGATAAGAGAAAAAAACAGCCCCAACAAAGAACAGCGAATAATTACAGAGACACACAAAGGAAGGCAGGCAGCGGAATAGTCTGGGAGAAAATGCCACATAAATAATGGTAATTAGACTGCAGGTCGCGGTGATGCGCTCTCCCTCCCACTAAGGACTCATAATGGAGTCGTTTTTTTTCTCCATTCAGTCAGAAAATGGCTCTAAAAAGTTAGGGAGGCCATTCTGACCTTCACAAAGCGCTTCATTTAGATAAGCATTGGTCTGAACCTGCAGTCAAATTAGGTCACTGCAGCCCACAGTGCATCGCACTTTAAATCTCTGACTTCAGGACTTGAAGCAGGAAAGTGTCCCATCGGGCTTAAGAATGCCGATCTGCTTAATGCACAATTAGTTCCGGGAAAGTATTTTTCAAAAAGTCTATATCTAATATTAAGCTGTAGAAAGCCCAGACCTAAAGCACGCTTCGGTGTTTTAAAACAATGGTAAATATTTTAAGTTACTGGGCGGCAAAACAGGTTCTTAAAGAGAGCGTTCTCTCGATAAAGATGCTTTAAAGGTTGCTATCAGGTTTCTGTCGTCTTGTGCCATAAAATCTGCTCTACAGGTGGTATTGGATAGGCCACCAAACCAAACATTCACCATCAGTCATAAACCCTCAGCGGTCAAACATCAACAACTCTGCCATTTATTTAATGCCACCGAGATTTTGGGTTTTAAGTAAAATGCTGGCATTCCAAGGAAAAAGTGTTATTTTCATGGCAAAAAGGCCTAGCATTTAATCTATTTCTTTTTTTTTTAATCCCTTTGCACTAAGGGCAGGTTAAGAAAACATATGGATGTTCCTGAGCTTTTAAGTTTTCCTTAACTTATATTAAACCACAATATTCCTGACCATTTAATGCCTGACATATCAAATAAGATACATCCAGCATTGTAGGGTTAAATCTGCAGTGAATTACAGTCTTTGAAATAAAACAATTATCCAGTTATCTCAAATGTCTTGCCATTTTTATATTTAGAGAGAAATTTATTTATCGTGTAGCACCGAGGGTTTGAGAGTTACGTAATTACGATTCTCTGTATGTGGTAGAATTGACAATAAACGTGACTTTGACTTTTGATCTGTAGTTTTAAATGAATTAACCTCTGAACGGTTGAGCAACCGACTTTATAGTTTTCCACAAATGATTTTTCTTGACATGTGTTACGGGTTTACTTTGTACAGTGATGCAAGGGCTTTTGCACTTGGTATTGATTTTGCAGAATGTTCCTGAATATGTAGGAATATAAAGGTACAGAATTTCAAATTCAGTGACTGACAGCAACCGAGCCACAAACTGGTACCAGTTCTGGGATCTGATTACCGAAGCCATTTTGTGGAGAACTGATTCTTGGAGTAAACGTCCCAATTTAGTTTTAAAAATAAGCAACCACCTGCTTAGGTACTATAAATTATCAGGACATGAGATATAGACATTTTCTTGGGGTATCATGGCAGGGTGCCTGTGACAAACCGTTGTGGTTTTTGTTGCCAGTCTGACAGCTGTATCAGTTCTCAGATGACTCATGCAGTGAAAGCTCATTTGAGCTGGGTGATGCTCATATTAAAACTGCACAAAAGAGTCTGTTTTCATGTTGAAATATTAGTTTGAATTTAATTTGAAGCATTATTTGCTCATTTTTAGGAAGCGTAGCCTCGGTCCTGTAGTCATCTGACCCTGCTATTGGTAAAAACAAGCCAAAGTAACTTTGGACACCCACCCTAGTCGCTTTTACACAGTATTGCTTTAAAGCACAATGTCACACATCAACCATGCTGAAGTAACCTAACAAAGGCTAAATGAGAGTAAATCTCAGACAGTGACTCGAGCCCAAACCTGTATGTTGGACCCACCGAGTTAAAAAACTGGGATAGTTCCTCTGTGATGCTTCAATACTTCAATTTTGAAATATCTGTCAAAATAAAACTGTCTATGTGTTTTAGCAGCCGTAACGGTGTTGGTATTAAAATACAGCCGCATAAAAAAAGCACGTGAGCCCCTTAAAAATGAACTGGTTCTCTGTATTTAATTGCTGTAAAAATGACCTGATCTTCATCTAATAACAGACCAAAACACAACGCATTTCAGCAGATAATAGACCGTCGTGATTTATTGTACGTTCACTGAACACAGTCATTAAACATTAACTCTGCTGAGAGGTAAAAATAAGTGAACCTATAAACCAACAACTTCAGTGAAAGCTCACTAGAGTCAGTAGTTCGCTCCACTTATTCTCTCTATATGGCTCTAGATGCCACTAATCCCTGCTCCCACTACCGATCAATACTACTTTGATGACAAACTACAAGCACAGCTTTCCAATAGGGAAAGTCTTGTCCCTTGTTTGTAGATATGCACCTATTAGTTTATAAAGAATAGCTGCCGGGACGCAAAAGAACTATCACTTCGCGGTTTATTTGCTCATATGACCCTGGTGCCACTGTGTGAGCCGCCGCCACACTGTGGCACCTCCGTAGCCGCCACCTCCTGCAAGTGGAAGTAAGCGTCCAAACGGCACTTTCAAGTCCACTCTCTGGTCAGACACTAAAACACCTCTTCCACAAAGAGAACGAGTAGGAGTCAAGAATTCAACTCTACTTCACCTGCTGACGTTCACCAATAGCCAGTTTATCTGCAGCATTTAAGACAGTCCACCCAAACGTTGTTCACGTATTTTCGATGAAACCTGGGGCCACTGATTTTGACAAAGGTTTAACGCAGTTTCATTCAGTGATGTCACAAAGGCTCCGTTTCACGTTTTGGCTTCTGTAGCTTCAGAGAACCTCCAGAATGACCACCCACCCTGTCTTCTTCAAACATAAAATCGGCCAACATTTGTCAAGACACGCAGAAATCTTTTAGGTCTAAAGCGTGCTTTGTCCTTTCTTGCCCTCCGAGATAATGTGAGAGCGATTCAATTTCCCCACTGTACAATTTGATTTAGACAAATGTCTTATTGGGACTGAAGGGGCCATGTGACTAAACTCATGTCCAAAGGCCCTCTTCCTGCACAGCTGACTTGTGTTCTCACTTATCAGATAAAAAACAGCAGGCACACAAGAGGAACACACTCACAGAAGCATGAGTGCATCCATGTGCGAACTGCTGCCAGGCTTTACTCTGCACACACGTATTCACCACATACTGCCTTCAGCCAGTTCAACTTCTTGGCTTACTCGAGTTTTATGTGTGCAGATTTATCACCTGCTATTAAAATATATTTGATTTTGACCAGGATGGCTCTCCACTGTTCCCTTCTTCTGGAACAAGTCCAACCTACCTTTTACGACCACTTGCTTTAACCTTCTCCCCTGCTCATAAAACACCAGCAGCTTCTTCTACCTTTGCCAAACGTCCTGTTCCTTCTCCCTCTACTTCTCTTCTACTGTATCTCTCCATATATTTTGACTTCTCCTGTGATTCTACCTCTGCAGGATGTATATGTGTTTCTCATCCTCTCGCCTTTGCCCTCATCATTCCCCTCCAACTCCTCCACTCACAACTATCCTCACTGTCCCTCAGCTATTTTTTCCTAATTGTCTTTTTCCTTCCTGAATGATCGATTCCTCAGTTTTATCTGGCAGTTTGAGAATGGATGAATGAAGGACAACCCTGAAGAATCTGCACTTAATGACCCTCAGCAGGTCAGAATTTATAATAAGCTTTCATGGGGATATTCAGAGAAAATATTTATCACTTTTTTTATTTTTTTATGTATTTTTTCTCATTTTGAGGAGAAAACATCTTTCATTCATTTTATTATTTTATATTTCCACACTAAATGATACCTCATCCTTTTCTGCTGGTTCTTGTCTGTGTGTTTTTTCCATATTAATACTTCAATTACATAAACATCCTTTATTACAAAAAAACAAAAAACGATCAAATCTTACAGCTATGATAAAAAACATTTAGAAGATCTTTACCCTTGTTTTCCTAATTTATTTTTTTCTGAATCTATTTCGTTCACATTTAATTTGCAAAAAAGAAAAAAAATCTTTTTTTTTTTTCAACTTTAGACAGTATTTGTGAGAGACAAATACTGTCTAAAGTTGCATGTTTGCTTTCTCCCCAGTTTTTTGGTTTATTTCAATCATTCCATCTTGTTCATGGATCTATTTAAGGACAATTGTTTAATCAGTTCAATCTTCAAATCTTAAAATGATAACTAGACAGCAGGAGTCAAGCCGGCTCTGTAGTTTGACACTAACAACAGTTAATGAACTACTAACTCATTAGCCAGATCTTAGATTTAATGTTAAAGCTGTCCTAACTACACTGGAGATTAATATTTCCAACTGAGGAGAGAGCATGCTTACGAATACAGTCATGTGTCATTCTTTATATTTCCCACAGAATCTTTGTCCTTTCAGGGTCACAACAGAAATATCTTCCATTCTCAACACAATACTGCCTGAAGTCACAGCAGGAGTTGACAAATGAAGCATTGTGAGGTTTTCAAACTGAGGCAAACTCTCACCATAGACTGTATACAAGAATGAACGGAGCATTAGGTCACGTGACCTATTGGTTTCTGAGGACCAGTTTTGAGGCCCGTCTTCCTTCCATGTTGCTCAGGAAGCCGCTGGGAACACATCCACCGCATTTATTTCTAGTCTAAAATCGAGATTGACTCACTTTTGGAGCCAGCCTCTATTGGTCAGTTGAGGAACTGCAACAAAACTTCCCCAAAGAACCTCAATCCGAAAGCAAGATGGCTGGCGCGTGGCTCTCCCACAATGGTAGAAGTTCAAAGGAACTTTTGACATTTTAGCTCAGAGTTTCCCGCTGTAGGTGTGCAGGAAAAGGGCTTTTTGACATGCTCGTTTAGTCTTTGCTTTGCTTGGTCACTTTCTCGTTTTCTCTTCCACCATTACCTTCTTGAGTCTCTCCAGAAGCGTGGACATCTCTACCATGATGTCCAGTCTCATCGTTGTGGAGACATAAAATATGTGCAAAACACAACGGGGAAAGGGACAGCGTCCGTCAAAGGTTTTTCAATCAATGAAAAGTAGCGGCTGTGCAATGAGTGGTAACCAATTAAATCATTTATGAGGGTGGGACAGTTTCACGGTATGCGGCTTATTTGTTTAGCAAAAATTAAGACATTTTATTGGTTGTTGGTGGCATGATGAAGGTATGTCTGGAGCACCATCCATCAAGCTCTGAGGCAACATGTGTGAGCAAACCGTAATATTGATATTAATAATAATAAATTAAAAGGACAAGTCTGTATGTGTGTGTGTGTGTGTGTGTGTGTGTGTGTGTGTGTGTGTATATAGTTCAACACACACTCTTGTATTTTGTGCTCTCTTTCTTTCTGATTTCGTGGACCGCAGGCCGTGTTAAAGGAAGAGAGACCCTGTAAACTCTTTGTTAAAAAACAGCCCCAGGATGTGTGATCCTTCATACAGCAGAGCACTCAGTTCCGCCCGACATATAGTCAACAAGCAAAGTATGCCTGTTATGCACGGGTCAGTTTGTGTAATCCATGTGTGAGTTTACAACGCCTTCATTGTTGGCCTTTTCTCCCGCGCTCTGAACGTCATGTCCGATGGTCTTTTTTGAAAATGTGTGTCACCGTGCTCTCCCTCCATCTCCGTAGAGCCGGCCCTCTCTTTGCTCTGCTCTGTTTCGCGTCTTTCCCCTGGCTGTTTCTTTGTCCAGCCTCACTGCTTTCCCTTGCCGTTCTCTCTCGTTGACCCATTACCAGTTTCATTTCCTCTTACTCACTTCTCCTTTTGCTTTCTTTTCTTTGTGCATGTGTGTTGAAGATTAGATTTTTTTTTCAATCTTTCCCTCTTCTGCACACCTGCTGAAGCTACATGCTTAGAAGATAATGAAGGAAGGGTAAATGCATGGGATGATAGGGACGGTCGTGTTGGTGAAAGTGAAAACATCCCATATTAATGTTCCTAGAGTTTAGTCAGTTAATGAACAAATCCGAGTCTTAGCTGAAAAGCACACTTTAATAAGTGGAGCTTTTGCTCTATTAGTTAAACACATAAAGAATTCAGGGGCCTTCTCCATCTGAAAATGGACTCTTATGCAATTTCACAGCTACTTCACAGTCGTATCCTTGTTTGAAAATACCTGTGCCCCCTGGGGCGGGTTTGGTGGGTGCCCCCATCCCGCCCCATGGCCTGCAGGGGAGCTCCCGTTGTGGGGTGGGGAGGTCTTGGTGGCTGGAGGGAGGTTGGTGGGGAGTGCCTGGGCTGGCTCTCGGCTGTTGATGTGGGGGTGGTGGGTACTGGGGACTTCCTAGTTCTGATCTTGTTCTGGCGCGGGGGTGGTGCTGGGTGAGGGGTTGTTCTTCTCACTATTAATATGTATAACCTCTAAGTATGCCAAGATTTTTGAAATCTTAAACCACAGAAATAATAACGAGGGTCCATCTGAAAACATGGTGTTGAGTTCAAGGGGTCGGAGTTCGACGTTTTTTACTTCATCCTACTCTTTTTCGAACATGTCAAGACTGCTGCTGCTACAAAAATGTGTCTCTTGCATTCCTGGTTAAGTATGTTCAAGCATGTCTGCTACTTATTATCGTGTTCAAAATAAAGACTTTTTGAATTTATACCGCTTACACACAAAACACACATATGCTTAGGAAAAAAAAAGCCACATTCATGGTCTTTGATTCAGAAGCATGAAAAGAAAAGTGTCCCACAAGCTACAGGAAAGGATTCAGAATACATACGGAGCATGCATCGACTTTGTGAAACATTACTAACGCTGTATTTTGAACCTCACAATTGCACATAAAATGATGCTAAGTGCAGCAAACTGAAATTATCGACAGACTTAAAAAAAAATGTTTTAAGGCTCAAGCTCTTTGCACATCTTCCAGAAATATGCAGCCAATTCAGTTACCTCTCAGTCGAAGGACTTAAAAAAAACAAACAAAGAAAAACCAAAACCTGATAATAAAGTAGGACTGGAGCTCCCTGATTAGTTTTACAGTCTTCAAATCAAAACAAAATAATGTTTCAACATTACTGTGTCTTCAAAGACATGGTAATTTTTTTTTCTTTTGTAATTTCTTTTTTGTTTTACTTAAAAAAAAAAAAAACTCTTTGTATAAAAACCTGTGTAATGTCTGATAAATATTTAAAGAATCCAAATTACGCTTTTAGAATTATAATTAACTGATGTGAGCATAAGCTCAAGAAAAGAGCCATACAGAGAATGAAGCATTTCTATGCACAAAATACAAAATGTAGCTTTGCTGATGCAGAGAACACCTCTGGAGCCTTTTTCTTGCAGCATCAATTCTTTATGGCATCTCGGAGGGTGGAATTGTCTTGTATAGTTATCTTCTCCTGCTAGAGCATGTCCACGAGAGCACGAGCTTCCACAGTAAATTTAAAAGTGGAAATTCACTACTGCCAGGTTATTTGCTAGCGTTTCTTTCTAAATACTTTGCTTTTGTTTCCAAGATTTCTCCAAAGAAATGTGTCATTGGTTGTGAGGGAAAGTTGGCCGTCATGGTTACATGGAAGCAGTTTGTTTCTCCGGAGCAGCAACTAGGCACATTTATTTGTTCTTTCACAACATGTGCGGGGGACTGTTTCATCAACCAGGACAGATATACTAGTGGAATTAGCAGAAAGACTTAAGCTGAGAGGTGAGACGACACTCGGGAGTCTCGACTTCAAGCGCTTATAAACTGGGAACGTTGTGGTGGCAACTGGCATGAGTGTTGATTTTAGTACAAATTTCAAAGGAATCGTGGCCATAATTTTTAAATCTCACACTTCTGGTCTCACACGCTAGCGTGAAAAAAAAAATTACTTCAACACATCTTAGTGATATGAGCCTAAGAGTGAATAGCAATTTTGTGATCGTATCATAATCGCTTCTATTTTTTGTTTGCAGACATTTTGTGACTCAATAGACATTTTTACCACACTTTCAGCAACTACCCCAATTTACGCAGGGATATACAGTAAAAAAAAAAAACTCACCTTAGTTATTCTGAGTGCAAAGCTGATGGTTAAAAATTTGCATAATATGGCCACTCTAACTGTTTACTTTATATTTTTAACATCGTTTTTTTGCCTTCGAGCTGTGAGCTGAGACCTTTTTCTAAACTCCGGTTTTTCAAGTGTAACAAGAGACGAGTTGGCTTTTCTTTCCACTCCCTTTTTATTTTCCAAGCACTGTATGGCAAGTGAGCTTGACAGAAAAAAATAGAGGTCATGAACGAAAATGTAGGCAATGTCGTGGCCTCCATCTTTCTGTGCAGTTGATGAATCGAATGCGCTATGGAAGGAGGAGGTGACTCTTCCACTCCTGGACAGCTACAATAATGTTGAACAAAATCAAAAGCTGATAAGGCGTTTCCTTTGCTCTTGTGGAAAGAGCAAAAGGCCACTTGGCAGCGTAATCAGGCTGTAAACACCACAGTGAAATTTAGTGTATTATGATCAAACGGTTGCTCCGGTGAATGTGTTCGCGAGCAGCTGCTTGTTGTCACATCTGCCAGATAAGCAGCAGAAGTAGAACTGGCAGTCACGTTTACGGACATCTGCAAGTCTAAAATTCACTTTTCTTTCCCTGTTTAGTCTCTGTTAAAAGTGGGAAAAACGGCAGAATTGTCGACTCTGTTCACAGGTGCACCATCATAATGCAGCTGAACGTCAAACATTGAGTTGAAAAATACCAAACAAACTATAGCCATGTAGGTTAATCAACATTAGTGACTCCGCTCACATTCACCCTCAGCAACAATGTACTAATAAGAAATATAAATCATCACGACTACAAAAAAACAAAACAAAATGCAATGAAGTAACTGGATTTCTGCAGTAAATTGCCATAAAATGTCATCTGCTTTTCAAATAAGTCCCAATGACAAGAATATGTGCTTCACATCATAACTTAAACTAGTCTTAATAAACTGTTGACCTTATTGAACAGTTTAGTAATCTAACTGCTCTTCATATAAGTGGGTAGCCAGTCAGGATGCCTGTAAATACATGATTCAGAATCCTCAGTGAGCTAAAGAAAAACCCACCAGTATTGAAAAATTGCAGCTCATTTTTATACTTTGCAAAATCATCTCGTGGGCCGGATTAAACCCGTCCGCGGACCGTACGTTTAACACCCCTGAGCTAAAGGCTTGCTCAGATCTGATCCGGAGTCACTGGAAATGCTTGCTTCAAGTCATTGCGCCCAAAGGAAGTTCAACCAGCAATTAAATCCAAAACTGTACTTACTCTTCCCTCAAGCACTGTGAATGTTTAAGTGGTGCCTTCAATAAAGGCACAAGAAATAATCACTGTTTGCGTCAACTATTGCGATTTAGGTGAAGATGGAATATTAATACAGAAAACCAGTTCATTCCACGGTTTCTCGCCACTTTATTTAAATATGTCAGTCAAGTGCATATAATTGATCAAATAAATAGCAAATTGCTACGTATTGAATTAAAGTATATTGAATAAAAATATCTATAAACCTTTTTGGCCTATTTATTGTTTTGACTTGATTTAAATTTGTCCTTGTCAAACCTATTGAACGATCCATTTTCAGAGTGACAAAATTCCTCAGCTCTTCCCAAGTGAACCAAACTTATCCAAGTTCATCGTGTCTACTTATGATAGGAAAATACACATCCAGTGGAGAAGATGGCAAGTTGAGGGAAGAAAGAAAAAGAATATTAAAAAATATGTGGAGTTAGGTAGAGCAGAGGAGGTGGAGACGGGGGAGGATGAGGTGAGTAATCTTACCATCGTCTCCTGATCCTGAGCCAGCATCTGCAGAAGAGAACAAACACAGTTATTAACCGCAGGCTCGCGTGGCCACAGACATTAGCTGAATAAGCATGTCTGCATATGTAAGCGTTAGTCTGCTTGAATATATGCCTCTTGTGGTTGTGTGCGCGAAGCAGAGGAAGACACAATTTGTGTTACTGTGGGTGTGGTTGGGCGAGATGAGATTTCTCTAAAGATAGAGCGGAAAGCAATACCAAGAGCCTGATTTAAACAGGAAAAAACAGGAGGACGGTGGCGAGATGGAGGATGGATTAAGGCTTCGAGCATTGTGCATCTTCCCCCATTTTGAGGCAGCCGTGGTGGAACCGTTGGAAAACGCAGTGTTTCCAGTTGCAAATCTGTTTGTGTGTCAGCGAATCCTTTTTCATGGCTCTCCCACTGAATCTGTGTAAAGCCCCCTCAAATACACTGAGCTTACGAAAGTGTTCAACAATACAGCTGTGAAAGGGATACTCATGAGCAGTTCGAAGCTCCATGTAACTCGATCTGGCACATAAAGTGATCTGCTGAAATGCAAAGAGCAGGAGACCAGGCACGTGTGGGCCCTCAGAGGACAGCAGGGGGATAATAGCTCAGCTCCATATAAATACCCATGTGAGATGGGTTTATAAGAATAGGTGCCCAAAGTGGGGGCATCTCGGCCCTGTAACACATGGAATATGAGCAGATATCTGACACTGATACATTTGTGGCGTATGGTTTGGATCAATAAAATCCATTTTCGCCAAAAACATGGCTTCGCTGTGGCAAGACTTTGAGTTCACTGCAGCAGATGGTCAGATGTGTCTGGGGAAAGAAACGCTTCAAAAAAGTCATTTAAAGCCTGCTTCCTGTCAATACGGGCCAGCTGCTTCTGAAATGACGGCTTCAATGAGACTCAAGGCAAAGTTTAATTTTTTCTTTATAGTGCTTGACTGACATTTACAGCTGAGCAAAAATGAGCACCTCCTATCATGATCCAAGGAGGGTTTTTTTTTTTCCTTTGTGTAAAAACACAATTTAAAATTAAATTCTCAGTCTCTCACATCATTCCCATTCACCTTTACGACATTGCTTCATTAAGTTGGTTCGCACTGCCAGCCCCGATCCAGTTTTTTTGCATTACCATTCCAAATCTATGAACATAGCCTTAAGGTCCCATCATAACATTACAATGGAGTTGCGGTCTGGATTTGAATTTGGCTATCCTAAAACCTTTTTTTCAGCCATTCTGGTGTCGGTCGCCTGTGTGCTTTGGAACATTGTGTATGTTCCAATTTGGCTTAAGGAGGCTGGCACCACCTCCACCTTTAAAACGTTTGTTTAATAAAGCATACAGTTAATGTAAACTTTAGTGTGTTAGGTCCAGTAGTCGTAGCTGCAGCTGCAGGACCAGACTAGAGCAGCTGGTCTTAAACACAGCTTCATCCTAGATCTGCTGCTGTAGACCTGCTGCAGGGGGACACCAACATGATCCACTGACTGGTGCCCCTCACCTCCTCTGTTTCTCTTTACCTTCTTCAGCTCAATGCTCAGTTATTAATAAGAAGTATCTCATAAGTATAATTGTACTCCGTTGTTCTTGTAGCTTGTTGTAATGGTCTGCCTCCTCTTCTTCTCTTCTATATATGTTTGCAGACCAGAGCCTCAGGAGCTGCATGCTGACCTGCAGTCCCAACCTCTGACCAACCCAGTGTTTACCTCCACCTGTCTGTATAGATGTCTCTGTTGGATATCTGCTGACATCCTGACCTGCAGTCCCACCCTCTGACCACCTCAGTGTCTGCTGTCTACACCTGTTTATATAATCGGCTCTGTAGATCACCAACTAACCATGTATCAGTCATATATACATGGCACTCTTAGTTCTCCAGCGAACAGATGATGACTACTGATATATTTTGTTGTATATCGTCTTATATTGACTATATATCTGTTTCTCTCTCCTCTCTTTGTTCTTCATTCTCTCTTTCTGATCCCCCTTTTCCTGCTGTACACAGCTGACCTTCAGCAGGAGGGTCCCCCCTTATGATCCAGGTTCGGATCAAGGTTTCTTCCCTCTTTAAGGGGAGTTTTTCCTTGCCACTGTTTGACTTTAAGGTTTATCTCCCACTAGGGGAGTTTTTTTTTTTACTTGCCATTGTTTCTTTAATATTTGCTCGGGGGTCATGTTCTGGGTCTCTGCAAAGTATCTAGAGACAATTTGTATTGCAATAGATGCAATATAAATAAATCTGGATTGTATTGGATTGAATTAGCCTCTAGAATGCTCTGGTGTACACACGAGTTTATGGTTCAATGACAACAAGAAGCCCAAGTTCTGTGACTGCAAAACACCTTAAATCATTGCTGGACTGGACTGCCATGCTGACATGCCAGTACATACCTTTCTAAATCGATGTCCAGCAATTATTGCTTCAAAGTCCATTGCTTATGTCTTTTGCTTATGGCATTGTGTTAACACAGACCCGAATGCACCACGACTGCAAACTGCCAAAACATCTGGTTTTATGGAGGTCTGCACACCTGCAGCAGATCATTTCATCAGGTGGTGACGAATGACATTACCTGGTTGAAGCTTAAACGTTGAGTCAGTGAGGTGGTACTTAGTATTAACCCTTTGAGTTATTTAGTTATGTTTGGCTTCATTTTTGTCATCCAAGTAAAAGCACAGTGAAAAAAGCAGTGAAGTTATGTTTTTTTTTTTTTTTTACTTTAAGTACTAATGAAAATTGTGACGTATTTTATTAATTGCATTGTGCTCAAACCCTGTTATTTGGTTAAAACCCAAATGTATAGAATTGGTATAGGGATAGATATTATATACATTCAAATTTATGAGAAATGTAAAACCAATCATGCAACGCTGATTGCTTTATGTAACAACCCATAAAATGCTAGTAAAGTGAAACAAATCCACATTGAACTATGATGGTACAATGAAGGGGCACTAGCTCAACTCCATCCTGACCAAGGAGAAGCAGCATTATATTCTTAAAACACATCCTGTTCCTTCATGTTTGCACCTTTGTGAAGAAGGATTCACACTGCAGAAATGTAATAAAGTATTTAAAAAAAGCACAGAATAAAAAGGCCACTGTGTGTCTCTATTAAATGAGAAGAATTTTATTGACCCTGAAGTATGTGGAACACTAAATGTGCAGTGCTTCATGAAAAGGTTTATCTTCAAGGATCAGGCTGAAGAAATCTGTGCAAGAGCTCTACTAAGGCAGGGGTTTAAAGAGAGAAAGGCTGTTGTTAAGAAAAACAGAACAAAATGGCAAAGAAGCTGTGCAACAGCTTAGATTTTTACCTACTTGTCTACCAAATTAAGGGTAAATGAGGGGTCAGAAAGGTTGACACATGAATAGCAGAGGCGATTCACACTTGTACGGTGCCTTTTAATGTTATTTAGGTTTTACAGAACACTTTTGAATGTCCCTGTCACTCACCCATAGCAACAGTATTTGATATAATCCCTGCAGCACTTTATTTCCTCTATGAGCACAAACAAATAAGGAATATCTGCATAAATGTGAGAGTCAGTGTCTTTTCCAAGGGCACCGCCATCTACGGAAAGGGTGGGAATCAAACCATTGAATTTTTAATTAAAAGGAAAGAGCAAGGGGGGGTTGCTACTAACCTCATAGAGCTGCAGAGTCTGTACTACTACTACTGCACATAAACCACTTAAAATATAATCACTATAAACTGTGTCCTTGTCTTTAACTGAGGATTTCCATCTTCTACAGTAAACATTTCAAAGTTAGGCTGGTAGGTGGCAATTAATAGATCAAACTACCTTTGACGAAAAAAGGAAGCTGACAGGATCACCTCCTATGTATAAAACTGAAAACTAACTGGTGGGCCGTCGTGTCATCTGGTGATCAAGGCATTTAGAGGAAAAAAGGTGCATGGCAAGTGAATTATACCAATGCCAGGGTTAAATTGAATCCATCCATCCATTATCTATACCCGCTTACTCTGTCTCCGGGTCACGGAGGTCTGTCGGAGCCTACCTCGACACATAGTAGGCGAAAGGCAGGGGTACCAGTTAACCTAGTATGCATGTTTTTGGGCTGTGGGAGGAGGCCGGAGTACCCGGAGAGAACCCACGCAATCTTCTTGCTGTGAGGCAACAGTGCTAACAACTAAGCCATCATGCTGCCATGTAATGCAGCTTTTAGAGCAGATCGAAGCCACGACAAGTCAAGACAACTTTGTCACAGGGACTGCAAGTAAGTCTCCATCTCACAAAGTCCATATATATATGCTTTTTCACTCACATGAACTGAATGAGAAGTATTGCAGGAAAAGCTCTCTTGTGCAAAACTACAGATTATCTGTAAAGCTTAGATAACCTGTGGTTTTCCATAGCTGTGAAGCATGGAGGTGGAAATATTATGCTCTTGGAGTTGCATTTGTTGCATCCTCTGATAATGACCTAACTCTGACCTTTGCATCACATCACACATTTGCGGTAGAAATGACCCTGAAGAAACTTCATTTCAGAGTATGATCAAATCGACTACGAAAAGGCTAAAAATGAGGAAATGAAGAGTTACTGTATGAACTGGCTAAGAACTGAAGAACATACAGTTAAGATCTGAATCTCACTGAAACAAAGTGGTGTATAAATAGGAAATTTACAGCTAATTCAAGCCCACTTTTTCCACTTTTCCAGATACTTGGCTTGTTCGTGTACAAAAAAGAAATCCAAGGCATCACACTGCTCCCTCCCCATAAATTTTTTTGCAAAACTGGCTTCATGTCACATTAAAGCCTAACCTTGTAGCAACACTTTGAACTCAGCAGCACGCAGGTTTTTAATCTAGTGACTACAGGGGTTGGTGGACGCCTGGATCCAGATAGGGTGTTTACCTTTTTACTGACTGAACAGTTCTATAGATGCTTTAAGCAGACCACAATGTAAAGGTGAGGCGTCCCATCATAAATCTTTGATTTAGAGCCACATTTCTTTGATTTTGACGTCACACTTAATCAATTTTCCCATATTTTATCGGTTGTACCTTTGAGAATGCATGAAGTCAAACGCATAGGCTAACTTGCATCTTTTCAATTATCTGAAGGCACACCCCTGGATGTATTTGTGGACACTTGTTCAAACACATGGGCCTAATTGCATGATTTCTTGGAAAATTAAAGAATTCAACTGAGACATCAGGAAGAGACTCATTGACCTCCGTAGGTCGGGCTCACGCTTGGATACCATTTCCAGATGCCTGAAGGTCCCTTGTTAATCTGCTCAAACAATACTAGACATATGCTGACAGCATGGGAACAAACAGTCATCATACTGCGCATTTCTGGGTTCCAGCGATAAACAAGGCTTGTTGTGAAATGTGCAAATGGACCCGAGAACAACAGCAAAGTGCTGGATGTAACCAGGAATAATAGTATCATTATATATCATCACCACAAAAAACGTTTAACATTACCAGCTGCGCATGGATGAAAAGATCATCCCTGGAGACATGTTCTGTGATCTGGTGATTTAAAACTGAGCCGTTTAGCCAGAAAGATCATTTTAACTAACTTTTTGGTGGCACTGAAAAGTCGCGCGCAAGCAGGATGACCTACAAACTTGACAGCTCTACAAGAACCGTCTGGAAGAACGGTTTCAATTACCGCAAGATTTCGTGAGAAGCTTGTGGAGGGTTACCCGAAACGTTTAAGACAAGTTGAACGATTAAAGAGACGTTTGTACCAAACCAGACCAAGGCTATGAAAAGTTCTGACATATCAGAACTTTTCTTGGCAAGATTTTCTCTGGCTTTGATCTGACTTTTCAGAAATCTTAACCGACCCAAAACATACATGCTGTTCCTCCTTCCCTTTGTTTCTACTGAATCATACACACTGAAGGTGACACAAGCTTGAAGAAATACCAGAAATTTCTGTTGTGTGGGTGACGAGGATGAGACCCAACCACACGAGACTCCAAGTGATATTGTTACTGCAGCCCAAAGTGTCCCCGCTGCTGTCTGGACTCCGTTGACCTCAAACTACGACAGAGAGATTAAAAAAGCTCCACTGATCAATGATATATTAGATCATCATTATTCAATTATACTATTTAGACGGATTATTTAAATAATGAGAAATGACATGAGCAGAGAATGAAGGATGTAATGATATTGGCTTCCCCGGTAATGAGAGAAAAAAACTGACACTACTGTCCCGTGTTTTATTCAAACGGCGTCCTGAAAATAATCGTTCGATAGCTCCTGTCATCTGTCAGCACTAAAGCACTGCAGTCCAACAAAACGGTGATTAAAGACACCATCAACATTTTAACAATGCCTCAGTTAAATCCTGTCTCACCTTTCCATTTAATGACTTCATGAAAGTTACGCTCTCCTCTTCGTAAAGTGAATAAGAAAAGGCCATGCTAGTGCTCGTCTTTGCGTAACTCCCTCCTTTGGGAAGAAAAAAAAAAAAAAAAAAAAAGGACTGCTGGGTTTGTTGCGCTTCAGTAGACTAATGCTCGACTGTTCCAGGGTGTGCTGGGGTAGCACTTAGGGTGATAGGAAAGTGGTGCCATCCCACACTAATCAGCTTTCACTGGCTTTGTGCTGCTGGGAACCCTTCCTCCCCTTGACTTTTAAATCACAACTCCCTTGTCTGTTGCTGCCATGAAGTTAATAAAAAAAAAAAACTGGAATCAAGAAGAATAGAAAGAGTAATATTTCTTTCCTCTGATACAATCAAGTTCCCAATTTATAAAATGTCACATACCTCTGTGATATTTTCTCTAAAAGCATATGCTTTTACAGCAGCTTTAAAACAAACAAACAACAAAAAAAAAAAAAAAAAGCTGAAGGTTATGGTGTTTGTATGTGCCTCGGCGCCACCACTTAGCAGGAAAGTGGCACCTCAGCAAGGTTCCTGTTTACTGTTTAGAGTCACAGAAGACTCTTGACGTCTGCTCGCTCAGCCTCGGCAGTATGTGACGGGTTTTCCACCTAAAGTGGCTGCGATATGCCGCTAGGATGTTGAGGAAACTCATGAGCAGACCTAGCAATATCGCCAACATGTCAAGATGTACATTTACTATATCAACATCTACATAATCTGACAATTTAATTACAGACCGATGGCAGCAGCTGGTGTGGCATTTACTGAAAAAGTTATGTTCTAAAACTTATATGAAAACAAAAAAAAAAAAACAGACAGCAGACAGAATCTATTCTATAAATTTATCTTGATATTAAATACCATGTAGTCAACTGGTAAAACAAAAAAAAAAAAAACGTTATTCAAAATGCCCGGTGAATTCCAGGGTGCTTTCTGAAAAGAAATGTCATTTAGCTTCAGAAATTAAAGGGCCATACTTGGTTTTCAGTTTATTCAAGTGTTTTTTTTTTTCATTCCTGCTAGTACAACGTAAGAACTATTCCATGTTGCTAAAGAAATTAGATTTTGGTTTTGAGGGGAAGTTGCCTGACCATGGATCATTGGATGCAGGACTGTAAAGGCCAAGTGTGACTAAAGCTGAAGGCCTGTGCTATTCCTGCACCACTAGTGGTTAATAAAACTCAGTTATATTGAAAACTGGCACATGTGTGCATTATAGTCTACTGAAGGTACAGTGACCATAGTTAAGTGTCACACTTCAGTCCTCTCTCACTAGCAAAAATTAAATTAAAAAAATCCGTTCACTCAATACAATACAGGCCGTTAAGAAGAATCAATTTCACTGATTATCAGACAAACTAAAAGTACTTTGGCAAAAGAATAAGTAGTTTTTCTATTTCTTGGATGAAGACATTTTCTGACTCAGTCTGAGTTTTTCTGCACTTCCCACTTCTACAACTATTCATATGGGCATATGCAGAAAAACATATATACACTATATTGCCAAAAGCATTCACTCACTCGTCCAAATAATCGGAATCAGGTGTTCCAATCACTTCCATGGCTAAAGGTGTATAAAATCAAGCACCTAGACATAGACTATTTGTGAAAGAATGGGTCGCTCTCAGGAGCTCAGTGAATTCCAGCGTGGAACGGGGATAGGATGGCACCTGTGTAACAAATCCAGTTGTTCTTCAAGAGCTGGGCTTGGCCCCTTAGTTCCAGTGAAAGGAACTCTGAATGCTTCAGCATTCCAAGACATTTTGGACAATTCCATGCTCCCAACTTTGTGGGAACAGTTTGGAGCTGGACCCTTCCTCTTCCAACATGACTGTGCACCAGTGCACAAAGCAGGTAATAAAGACATGGATGACAGAGTCTGGTGTGGATGAACTTGACTGGCCTGCACAGAGTCCTGACCTCAACCCGACAGAACACCTTTGGGATGAATTACAACGGAGACTGAGAACCAGGCCTTCTCATCCAACATCAGTGTGTGACCTCACAAATGTGTTTCCGGAAAAATGGTGAAAAACAAATGACAACATGATCTGTGATGTTGCAAAGTAGCTGTTAAAGATAAATATATGAACAGAGATGTCCAGCTGTCATTTTTGTTGTTGGATGCTGTCATCCTGACTCTTTTCCATGTTTTAATCTCAATGATGCATAGAAAGATTTAATGTTTTGAGGTAATTTAAAGAAAATGTTAAAGCATAATGTTGTTAGTATGGTAATATGTTGAAAATATGTAGATATGACTAGCAACAGGTGTTGTCCTAAAGGTATTAGTTCCAACCATGTCCAAGCCGCCAGAATTTCATCCAACCAGGAAACTCTCAAGTCTAATTTGCTTGTTTCAAGGAAGTGCCTCTCCTCGTGATTCTCAGTCTTTATCATTCAAAAATAATTACGGGATTGGAGTTATGTTGGGTAGAAGAGCCAGGAAAGATTAGAATTAGATGGTTGAAGATGAGCATAATATGGCCACTTTAAAACACATGAAGCTGAAATTGTAATTAGTTTTCATTGGTTGGAAGTATTGGGTTTATTTTAAAAAAGTGATATTTTTATGGTTCAACAACAAAAGGTTTGATTTCCCCAGGCTACCTGCAGTGTATATATGTGTCTAAGTCGTTATCGTTCCTCCAAATGTCTACCCCCCACCCCCCCCCCCCCCCCCCCCCCCCCCCCGGAATCCCCCTTTTTTCTTTGTTTCTCTTTTTTTTCCTCATCACTGGAACCCGGGGTCAAGGATCTGAAACCTCCTCCCACTCCGGCTCCCTCAACAGATGACAGAGCTTGGGGCACGCTCATCTCATCCTTGTTAACAACCCCTCAGATCTAGTCGTTAATAAGTTACCAAATATCATTATCAGTAAACTGTAAGCAACAGGAGTTATGCTGCTCTCTCTGCTTTGGTTGAATATATTTTCTTACAGCTCATTGTTTTCCTTTGATGGGGCTCAATCCAGTTTTGTTTCATCGAGCCGATCTCATCAGTGTCCTTTACAGCAGCAGCAGATGGCTCTTTTCCGCTATAAACCTCCAATAAACCCACAAGTATGACACCGCAAACTAGTGAACAATGTGAGGCATAAAACAGCTAAGGACATTTTTGACTTTGGCTTTTCTGGAGGCAAAAGCGTAAATGGTACGTAAAGTGTGTGGTTTCATTCATCAGTTCACTGGGTACATTAATGACGGCGTTTCCCTGTGCATGCTGGATATAGGCTCAGTTAATAAACCCGATGTATTGAAACGAGAAAAAAAATTCACAGAAAGCTGAGAAATACATAGATTTTCCTTTGTTTGTTTTTGTTCAATGTCTCAGAATACCAGAACAGAATTCCTTTTACTAATCCTTCCGCCTAATTCTTTTACAAAAATCTACTGAATGTACATACTGGAATGCAGTGTAGAAGCGCTAAATGAATGACTTAATGATTATGATATAAACCATGTGATGTTGGCTTTACCGTCACCATGTTTTAACACAATTAGACAACTAATGAGGAACTGTATCCTTTTCATACTCCAGCAGTTCATGCTCACCCATGAAGAATCTGTACCATAAAACGGCTCTGCAGGCTAATGTGGAAACAATACACGACTGTGTTGCCGCATATTTTTAAATGCAGTGACGTCAGCAGTGTGTCAACCTTGAGGTCACAGCCTCTCACCACAGAATTTCCTTTCTGAGAAAGTGATCCACTCAAAGGAAGGTGGTTCCAACATTTTTCCGTAAGTGCCTTCGAATAAATGTCAGACAAAAATAATTTCACTATTTTACGCCGAGGAAAGGTTCATTTGTTAGAAATCACACCCTTACAATGTACGGTTGTGTGAGAAGCGCGTTGTCATTGTATCCCATCATTCTTCGAAGCTGCACATTTGTTTACCCTGACCTAATTCTCACTTACTGGCAGAATAAAAGTGCATCTGAATGTACTAAGAACTACTGTTCATGTTTCCCATACAAGTTAACCACAACATCCTTGTTTCGATTATGAATAAGGTTTTCAAAAGGCACAGCCTGTTGTACAAAAGAAATGGGCCTTTATCCTGTTCTTGTTTTAAAAGAGTAAGAAAGTCACATCACACACACTGACTTGCACTCGTCACATGTCTTCAATAGACTCACACACAAGCAACGAAGAAGCAATTTAGCTGGATATTTCATGTGAATGAGGATAAGCTTGTTTTCTGTCAGTCTGAGATATTTTATGTTTATTCTTTCCAACTTAGTTCATATGCTTATGAACATTCATTTTAAGCTTGCAACGCATTTCTAAAAAAGTTAAAGCTTTTGCCACTTTGTAAAGGTACTGCAGGCAGCCCAGTTGAAACCCAACCGCCCCAAAGCCCCGTACCCTGTTCTTCCTCAGCCATGCCTTTGTAATGCAAACATAGTTTTGCAACGTTGAAATCACTCTAAAATCAAAACGTGCCTTTTTGCATTAATACTGTAGTTGCACATCCTCGTGCTGTAGTGATGGCAAAGTTTGCCCAAAGTATTCCTGTGCCGATATGGTTAAATCAGTTTTTGATAAATGATGCATCTCCAAGGAGTGTCATCCGAGGGAGATCGAAGCGGGATCATGGGTGTCCAGGGTAAGTTTGTTTCACTGCTTTTTATGTGCTGAAATTTCTCTTTTTTTTTAATGTTAACCAATAATATGAAACAATGCAAATTCCTTTCAGTCTTTCCGTGAAGAAATGTATTTGTCACATTTGCGACAGGAGATCTTCTGCCAGTATTTGCCTCTCAGACTTAAGGATACAAATTTTCTGTTAATTCATGTTTACAATGACCTGCTAACTTTATTTATTTACTTATTCATACCAGCCCTTACTTTTTTGGAAGGTGCTGCAGACCTGAAATGCAAAATTGAGGCATATTTGAAAATTAAATGAAGCTGAGAAGACAAAATATGACAGGACTTGGATTTATACTGTCTGCAATGGGGAGAAAAAAATCTAGATAAATATACTTAGGGATCTCAGGATCACATTTTCTTATTTCAGACTTTTTCAATCCATTCCCACTTTTTCCTCATTTAAGGTTGTAGTGTGCACACAAGAGCACACACAGACTCTCACGCGGTCCTCTGCTGAGCTGTGTCCATTCACAGGGTCCTTTAATGGACTTCTGCCGACAGCTTGTCAGAGAGGGTAACTGAGTCAGCGACTGCTTAACTTCAGCCCACCTTCCTATCTTAAGCACTGATTCACAAAGTCTAAAATAACTTCCCGCATCACCCCACTGTTACATTCAGTCAGTCAAAACAAATCATATTATTCAAAATTTGACTCTGTGACTGGTATATTATCAGGATCAATGGGCATCATCGCTGCTTTATAAAAATATAAGCGCATCCCCTTGCAATAAAAATATTATAAACATTGCACTGGGCAAACTTAATTATATATGTTCTGATGAAACAGAAAGCTTGGGGGTTGGGTAGGTGGGTAGGTGGGATGGTGTTATATTAAATTCAGTCCAATTGGACTGAATTTAATTTCATAAATCTATGACCCTTTTACTGGTTCCGCAGGATTTAAGACAGCAAGGTTCCAGCCACGTGCTGCTAATCACCAGCCCTTGTTGAGCTGATCATCACTGAGTGTGCAGACGTTTATAGAAGCCGGCATTTTTGCAGTTTGCTTGGTCTGGAGCATTCAGCTGTGTGTCAACACAATGCCAAGAGGGAACGATACAAGCAGTGGTCTTAAGGAGGCATCTGTTGCTACACTCCTGTCCGGAATGTGTTTTAAGACCATGAAGCAATGTCATACATAAAAACGGCCCAAAGTTCCTCCACAATTATGTGAGGCACTGATAAAGACATATAGGGATCTTATATAGTCATCTTTTTTTTTTCTTTTCCAACTGAAGACACACAGCTAACAGCTTACAGCTTAAACACTAAAATATATCATTTTACATTTATTATGTTATAAAAATGCTTCGCTATCCAGGCAGTGGAAGATGAAAAGAATCGGCTTAATTAATTAATTATAAATGGGCAGAGTAAAAAGAGAAAGCTATAAATAGTCAGAAAAATCATAAGGAAAAATTGGTATCGAGTAAATACTGACATTAAAGTGTCAGCATCTATTAGTGGAATCAGCTCTGTGGCATGAATAATCAAAAGTGAAAGTCATCTCATTGGACGGGTGGCGCTTAGAAACAGAGCATTTACAAAAGCATTACAACAAAACTAAATTTAATAAAACTTCTCAATCTTCAGGTTCTAATGAGAATAGAAGCTGCAGTATATTATTGACTTAAGAGGTTTAAGCAGCCTTTCTACTCTGACTGACACGCTGACCAGGTGCTCCTGGTGCATAATCACCCCAAAACCTTGTCGGCAAACATACTACAAGTAGAATGCAGCACTTTCACTAATAAATATAGCAGCTAAAAGCAAACATACACTACTAAAAGCTAAAACGACACAGTGACTACAACACCATTCATCATTCCTGTAATTCTGTCCAACATCCCAGGATTCCTGCTGCAGCGCGAGGCTGCCACCACAACACTTTACTGTAGGAATAGTGTTGTCAAGCTCATTAGAGATGTTGGGTTTGTGCCACAGGCTGAGTTTTTCTTTGAGGCTAAAAAGTTACATTTCAGTGTCGTCTGATCGGAGCGCTTCCTCCTCATGTTTGAAAGCCCCTTAGACCTTTGGCATCTTAATGACTCATCTGAGACTCTTAGTTTTTGTTTTTCTTTAAGCAAAAGCTTTTATTCTAGCTAGTTCTGTGTCTTTGTGGAGTCTATTGCAAAAAGCGGTATGCAGCTCCAGGGTTATTTTCGGCTTCTTTGTAGGCTTTCATGACTGTTTTTCCAGGCCTATGAGTTTTCATGACTGCCTCTTCTTAGCCGGGATCCATGGAAAAGTCAGGGTATCCTGACTATTCCATGGATCCCGACAGGGTAAGATACTGACAGGGTACAATATCTCAGTTGGACAGTTTGTTGCTGTTTATTTATTGCTTGATTGGTGGCCTTGCAGACAGGAGACTCTTTTATAAACTGCGTTTATATCTATCCTGTACTTGAATATGTGTTCTTGTTGGTCCTGCCGACTGAAATCTGACTTAGAAGACAGAGGCCCTGCTCACAACTTGGTTTCATATGGATTCGTGGGACCACCAACATGCTCAAAATGACATTGTCAATATTCTGATATGCATAACAGCTTTAGCACAGTGCTCTATGGTGTTATGCGTCAAATGTTAAAAGTTCTTGAGTATGTCTGGTAAAACAGCACCAGCCAACAAGATTGCGTTTTATTCAGTTGTTGAATTTTGCTGTGAACCAACAACCAGCATGACAATAACCACCACCGACAACAATTTGAAACAAAACATACTGACGTGAAAATAATATGATCTCCCTTATAAGATGACTCTCACATTTTCCAAAAGACATTACAGCATTTGGAAAAATAAAATAAAATAAAATAAAATAAATCAAGTGGGGACCAAATTTTGTCTTAGTAAGGATGTGAGCCAGGTAGGAGTGCTTTTCCATAAGTTAATGACATAGTGATGAAAACACAGCAGCTTCTCTAATGATCTGAAGCCAAGACTCTGAGACCATTTTTTTTATAATGCTTCACTGTATACACAGTATGTCTACCAAATATAGAAATATGCCCCGTAAAGGGTTTAATTAAATAGATGTAAAGGTTTGAACAGGTGTCCTTCTCTAAAAAAGAGATTGTGTGCAATGATGTTCAGCAAACCTTTGTCCTTTTTGTGAGAATTGTGGCCTGTAAATGGCCCCTTAAAAGAATCCCACTTCCACCACTGCGGGAACGGACTGCATTGCGCTGCAACATTAATTTGCACCGGCTGATACTGGTTTCAAACTCGATAGTGGGTGTGTTCAACTCTCTGGCAATTTCAAAGGCTTTCAACTCAGTAATGGCTCAAGTGATGGGCAGTCGATTTCTTGTTCTCAGTCACATACCCTCAGTTTTACGGGAGCGGCTGGTTTTCTCACACTTTCCGGTTTATGGGCGCATTATCGCCATATGTCACATTGTCATATTATGCTGCCGTTTGGCAGTTGTGTGACTCTGCAGTGAATATCATCATAAACTTAGCATCAAAACTTTTCTTTGTTTCTTCGCTTGCCCTACATTTGAACTGCTTTCGTCAGGACCTCACTATCGTTTTACATCTCTCAAAACCTTTGACACTGTTATGGCGCTTTGGTCAACGCATCGGTTGAAATAAAAAGGCACATTTGTGTCTCTGGCGCTGCTCTCCAGTTACTGTGGATGTAAAAGTTTAGGTGGTTAAAAGTCCAACCCTGAATAAAGGACAACCGAACTTTTTTTTAGATATATTTAAAAGGGAACTAAAACTTGACTTATATTCAGGTCAGTACGACATTTATATTCATCTGGCATGTAACTCAGCAGCATCAGAAATATTCTTTTGAGATTCCTTTTACTTTCTTTTTAATTACACCACAGTTAAGTAGACTGCATAATGAACGCTGTCTGCTTTCCAGGCTTCTTGGTCTGGTCTTTTTGCTGGTAAGAATACGGTGTGATTATAATAAAGAATCTTCACTCTCTTCAGTGGAAATACTTCCCTATCATTTTGCTGCGGGAGGCACATTAAACTTGGGAAATTTTTTTTATGCCTGCCACCTAAATAATATTTCTTCTTCATGCAGCTTTTTTGTTTAATGTTACTGAGGTAAAGCGTTGCCCTTTAAGCACAGATTTCCATCTCTTGGAAAACATAATCATATTTAGAAGACTTTAATTTGCAAGCTGGAAAATGGTACAAAGTTAAGATTGGATTGGGGTTTTCATTTTTCGCAGCTTGGCTTCACATTATTGCTTTAACGCATAGATAGCAGTGTTATCCCTTGGATTCAGTTATTTTCTGTCTACACGAGTTTGTCTGTGCATTTGTTAAGTGTGTACTTCTTGCAAGCGTGTGTTGCTATTGAGCTCTGCCATGTTTGTGTGTTTGCTTATGAATGCAAGTGTAGGTGCTATGATTTAACATATCTACCGGCAGGACAGTCGCCTTCTGACATGATTAGGACTTCAGACTGCTGCTTGCAGGCATCTCTGCGCAGGAAACACTCATTCTGGTAGTTCTTGTTATTGGAGCCACACACCGGGGCATAGTCGTTGTTGCACTGCAGAGAGAAGAGAGGAGAACGGAAGAGAGGGGTAAGAGAGGAGCGCAGAAGGGGTAGAAAATGAACGTTAAATAAAGTGACAACATACAGAAGAGTGGACAGATGAGGCTCAACTAATAGCAGATACAGCAGATACCCGTGTTGCACACCTCAGTCACTGCTCACAGTCCTTTAATTATCTGAAATCGACCAACAACACTTTGTGTAGCGGTTTTACAGCAGCACCAGGGCACAGTTTTGACAGCTGTCATTCAAGAGCTGAGAATAGGATTCCAAAGCAATACCTGTTTAAAGCTGGATTACTGCGGAAAGCTCGTCTTTGATTACACAGTGGAAGATCATTTCTTTTTTATAGATTTTCCTTTTGGTGAGGACACTGACTTAATGACTACTTCAGGACTTGAATTAAAGGATCAAAACTAGGCCAATGCCCAATGAGCAGGTTGAAACTTCAAACCAGTCAATACCAGAACCAACCCAACTTCAGCAATGGAATGCAACAATGAACTCTGTGAACTCAAAACTTAAATACTAAAAAGCAATCTTTTCCGTGACAAATCTTGAATGGTGCATTGTCAAATAACACATGCAGTTACGAGTTAGTGTTTTTATTGAAACAAACATAAACAGGAGAAAGACAGAAACTTTATATAATGACTATTCAAATGTTTCTAATATACTGCAGAGCTTCAGACTCGTCATATCCCAACAAGGTTCCTGATTTAAACCTGTGCTGGAGCCACTCTGTTTGTAATAGGTGCTCATGTCCCAGTAAACACAAGCATTTTAGGTAAATGGTAATTCAAAATGTAATAAGTATGAGTTGAAGTGTGCTTGGTCAGCTCTGTGATGGACTAGTGAGATTCAAGGTCCAATACTGTCTCCTGTCCAATAGAACAGAGTTCACCTCTCTGCTGGCCTGAACTTCACAAAGTAGGTACAAGTTGTTCAAAAGGGGACATATTATTTAAATATATGTGCATAAAACTCCTACATAACACAATTTTATCAGTGTCATTCAGAGAATATGTCTTTCCATGAGCTGTTCCGATTTGCAGGTCACTGTCGTATCACACACTGAGATCAGAGTACAATTTTGCAGCTTCCCCATCTTTATCTCCTTCTAACCTCACATCATGTTGCCTTTGGAGTATCTCTGAAGCACAACGCTATACCACTGTTTTAAAAGAGGCAAACCCTACAGAAGGGGGGGAGGTAAAATGAAGTGAAAAAAGGGTTCTTTGTGTCGTTTCTGTGTGGTATTTTGATCAAAGCATGTCAAAGACTTTTTATTAGGACCTCAGGAAGTTGTTTTAATTTTTTTAAAGGGCATAATATGTCTCATTTAAGGCCTTTAATAAAAATTTAAAATATCCATAAAAATCAGTTCATATTTCCCTATTTTTTTTAAGGTTCCCCATCCCATTTTATGTGATAGGATAAGTCCATATTAGAAAGGGCTGTGGAATCTGCTTCCAGTGTTTCACAGTGGATGGGTGTGTAGGGAGGACTCAAATACAAGAGATCAGGAGGTGGCAGGGGTACCATTCAATGTCTCTTATTTGAACCAAAAGTGCTACACAGGCAGGTATTCCAGAAGGTAATCAAAACTTACCACTGGGGAAAAAAATTAAATAGCAAAGAAAAGCACAAGAGCACGGCAGGGTACCGAAACAGATGGCGTGGCAGTAAAAAGACTTACAGGAGCTGATGAGACACAGGTGTGAACAATCATGTAAATGGGGCCAGGGAAGTCAAACAGAACTAAACACACAAATAAACAGACTTTCAAATACAAATGAGAACTAAAGCAACCAAGAATAAAACAATATTAAAATAAGAATTCCAAAAAACAGAGAAAAGAAAATCTGAAACCATGACCCCTGCATCTTCAAATGAGTTGCAGTGTTTGTGACTTGTGTAGTTATGTCTATGTAAATATGGGGGACCTCCTCCATAGAGTTATAACTTTATTTAGCCCTTTAAGAAAATTATGCGTGCAAAGTTCAAAACATTAGGACAATATTTTAAAAACAGGGCTGAATATTTACTGTTGTTGAAGTATCAACATCTTCGGTATCAATACTTCAAAACACTGCTAAGACTCCAATAAATCATAGTCTACTATATTTCCAAGTGCGCTGTATTCACACACTGAATGTCAAAAATGAAGTGGCTAGTTAGATAGACCTTCACCATTGTATATGTCCACTCCAGATTAATGCAACTGTGAATCTGAACAAAAATAACCCGTGGAGTTCTCCAAGGCTCCACCTTGGGGTGTCTGCTGTTTAAAATCTACATGCTCCAAGGTCTTCCTATAGTCCATCAGACAGCTGCAGCTATTCAGTTCAAAACATTGCTGCTTGAGTCCTCACTAAAACCAACAAAGCTGATCATATAATTCCAGTCCTCAGCTCTTTACACTGGCTTCCTGTGGGTCAAAAAACTGATTTTAAAATAATATTGTTTATATATAATATTATATATAATATTGTAATATTGTTTATAAAGCACTGAATGGTGTAGGACCAAAATGCATTGCAGACCTTCTGGTTTGTTACAAACCAGTTAGAGCTTTCAGGTCTTCAGGGTTCAGGCCTACTTTCTTTTCCCAGAGTTAGAGCTAAACATAGAGAGGCAGTGTCCAGTTTGTATGCTTTTCACATGCGGAACAAACTTCCAGAAAACTGCAGGTCTGCTGGAACTCAGCTGTTTTATTTCACGGTTAAAAACGTTTCCATCCTTCTCAAAGCAAGTTAATTCTCCCTACTGCATTGCACTCTAACTTTAATGTTGTGCATTTATCTGCACTATTTTAGTTTTTATTGCTTAATCATATCACTTGTCTTGAATTCTGTTTTAATATACTTTTAAATGTTTCTTTTGCATTTTGTCTATGTAAAGCACTTTGAACTGCCTTGTACATTAAATGTCCACACAGATGAACTTGTGTTGCCTTACCTTGATCCCCATAGAGGTTCCACAAATTCTTGCTACAAGCTATTCCTAGTGATGGGTATGTGCGCAAATTATTTAAGCCCTATAAAAAATATACTGTAACCCCACAAATGTAGTAAGTTCCTCAGGTTAGTTTCGGTGGCCAAGAAATTATCATGAAAGTGTCACGACTTGGGACCCAGATGCAGGAGACAGAGCTAGATATAAAAAAGTGATTTATTTAGACCTAAAAAGCACTGCTGAACAGAATGCAAAACAAAACAACAGCCCAAACTTGACAAATACAGAACTAACCATGGTACAGGGAAAAACAGTACGGACCCGTGGAAAGACAAGACAACATAAGATATACACAAAGGACTTGACGAGACACGGAATCAGGGCGGATGGGAACATCCATCCATCCATCCATCCATTATCTATACCCGCTTAATCCGTTACTGGGTCACGGGGGTCCGTCGGAGCCTATCCCGACGCATAGTAGGCGAAAGGCAGGGGTACACCCTGGACAGGTCGCCAGTCCGTCGCAGGGCCACATAGAAAGACAGACAAACACATTCACACCTACGGGCAATTTAGAATAATCAATCAACCTAGTATGCATGTTTTTGGACTGTGGGAGGAAGCCTGAGTACCCGGAGGGAACCCACGCAAGCACGGGGAGAACATGCAAACTCCACACAGAAAGACCCACCTTGCCGGGAATTGAACCAGGAACCTTGAGGAAAGTCAAAACAGAACTAAAACACAAGGACACAGGCTTTCAAAATAAAACAGGAACAGATAAACCCAAAAACTGAAAGTCTTTTATTGTATGTGTTTTTTTTTTTTATCTCTATGATTTTCTCCCAGTATGGTGGTCTATCCCTTTACTTAAGTGCCCCTTTTACACAAGCGGCAACCATCTTACTTCCACATTGACGTTCATGCGGAACTAAGTTTCGTTGCGGTTCCTCCCCTGACCGATAGAGGCTGGCCACAAAACTGAGTTGATCTTTACTTACTCCACTGTTAAAATGTCCAACTTTAGAGCAGAAATAAAAAATATTTGCAGCCTGGTTCAAAAAAACCGTTTTGGTGTCAGTCGTTTGATTTTACATCCATGATAACTCTGAGGGGAATTAAGTTTTTTGTACCATGCCAGGAAAGTTTTTATAAAACATTACATTTATTTCAAATATGACTGATTGACAGTCAGCTCAGCCATGACAGTCAGGTAGCCATTATCACTTCCTCACCCGTAAATGACATGTTATTGCGCTCAGTGGAGCAACCAGTCGCTTTTACGAACCCAGTGTCAGCTAAACACGACAGTAATTTTTTATGTACACCGTCAAGACGACATGTTAAACGATATGTCCTGCTGTAAATGTCTGCCGGCAGCTATGCAGATATTTCGGTGGGATTTGGCTGAAGGAACTGGGAGCAAAGCGGGCTTCAAACCCCATCTTTATTAACCAATGGGTCACGTGACCAAATGCTTCATCCATTTTTTTATGCAGTGTGATTTTTACACTACAATAGTCTTGTATGCCAACCATGTGGAGTACAGATATTAGTGTTTTTCTTTAGAGTATCAGAACATGTTTTAACACAGGCATTACGATGTTCTGCTAAAATGGTCAAGAGGCCCCGCAGCTTCATTGATTCATCGTCAAAATAACAGTTGTTGTGAATTTATGTTGTTGAGTAGAAAGTATGCACTGTTATTTATTGCATGTATGTGAGTGTGTGTGTGTGTGTGTATTTGAGTAAATACTGTATCATTATAAATATTTAATAATGACACTGCATATCACGTCTTCATAATATTGTGCATTCCTAATAAATTTACTAAATATATACAGCATTTAAATATGCCAGATAATAAACAGTTCATAGCTGATATAAAGTTTAAAAAGTCGTTTCGGATTTGTTCATTATTGAGTTTGCACTATCTTTAAAGAACATTTGGCTGAATGGTATCAGCACCTAATGTCATTATAAGCTGCAGTCTTATCTTAAAGACTAGAAAACTATTTTTACAAGGTTGTCAGCTGATAAATTCAAAGCATGGAGAAAATAGTTCAACTCATTATTATTATGTTTTAATTACAATGTTTTTAATGTATCATAAACACCTTTGGTCGTCATGTTCACACTGCTAAGTTCTCCTGAAAAATGTCTGGCATCTCCTCCTGCTCTCCTCTTGTTGCTCCACTGGAGCAGTGGGAGGTTAAGTGACTTGCTCAAGGGCACTCAGCAAAATAGCTGTTAAGGTACAGAAGAACATTACTCATTCAAATCCCCACATGGATTGTTGGCTACGGAGCAAGTCAAGATTTTTCAGATGACTGATGGCGCTAGAGGGCTGAGTCTTGGATTTCATTTTTTTTTTTTTTTTTTTTTCCAAGAGGTCTGTGGAGGAGAGATATTCATTTGATTCCATATTGATTTGCCGCTGCCACACTGCAGGAATAACAAATGCGATTATTCAGTTGAAAAATATTACCCACTATTCCCCGGGAGAAGGAGTGGCTATTAGAGAAATTGTTGCTCCACAGACACAGCACGTAACCTGATTACGTTTAAAAATGCTGGAAATTGGGGAATTTGTGAAAGCATGTTTCTACTGGTTGTGACATCATGAGAACAAGGGGCTTACTGAATCGTCCCCACATGACTGAAATTAAGGAGCTCAAAGCTCTATGTCTTCTCTTATTTTCCCCTTTTAGTCTCTAATAGATTGACCAGGAATCTTCTGTACTGCAGATAATTCAACAAAACATCAAAAGCATGTCGGCATTGTCGCGGATTTAACTTGGACTGTCAGAGAAACATCAAAATAACCCTCATACAAGTGGATTGCTATTCAAAAGCCATTTCATAGTACAATTTTGGAATCATTAACCACTTCAGTGGACATCAGGGAGTCATCCCACATCCATTCAATTAACTGTATTAGACTAAATATTTGCAACTGTGTTAAGCATGTTAAAGATGGAAAAATCAGTTTGAGCTTTTCCTGATTGTCTGAAACACACACACACACACACACACACACACACACACACACACACACACACACACACACACACACACACACACGTATGTGTGTGCGTTTTTTTTAATCAATTCCTGCATAAAAGGCTTAATTTCACTCTTTGGTCGTCAGTAGTGAAAAGCAACACCTAATGGTCCTCTCAGCTGCTCTTCCTGTTTACAAATGTCCATAACCTCAATGCCAGCCATTACCTGTTTCACTAATAGAGTCCGACATATGTTGATGACACGACAAAAAGGACACGATAATAGCCAGCAGCAGCCTTAGTAAAATTTCAGCATGTTGTCTTTCTGGAAACCACAAACGCGCTGTGCCATCAGAGGATAATTAACACACATGGACTTAAAAAGATGAGAATCTCCACATTAAAGTTTCCTACTATCCTTCCTGGTTTGTTTGTTGTTTTTTTTTTTTTTTTGGTGCTTAAAGAAGTCGATTGAGTTTAAGACTAATGTTATCACTGACTTATTCCTCTACACCATTAAAACGTCCACATGTCGGTTCATATTCTGGAAGCTTTTGCTGAGAAGCATGGAAATTACTGATCTGTCTTTAGAGGAAAAGGGGGAAAAAAACTTAAAGTTGGGATATGAGAAATGCTGAAATGATACAGTACAGGAAGTAACATAAAACAATGCTGCTAGTATAATTTTCATGTTAACCGGATAACTTTTGGAAACTTCCCAGGTAGTTGGTGAAACTGTCATTTCTGTTAAATATGTTTTATATAAACCATTCATTTTGTCTTCAAAAGCAGAAAAATAACACAACGAAAAACAAATAAAAAAGATCTCCTTAAATGAAATGAAATACCGAATATACATTTGGTATTTTTCATTTATTTATTACATTTAAATAGCCATAAGGGCTTCATATTAAGTTTAAGGTATTTTTAGTTGTATTTATGTTGTGAAGAAAACGTGTTTACTTTTCTGACAGATTTGTTAAATAAACATGAATATCTGTTTCCTAACTGTACTGAAAATGTGGCGTAGCATCATGATAAAAATAATAATGAAGGTTTAGGAAGAAGCCTGAGAAGAATTAAGAAATGTTATCTTTCCACCCAGGTTGTACTGAGTGTGAATTACCTAAAAAGAAAAAAAAAAAAGCACAACATTAATGCATGAACAGCGTTTTAAATGTATCCAGCTCTGTGTGTGTATTGTATCTATTACAGATCTATTAGCTACAAAGAGAAAGAGGAAAATAACCACAGCATTGATTCAGGAACCCGGGAGCATAATGACGATCAAGTGCAAACACTGTTTTTAACAAGCTGAGAGAGAAAAAAGATGGCAGAATACAAAGACAGTAGAAGGAGGAGGAGTAAGGGAGGGAAAGAGAAATGGCACGCTGGCTCTTGATCAAAGGATCGGGATGCAGGAAGGGAAGGGAAGAGGCTGTAGAGAAGACGAGAGGCAAAAAGAAGAGTGAAATTTGGCCAACGGAGAGAAAAAAAAAGTCTGTGGAAATAAAGACGGCAGAGAGAAGGAGACTTAGAGGTGATGAAAGTGAAAGAAAATACAGAAGTGAAACGAAGAGGAGTAGAAAGAGAGGCCTGACAAACCTGGCTCGATAAAATAGACATGAAGAAACTGAGGTATACAAGGGAGGAAAAGAACACCATAAAATATTTAAATAAACGGGGACACAGACAGAGAAAAATAAAAGGATAGAGAATCCCCTTAAAGGTAAGTAGGAGAGAATAAAAAAAAAAGTCTCCACAGCAACAGCACTTGGAATAGCTTACAGCACATTTCATACTTTTTTTTTGTATCCCCTGTCATTCCCCTCTTCCTCCCACTCCTCACTTCCATACTCCCGTCTGGCTCTGCTATCCTTAACATGGGGACTCCCTTTGTGCCAGGCATGATGCAAAAGAATGGTAAGCTGACCATCAGAACCCCGTGGGCGTCACTTAACAGCGCCTTCTTCTCCACGAAAACTCCCCCTTACCCTCAGTGTCTAGCTCTCAACAAAGCGGAAAGAAGTAGAGTGATCAGAGGATGGAGGATTTAAAACCTCCGTCTCTCTTTCAGGAGTTGCAGGATGCAGCTGTGTGCAAATTACAGACTTAACCAGAAATACTTGTGTGTGCGATTAGGGGTGTGTCTCCCCTGTCTTCCAGGGCTGGACTAGACATTTAGAAATGCGGTTGTTTATGCATTAGTATTATTCATCACTTTAGGTATTGGATTTTACTGCACCAATAAAATGTGGGAAAAATAATATAAATGTGTCTCCGCATGACCACAGGCGGGTAGCAGTGAAATTAGGTCCACTGATTACAGGACTGTGCCTGAATATTATATATATACCAGAGATTTTTTTGTTATTCGAACATCCAGTTTTCAATGTTGGCATATAAACTCAACAGACACTTTATTAGGTACACTTAGTATACCTAATAAAGTGGTGAGTGTAATTTATTCGTTTGATCAATTGTAGAGGTATGATGGTAATGTGCATTTTTCCCACCCGGCCACAAGCAGACGACACGGTAAGCAGGCTTCACAAGCACATGGATATCCAGACAGCCATTGCATGATTATCCGTTTTTATTTGGTTTTTTAATTATGGTATAGCATTTTTTGCACCATTCAAGTGTCTCTCCAAGCCACAACCGGGCAAAAACAAGATCTTTTAATCAGGCTTTAAGGCCCTCCATAGCACCGAATCAGCATTATTAAGGGTCCTTAATGGTATCTATCTGGCATGTGATTCTGCTGACCATGTTGTGCTGGTTTTGTTTGACCTAACTGCTGCCTTTGATACAGTGAACCAGAAGATTTTAATATCACACCTAAATGGCCTAGTGGGCTTTTTGTGACACTGTACTTGATTGGTTTAGTTTGCATCTGGCTGATAGGTCCTTCTGTGTCAGGATTTCAGGCTCAGAATCCTCCTGTGCCGCCTGGTCATGTGGGGTCCCACAAGGCTCATTTTTAGGACCACTGCTTTTTTTTTCTTCCTGTACCTGTTGCCTCTGGGTTCTGCCTGTAGGGGGCATGGTGTTGCATTCCACTGATGATTGTCCAATTTACTTGCCCTTAAAGGAGAAGGACGGATTCTCAATGAAACCACTCTTAGATTGTTTGGAGGATATTAAAGCTTAGGTGGCCCTAAATTGTTTACATTTCAATAAAAAGAAAACAGAGGTGATAGTGTTTGGACCAAGTGGCCCCTGTGGGACCCCTGACAACATATTTTACACCAACCATCATCAATCTTGGTTTTAAGTTGGACTGATTTTAAATTGGAGGGCCAAATTAGGGGTTTTGTTAAGTCCTGTTTATATCATTTAAGTTGTTTGACGAGAGGGAAGTCATTTCTTTCCAGGCAGTATTTTGAAACATTGATCCATGCGTTCATTTCAAACATAATCATTTGGATTACTGTAATGGACTTTATGTTTGAGTGACTCAGACCTTGCTCTCACATCTGCAGCTGGTATAGAGTGCTGCTTCACCACTTTTAACTCCTAAAAGAGAGCACATCCCCTGTCCTGGCTTCACTCCACAGGATGCCAGTGTTTTATAGAGTTCAATTTAAAATTCTTATGTTTGTCTTTAAATGTTTAAATGATCTTGCCTCATTTTACCTCTCTGAGTTTCTTCACCCCTACTTACGTTCTGGGTCACCCAGGTCAGCTGACATGCTGCTCCTGCAGGTACTGAGGTCTAGGAGGAAGCTCAGAGGGGACAGGGCCGTATCTCTCTATTGCTGTTCCCAACTGAGGAATAACCTGCCCTTGTTCATTCGGGGGGCCCCTTCACTATCCATGTTTAAAACCTGTCCTAACACCCATTTTTATTCTTTGGCTTTTAAGCTCAGTGAGACTTAGTTTCTCTATTTTGTTCTTATGTGTTTTAATTGGTCTTATTATGTATATTTTTTATTGTTTCCTATATATGTCTTGTTGTTCTTTTGTTGTTTTTTTTAAAGTCTCTTACAATTCTTAGTATTCACCCATGTGCAGCACTTTGTTTCAGTCATAGTTGTTTTAAGTCCTTTATAAATAAAGTAAGTAAGAAAGTAAATAAGTAAGTAAGTAGGCCTTCTAAAATATAGGGCTCTACCTGATTATTAGACAGGAACCAGAAATAGCGTGTGAAACATAAAATAAGCCAATCAGATAAGACTTTTCAAACACTCGACTTCTTCTTGAGTGAATCTTTCGACTGATCGTTAACTGTTTTTAAGAAAACGTTGGTGCCCATCTGCCGACTTCTTTATTTACTCATCTAGGACTTCTTTCGACTTGACACTGAGGAGAAGACTGGGTTGAGGTTGCGGATTTCAAACGTTTACCTGACTCTGGTTTCTTTGTGCAGTTTGTCTATAGACAGCACATGACCATATTAGAGACAAAAAAAAAAATACAGTCTTGTTATAGCCCTTGTCAAGGTTCTGCAGCTTTGATCCCTGAACTCCTTGATAACTAGAAGTGTGTGACGTTGGCAGTCTAGAAAAAAGCCTCGTCAGCTGTTGCACTTTACTGTAAGTGAGCTGAGACGAATGTCAGCTAAACAGAGAATGAAAAAAGACAGAGGTGCCAAGAAAATAAGAGAGGTGTGTTGGAAAGATATGTCTGAGGCAGTATTCTGAACGACTGACACACACACACACACACACACACACACACACACACACACACACACACACACACACACACACACACACACACACACACACACACACACACACACACACACACACACACACACAAAAAATGTTAATGAGGAACGATGAAAGAGACAGAAGGTGAGAAAATTTGATCCTTCACAGCTCTCTGCAGACAGGGAAGTTGGAGCTAGCGGCCAATGCCATATGGCACAGCCTTATGCGCCCGCTGGCTCGGGCTTCGCAAGAGTCGAAGACATTGCCCTAAAACTCCACACTGACTGAACGGTTGTGTGGCATTTCATCCAAAGAGACATTAAAGGTACGTCCACTGTTTAAGTCTTATTGTATATGCAAGGGTTTGTATGGAATAGTTGCATATTAGCCACTTCACCGGACATCAGGTCAACATCAGACATCTATTCAACGCACGTGACTCAACAAAAATAAGGACCGTTTTGCAAATTAATAATTACATCCGTGATGAATATCCATGATTATTTTTGATTCAGTCAAGAGAAGAACACTCTTAAGTTATCTTCCTGAATCTGTGGAAGAACTGTAGATGTACAGAGAAGTAGACATATGATTAACTTCCTCAAAAGTGTGAAAATGAAGAAAGAAAAAATAAAATAACACCACTTTGTGTGTCCTTTTTGCATGCAAATGTAACTGGAAAAGATTATTGCAATTTCTTTTTTAATTCTGCATGCATGAAAATCAGTTCATATTTTTTAAAAAAATGTCCTCGTGGCAAGTGTGGTTTTATTGATTGTAATTTCTGACGTGCTGGTTAGGGTGAGACATGGACTGTTGATGTTGGATGTCCACAGCTAACACAAGTCGATCCCAATCCCTCATCACAGCTGAAGGAGCTCGCTTATGTCTGGGAGAGTTCCTACTCGTGACCAGAGTGTGCAGAAGCATAGCTAAGGACTGTATGCCTGGTTGTGCGTTTCCAATCTTCAGATTGTTATAAATGCTTGTTACAATAGCTGAAATGCTTCTTCCTCCACTCATCCTTTTCTTTCCCTGTCGCCATATTTCTAGTTTCCACAAACCTCCTGCAGGGGCTGCTGTGGTTCTGTCTCCTCGACGGTCTTAAGGTTTCAAATGCTAAACTTTGGGATTGGAGCCAAGACCCGCTGTCTCCCTTCACACACTCGCGCACACACACACAGGCAAAACTATCAGTGCATCCACCACTGAAGCACATTTTTTTTTTTTTTTGTTTGAGGAGGGGTGGGGGTGGGGGGTGGGGGGGGGTCTGTTTCTTACCAGGTCATAAGACACACCAACCAAGCAAAGCAAAGCAAGCAGAACCATACTCATTCATTCATTCATAACAGCAGCAGGTTGACTTCACCAGGCGACCAACTTAACGGCTGGCTGACAGCGGGGAACAAAGACCGGTGGGTGACGGGAGGGGGCGGGGAGGCACTAGCCAGAGTGAACACAAAGATACGATGAGGAGGACGTAAGGAAAAGAATGGAAAGAAGGAGGTATAAAAGAGAGGGGAATAAATCTAGGGAGGACAGAAGTGTGATGGGGTAGAAAAGGGAAGAAGGATTACACTGAAAAGTGCAAATGTGAATTTGATCGGGTCCGATAGACGACAGGATTGACAGCGAAGAGGAAGCGAGGGTAACGTGAGGGATCGGCAGGGGACACGCACAACAGAAACCACATGTGAGCGAAAGACAAAGGAGAAGGGAGATGCAAAGTGAAGGCGTGCGCAGGCCTCCGTGCGTGACTATGTAACGGAGGGAAGGAGCATGCCAATTTGAGAGGCAGAGCTCTGTGAAATGCAGCAGGAGCAAACATGACAGCACATCAGTGGGAATAAGCTGGAAAACAAACAACACATTCCTGTATCCAGTGGGCACACCTCTTTTACAAACTTTGCAATCTCCACAAGTGCAAAAACGATCATCCTCACAAGTAATAATTAGTCTAATAAGGTGAATCAAGACATCACCCTGACATGTGTGGACCACATAATCACGGAGGTCATTATTCTGAAGTGAAAAACAAATCAAAATGTGATGACGAGTTGAATACACTAGAGAAATGTTTTTACTTTACTTTCTCTCTATATGAGTAAAGTACTGATTTGAATAACTCGTTTTCTTAATACATCCGATTTACTAAAAAGTTGAGCTATTTTTCACATTTCTATCAGCAAAGGCGTGCACGTTCTTGTTTCAAGAATGTATGCACGATCTTGCATGTATTTTTCCCCCCTCTGTTCTGATTTGAAGGTTATTGAAGTTTAATAACCCAGTTGAATTTCAATGACTGTCTTTCGCCCGTTTCACACGGGACCAGAACTACCTGGGGACGTGTGATAATTTTGAAATTACACCCTGCTTATCTCAGCCAAACGCTTCTTCCTGTGCAAAATCGCATATTCACAGGGATAAGCGAAGTCTGCGTTTATACTAAAAATCACATTAATCCTGAAATATTTTTTAATATTGATTTTTTTTTTTTTTTTATATTAAATTGAAAGTGCCTGGTCACACACTCCAGAGTCAGTTCAGTATATAAAATAACATCCTAAATGTGGTATATTAATATTGATGAAATATTTTATTTTCCAAGTTACAGACTCACAATTGTCTTTGCAGTTATAACAAATTACTGCAGAGTCGTATGTACGTGTGCGAATGGGTCATTAAGACTATCTTTTTGAATGACGATCCTGATTAATCCCAACATTGTGCTTTCCGTAATAAAAAAAAAAAAAAACCCTCATAAAAGTACCCATACAGATAAACAAAGTAGCAAATCTGTGCAGTTAGTACATCTAATTGTTATGTTTTTGGGTTGTTAAAAACACAAAATGCACAGTTAAACAGAATGTGAGTACCAAGGAAAGTACAGACGATTACAGATGGTTTGATGAGTCGCAATCCTTACATGTCTTAGTAAGGCATGCCATGCTGTCTTTATGTCCACGTTTTTAAACTCTGGACATAGAGGAAATAGAGGGAACAAAGAGCAAAAGTGGCTGCATGCCGTTTTTTTCTTCTAACCACATCAATATACCATCACATAACAGAAGCTTATTTGCTGCTGCATTACGTTATAGAATATTTTATATTAAAATGTTTGAATATGGGGCTATATGGACTTCGTAAAAAAAGCTTTCAGAGTACTGTAATGGTAGCAGTTTTATGCGTGAACGAAATATAACAAACTAATCTTATTGCTGCACCACTCACGCAGAAGTACCAAGAAGAACAGGAGACAGACTCAGCCCTCTGCTCTTTCAGTAATAGAGGTACAAGCATTTGAAGTTTGCCAAATTTCACACGCTAGAAGGCTCAGCCAGTGAAGTTGCTGCTTTGAAACTCTGTGATCAAAGGATCAACTCTCACTTTACCTTTAAGCTGGCACAGTGGTTGAGCGGTTTAATAAATGCAGCCAGTGGCGACAGCACTCATTTTCCAACACAAAACATATGTAATGTAATTTACAATATATTTGTACTCAGTCTGTGAAGAAATGTGAGGGTTCGTTATGTTGGTATTCTGATTATAGTTTTCGTTTGTTGTTTTATTGTTTTTTTTGTTTTTTTTTTACCTTCATCATTATCATATTATAATTAAAGCAGTGAGTTGGGAATTGCATTACTTTTGGTTAGATTTTAATGCACTACCTATGATAGTAGAATTGGTCATTGGTGGAAAACGTGCCAGGTCTCATCCTGAATTATGATCTCAGAACTGTATTTTATATTGATAACTTTCATAAAATAAAATGTAATGCAAACATTTAATCCTACAATTGAGAGACCAGTATTAAATGCCATGGCGGCTGCCTTAAGAGACCATCATTTTTTCCAGTATAGGTGGTAAAATGAATCCTGCAACATCTTGGCGTGTTAGATAAATATGGTGCTTGGTTGCCATTGGAATGCCATGGCTGGGTTGCTCAGCCTGTTTGGTAGCGCTGGTCCAAACGCCATTTCATGGGCTCCCATGCTCCACGGCCGAACAGGTGCTGTGAACCCGTGCGAGACTGAACAAAAGAGGTGTACGAGGGCGTGTATAAGACTGACCGAGAAGTTCACCACAGACGTGAGCTCGATGGAAAGTAAGTTGCTCACCTCCCTTTTAAAGGAATACATGTGATGGGAAGGGAGTTTCAAATTTTCCAACTTGTCATCAATCACCTTAAATGCTTGCCACACAGCTGGACTCCTTGGCACGTTGCCAACCTTTATAATAAAGAACAATAATAAATAAATAAATTTAAAAAAAAAAAAAACGAGAATGCAACTGCATATTTGGCAGACTGCCTTTGTCTTGCAACTGCTTCATTTAAAGAGTTTCCAAACAGCCGAGGCATTGTCACGTCATCCCTTTAACAGTGAAAATGAACTGAAGCGTTACTGCAGGTGACATTCACGGCTGCCAGTTAGACGAAACACTGAATGTTGCAGCTGGCTGTTTGTGAAAGCAAACAACAACAACAACAACAACAACAAAATCCATAAACCCACATTAAAAAGCAGACGTCCACCTAACAAGCAAATATCTAGATAATATCAGGTTGTCCAACCCTGCACTCCAGATTTTACTGCAGTCTGTCCCTTAACCCATCATCCATTTTAATCTCAATTATTAATGCCATTAATACAGCAGAAACCAGGTACACTGCACCAATGATATATCTACCAAAATGTCCTTAGCTTGGTCATGACAAGACATTTTTTTCATTGCCTACAAGCCTAATTAAAGGAGGTTCGATAAAGAGCAGGCAAACTTATGAGTATAGCACCCCCACTGACACCACTGACATTGAATTTATTGGCCTGCTTATTTAGAAAGAACCTAAAGATCAGGATTTCTCTAAAGATAAAGGTACTGCGAAACACCTGTAGAGGTAAAAGGGCATCTGGCTGCAGCATACAGAGGAGATGGCTTGAATAATTCATATGAGTTTTGCATCTTCTATTTTGACTGCAGTTTATGCTCAGTTTTATATTTTGTTTTGGGTTTTTTTTCAAGCCCAAGAAAACTAATTACGACTCCTACATCTGAGCGTAAATCTTATCTTGATTATCTGAGTATTATGAGATTATTTTCATTAAAAGGAGCAACCATTAAGCTCCTACATGACAACTTTGAAAGCCTGAGCTCTGTAGATGCGGTGCATGGTCAAAGATGAGTAGGACAGCAGGGACAACCTGTACTTTTTCAGAGCTGTGGAGCAGATAAACAAACAACATTCATGACTAATCTTTAACACAGATACATAAAAAAAAAAAACAAATCTGTGGCTTGGGCTCTGCAGTCATGTTGGAGATTCCACTGTGTTACATAAACGGTTTAAGTAGATAAACCATGAAAGGTTTGTGTGCAAATTAGTGGAACGATGCGGCAAAAAGGTCATTGCGGGAGAATCTTGCAAACCGTCAACCACCAAAAGGAAAAATGTGGCATTAATATCTTGTTTAAAGAACTTTCAGATTTCAGTTCAAATTCGACACGGTTAGGTAAGTATGAGAAATGTCAGTAAAAAGCAAAACAATAGTCAGCTTCTGCTGTCCATGTGTTGACCCGTTGGATATCATGTCAACCAGCAGCAGCTCCACAACCAGAAACTATTCAAGAGCTGTTAGATTCTTTTTTTTTCTGAGCTATGGCATGTTATAAGCTTCAAACAAGTAATACATGCTGCAAAGGATAAAGCGGGTATAGAAAATGGATGGATGGATGGATGGATGGATGGATGGATGGATGGATGGATGGATGGATGGATGGATGGATGGATGGATGGATGGATGGATGGAAAGTGATTGAGTGAAGAAGCAACTTGAATATTTTTATAACGACAAGAGACGGCTCCATGTCATGCAACCGAATAAGTTATTGAGCCATTCTTATTATTGAGCTGTAGTTAAGTGTTATTGCCATTTAACAGTTATTTTCAAAGTAGAGCGGCATGTTGACTAAAAAAAAAAAAATAGTAATGGAATTAATCCCAGCCATCAGCTGTGATTATTCATGATTTATTGTGATATGGGTCTGCAGTGTTTGAATAAAGAAATATAAAACTAAATAAAAGAAGTTTGATGAAATAGATCTGTACCAACACCCCATCGCCACTTTGCATCCAGTTTTAACAGCTGCAAAACGTCCATAAACACATATGACGCTAATGATACGACTCTGTTTGGCAAATATTTAGTGCCACGCTGCCATCGCAGGAAGCGACACGAGCGCGTGCAGGAAATCTGGCAGATGCTCCCTGGGAAGGGCTTCACTTAAACAGGCTTACAGTGGCAGCGTTACAGTCAGACACTGGATGTCCCCGGACAGCCTGCTCGCTCACAGCTGAGCAGCTGCCTTCTCTCCCAGTGTACCACACCAGTGACTGATGCTTAATTAGGGGCATTTACTCACATCTTGGAACTGCAACTTGTAAACTGGTGCAAAGCGATAATGACTTAAAATCTTCATCTCGTCCTAAAACTTTTCCTGTCACCATCACTCCGAACACAATTAATACCTTTTACCATAGCAAAAGTGACTTAAATCACTCCAAGGCAAAAAAAAAAAAAAAAAAAAAAAAAACATGAAACGCTGACTCTGGCAATATTTATGCTCAATGAAAACTACCCAAGCAGACAACATCCCACTTAAGTCTGGGATGCAATATTGCAACTGACTGGAAGCTCACAATATAAGTCAGCGGATTTCAAAAAGGGGATAAATTATGTGAGATTGACACCTTCACACGGAGCTGCTAAAACACAGATCTAATGAATTCACAGCAACGTATTACACTGCAGAGATACAAACAGCCCAGACAAATACGGTTCAGTGCACAAACAGTATAATGGATATTACTTTGTGAAGTTTTCCTTACGAGGTCACACAGACTCAAGGAGAGTGCTGAGTCTTTTCTGACCCATGCTGCTTTTCTGTGTTTGTTTTATACCTGTTTCAGTCGTGAAAATGGCCTCTCTCCCTTGCAGGTGGGTTCAGGCAATGTGACAAAAAAAGCTTGAGTGCCACTTAAAGGTTAGGTAATGTCTGCAGCCCATTCCTCAGCGCAGCTTGCAGGAGGCTTGTAAGACTCTTGTCTTCCTCCGTGTGCATTAAACAACGAAATGGGATCCGATTATCGGCTGGGCCATTGTCAAGACTGTTTGGATATGAAGTGGAGAGAACACTAGTCCATTTTTAGAGATCACTATCATCACAGTCCATGTCAAACAGAACGCCAAAGTGACCATGTGCGTTCTTTGTTGAGGCCCAAGAGCAAACTGTCTACAGTCTAGGGCTGGAGGATAATATTCAGACATCCAGATATTCTTTTGTCAGGTGTATATCTGGTTTTTAATTTTGAAATCGGCACACAAACAGCCACACATGCTTTTGTAATCTTCCTTTTTAATATAATAAATTAATAATACATCCCTCCCAAAAGCCATTTAATCCATCGATGGTATTCACAATGAAACATTGTGCTTCCATTGAGAGAGACTTCGCCGTCAACTGTTTCAACATCAAAGGTTTTAATTTTACTCAACTTGCAGGTTTCATTCTCACAGGTTAAAATCAAGTAAATCCCTCAGCTACTTTAACTGTCTTCCTACTTTGTAACACAACAATCAAGTTGTCCATGCGAGACTTCACACGGTATAGAGCTGTGATGTGTACGGTAACCGTACACCCCGGACAGGTCGCCAGCCCGTCGCTGGGCCACATAGATGAACAGCCACATACATTCACAATCACTCCTATAGGCAATTTAGAGTCACCAATTCATCTAACATACAGGATTTTGAAAAGTCTTTGTTGTACTTGTGTTCTTTTTAAAAAAAAATGTATTTCCTGGCCTTTATAATATGCAGATTTTAAATAAAAAACTACTGTGAAGTTAAGATCTACTCTACCCTTCTGTTTCCTAAAGTTTTGCCTCTCAGATTGGAGCTGTTGGGTAAATTCCAATTGGATTAAATTTAACTCTATAATTGAAGGGGACAGTATTGAGAAAATGTGTGCCCTACTCTACCAGGTAGAGGCAGGTAGAAAGAAATTTGAATCAGGTGCATTAATGTGCAGGTGAGTTTTATTGTCTTTTAAGTTATGGCAAGCTCCTGCAGAGAGACCAGGAGTTTACCACAACTGCCACTGCTGCCAACCTTGAGGTTTTTTTTTTGTTTTTTTTCCAGTGGTGCAGGTGGGATAGTATCGGGGCAGATGTGGGGAAGTCAATGTGGAAACTGCCAACTTGGTGGAAAAGAAATGACTCTGGCAGAGGAGAAATAATAAAAGTCATATGAATTACATAGAGAAATCATAAAAGAAGGACTCAAGTCAAGTATGTGAAGGAGGATACTCGTATAAGATCCCCACAGTGAGATGTGAAAAATCCCCGGAGAGAGGATCCTGTCACACCCCAATAATAAAAGTGCAGTGAAGGCAACATTCTTAAGGGCAGAAAAACAACTGGACAAAGATCCAAAGTGAAAAGCTGCACATACAGCCCAGGTTCATGAAATGATTGAGTGGAGTGCAGCTATGGACCTCACTGAAGCAATCAGGAGGAACTGGACTTGGCCAGTTGGGTATGTAAGTCACCTGGTGGAGCCAAAGGCTTGGCTTGTATGAAGTAGCAGCCAGATATGTAAAGGGCTGAGCATGAATATTCTGTTAAAAAGACCAGAAGTGTTAAAACCCAATCAGAGCTGTTCTGAGGTTTAGAAGAGGTGTACATGCAGCTCTTGGTGACATCAAGATTATGTATAATTCAGTGTGGTTGGAAGACCGTGAGATGCACTTACACAGATTCCCCTGGAGGGACAAGTCTGAGGAAGAAATAAGAGTATGCCATTACCCGCGTTAACATAGGAGACAGACCAGCCGGATGCATTGCACAGCTAGCCATGTGGGAAACAGCCAAGCTACCCATCTTTGCTCACCGTGTGGAGGAATGCAGTTATCGAGGAAGATAGTTATGTCGACGATATCCTCACCTACCATAACAGCCTGAATATACTGGACAAAGTTATAGAAGGAGTGGTGAAAATACTGGAGTCTGGAGGCTTCTTTCTGAAACCATGGGAGGCAAAAACGGTAAAAGAAACCCTAAAAAGATGAGAGGAAGTTACGCAAGGTAAAGCCATTATTCTTCAGAATGAAATGAGAGTTGTGAATTATAAGGCTCTAGGTGTTGGATACCAAGAGGAGGAGGAGGATACACTTTAAATTTTGACTTTAACTTTGTCAAAAGGAAGAAAAAAATGAGAATGGGGAAGCGCCCTTACTTAAAGAGGAGGTGAGATCTGGAACACCTGGCCCACTGACAAGAGGGGAACTGCTGAGCCAAGTGGCTGGACTTTATGACTTGATTGGCTTAGTAACACCTGCCAAACAAAAAGGGGCGATACTGGTAGGAAAGGTATTCCAGGAAGCAGGGGGTGGGATCAGAGCAACCAGGGATAAACTCCTCTCAGAGGCCCTCAGAGAAGAAGCCATAAAGCTTTTTGAAGAGTATGTGGCGCTGGGACAAATTACATTTGACCTAAGCACTGCACCAGCCGACTGGATCGGAAAACCATGGGGAATCACAATCTCTGATGGGAGTGACAAAACCTGATATATTTGACATGGGTTACCAGGCAAGGAACTGATGTCCGTTTCATTGAGTCAAAATCCAAGCTAACACCACTGGACCAGAAAGGAGATACAATAAAAGCTGAGCTCTGTGGAGCAGTCTTTCCAAGCAAGCTAAAGAATTACTTTGAGAAGGATGGAAGGGTGGAAGTGCAGCAATGAATTCATCTGGTGGACAGTCAAAAGTCCTGGGAGCCATCCGAAGAGAAAGTTATGGATACCAAACATCTTTTGCTAACTGTGTGGGTGAAATTCAGAAACCTGGGCCGGTGGAGGACTGATGGTGGGTTCCCAGAGAACTAAACATTGCTGATATTATAACAAGATTAACTCTCCTGCAGAGTGACAAACACATGGTATTCCAATGCTTGGATGACTAAAAAAGATGCCATCGGTATGTCCATGTTGTCTGCTGGTTCTATACTGCATACAAAAGCTTGAACAAACCTTTATGTAACACAAGTGAAATGTCATCATAAAATAGTCATTAAATGTATTCAACATTTGCCATAGTATTTAAAAGAATGCGTTTAAAAGAATGCATTGCCTAAAATACACATTCTTAATTTGTTTTTAAATTTTCTTTCTTGTTATGTCCTTGAAGGTTATCAAGCTCTTATCTATGCTTCAACTTCAATAAAAGAAAAAGAAATGAGTGGAGTTGTCCAGCGTCCTCTGTTGTCTCCTGTCAAGTTTAGGCAGGCAATGAGATAAAAGAAAATAACTACAATTAGCAACAAGAACAATATGGACACTGTAGAACAGCAGAGACCACTATTTTTAACCTCACAAGCGACTCTTAGCTCCAGTAATACTGCCAAGCTAAGAAAAAAAATATCATGTCTCATTACAAATCAAATTATAATGATAGATTCCATGCTCTCCTATTTCCTGACAATCTAAGCATGAAGATAATAAAGGCAAAAACAAACAATAAACAATCTAGAGGAAACTGAAAGTATTTTAACAAGACAAACTCGACCACTTCTACTCATGCGTTCGCATCTCGAGAGACCCTGTGTGTGTGGGCATGTTCACTATCCTGCTAAATACGGAGTCAGTGGTTCAGAACTGCTGAAAAGGGATTTCTTTCAGCTGAAGGACACTCTAGGGAACCTTTTTGTGCAAGCATTTCAGGCACTACCCAGACATAAAACAGGGGTATGAAATGCCTCACTACAGCCCTCTCTCTTCATCAGCATGTGTGGCATATAAAATGAATTTCAATGACAACTTTGACATTTTCTACAGAAATCTGTTGCGAAAGGATGAAGTCCACTGATCCTCTCTGGGAGTTAAGGTCCTATGCAACAACTTAATAAATCGCCTTCAGAAAGTCCCTATGAAACTTTTACATGGATCTAAAGTTATGACATATGGACTCGAGAGCAAATCAGTGCGCACATGAAGCACTTCCAAAAGAGTAGACAGCTGGACCCTTCTGTTTCTACAAGCTCTGAACTCTTCTTAAGTTATAGAAGTAAACTTGTTGATAGATTTTCTACTCCGTGTTTACTCTTTCATACTTTTGATCTCTCTACTCCTTATCAATTTGTCTATCATCATTTCGTCATGTGGATTATAGCTTACTAAGGATTAAAATTGTTATGACATGTTATACACTTTTTTTTCTTAAAAGGCTGATACAATTTCTCCAGTTATCAATGAATAGTCTGGCACACAATTTGTTTAAAATTTCAAAACTATGCCCTGCTAAAGGTCCCTATTCTACCAAGCTCTGTTCGTGGCAGATGGTTTACGGGTGTGGAGTTATGTCCGGGTCCCACTAGGTGCTGGAATGCCGTGTCCAGCTGCCAACCGCTCTGGATGGTAGCCACTCGTCATAGAAAACAGAGCCACCAGAGACATCATTCTGCATTTTGTGAAGCAGTTCAGAAGTGATCCTACATTCTTCTCCCCCAATGATAATGGTAACACTTATTTTGACATTCACTTGCAGCTGAGCCACATCAGTTTACGTACAATAGATTGAGCTGGCAGGATGTCATATACTGTACATGGCATGAAAAATTGGTTAAGTTTTATAATTAATAACTATGAGCAGATTCTATCTCATGCATCAACATTACCTTAAGCCCTGGAGGCTGTGGGTGAAGACGTCAGAGGGCCTCAGGAGATTTCAAACACACATGATGAGAGGTTTGTTTTATAAGTCAAAACCAACATTTCGTGTGACACCAGCCATTCTTTTTATGAGGATAATAGCAGAAAACAGGAAGGACTGTACTTCTGAAATGCTTCTGATATAAACTGAGTTCACACTGAGGACGTGGTGCAGCGATACCGCAGCGCTTCAGAGCCCGGTGGGATGCACTGGACGGGGTGGACCCCCACCCAGACACACACACTTTTCAAAACCCTGATCATGTTCCTCCTATTTTCAAGTTAATTTATATATTTGTAACCACTAGTCATATTTGCCCGCAAGATACAGGTTAGAGTAGGACAAACTACCCATGGGAACGGTATTGTGCACACTGGGCGGGTGATATATTGGTATAACTATATGTATATATATTTCAGTGAAAACTGTGATGAAATTAGTTTTATGTTGAACAATCAAAAGACATTCAAACTTTCTTTTCAACAACATCCAAGTTTCTCTAAAGTTTTTGTATGGTGAAAAAAGTTTTTTGATTTTTTTCCAATTTTTGTTTTGTTTTTAAGTAAAACAACCATGTTACTTAGAAATTTCAAACATATGGTCATTTGTAGGACTCGAAATATAACACACGCCTCTTTATTTACATGTGAACACCATTATTTTTATATTACATTAAAAAAAAAAAAAAAAAACATGTGCTGACTTTGATATTCTTGGTTGTTTTTTTTTTTTTTTTTTTTCCAATATTCTGTATGAATTCTGTCTTGGTAAATAGACACAACGGTGAAACAGCAGCAGAAACTTTGATCTCAAGGAGATTTTGATTCATTCCAGTCAAAGTAAGAAGTTTACACAAGAAGTGAACATATAAATAAGTGAAAATATAAAGCTGCGTTAAAGGAAAAAAGTAGTCCTAGACTAACAATGTTTCAAGTTTATGGCTACTGTTTTCCTTTTACCATTTATGCTTTTGTGTTTTCTTTCATGTCAGAAGACATATGAGGAGGAGCTGGATCAAAACACAGAGTTTGAGACAAGAAGAAACCGAAGTACAAAGTTACATTAACCTGTTCATGCACAAAATTATAAATAAATGGAAAAAACAGTGGAACTGAATATTGACTGATTATTTCAAAACTGATCACACACAAAATGGAAGTAAATGTTGAAGATTTCTAATTTCATTAAATTTTTCTCTCTTAGTCAATTACTGTATTACAATAAATATAATCAATAAGTTGATCTGGTACCGTGATGTCACAAAAACCTGCGTATTTGGATGCTATTTTTGGACAAAATACCAAGGTTGAATTACAAAACCTTTCCATTGATTAGTTTGGTGCAAATAAATCAGGGTCTATTGTGTTGTGTGTTCTGTGACATATCTAAAAACAAAGCAGTATTTGTTAACCAGAAGGAAAGTTTTAGGAAAAACAGCACAAACAAAAATGATTTTCGTGGCCATGTATACACAAAATTGTAGAGAAATCTGCAAAGTTATTTTTTTTTTTAAATGGACTAATAGAGTAACGCTGAAAAACGAGCGCCTTTGGAAATAAGCCTAATATTACTAAATCTAGTAAAATCGTCTAAGCAATTTTAAGCAAAAATAACTTACAAGGAAGTAAGAAAAAATTATTAGATACAATTCTTAAAATTAGCAAAATATCTAGTTTTAGCCAGTAGTCAAAAAGTAAGACGAATTTTCTTGAGCAAAGCTTTTTTTTTTTTTTTTTTTTTTTTAACTTTTTTAGAAATTATATTTTTGCAGTGAACGTTTGCCACAGCAAAATATTTTTCTCTTATGTGCATCAGTTCAGCTTTGTTGACCATTTTTCAACAATTTTTAACCATCACACAGACATATTTTGTGCATAGTGTCGCTCTGTAAAGACATGCTTCGATGTGTATGGGGTTTCAGTATATTAATAATAAAAAAAATGCTTTCATGGTTTGAAGAAGGGAATTACATTTGGAAAAATGGAACAAAAGACAATATATGGAGTTAATCAAATTCTGTTTTCCACTATATCAGAGTTGCATCATATTGTAAATAGGAAGGCATTGGCTTACTTAAGTATTTTGCTGCCTAAACTATGGTTTTCTTTTTTGTTTTTGTTGTTCATTTCATGCACGTTGTCAAATGTATTTGTTTGTGGTTAATAATAATGACTAATAAGGCTACATGCTGGGTTTCATGGTTCTTTTCAGAATACAGCATATGATAATTCATGCAGTAATGCCGAATGAGAAGATTAACCTTCACAGCCATTATGCAGAGGACTCAAAGCATTTTCTCTTTTAAGTAATACACCTGCTCATATATATAGGATATTATGAGTCTCAAACATTTTATTATTTTGGTAAGAATGAGAGAACAAACCAAGCATACTGTAAAATATACTGTAAACTGTAAAATATGATACAAAGTAGAGAGCAATAGGCCTCTAACGGGTCTCCATATGCGATTGTCAGCGTCTTTCAAACTTATTCTTAAGTAGAACCATATAAACACAGACCATGTTCATTAAGGGAGATTCAAAGGCAAATCTCCCACTCAAGGAATTACAGAACACAATATAATAGATATCAGATCTGTGAGTTTAGAGGGCCGCTACCACTGGGCCACGCAATAAGACAGATAATCCAGAGACATCTGAGCAGGGACGAACACTGCACAATATTCTACATTAAATCTCTTCCATTTGTTCCATTTAATTTGTAAGGTGAGTGTGATCAGTTTAATCAGCCTTTAAAAAACAAATGCCTAATATGCTGCTTATAACTGATTTCTTACAAAATACTGAAAAAGAAGACGGGACTGGTGCAAATTCTGAAAAGGCGCAGACGCGTGGTTTCATGTCTTAGGGCACAATAAAAAAAAATTATATGGTTCTTACCAGATCAAAATAGGAGATAGATAACAACATGACACGTTACACTGTCTCTATTTATCTAATAAAAGAAAGAAATAGCAACCCAATTTGGTGAAGCAAAGCGTGAAAAACTTGTAAACATGCCCGACATGTTAATGTGCACAAACGAGCTTCCATCGGCTCCACTTGTTGAGAAGGACCACTGGAGGGTTCGTTCCAGTTCCAGGGAAGTTCGATGCAGGGGTTGCTGGAGAAGAGAGTCCGGTCAATAGTCAAAGCCCAGATTCAAGAGTTACAATGTGGATTCCATCCTAGCTGTGGAAAACTGAACCAGCTGTTTGCCCTAGCTAGAGCCCTGCAAGGGGCCCAACCACATGTGCTTTGTGGTTTTGGACAAGGCATTTGTCCCTCAGGGATTTTCTGTGCAGGGTTATTATGGAGAATGAGATACTAGGTCTGTTGCCATTCAGTTACTGTAAAAACAGAGCAAGAGTTTTGGTCTGTGTTACTGACTAGAGCGGTTCAGGCAACAGGTTAGGATGCTCACTGGCGGTCTTCCTGAGGAGGTGTTTAATGGAGGAGGCCCTGAGGCAGACCCAGCCCAGGCTGAAGAAACGGTACGTCTCAGGTAGCCTAGGAACACCTTGGTGGTACCCAGAGTAGCTGGAGGAGGTAGCTGGGTACATAAAGATCTGGGTTTCACTGCTCAAGCTTCTGTCCACACAGCCTGAACCCTAAAAAGCTGAAGTTAAAGGGAGGATGGACATATAGATGATTTTCCTGGACAGTTGCTTGGTTTTACCAGTGATAACTCCAATCAATGTTTTGATGGGAGTTATTTCTGATTAGCAACTTTTAGGACCTTTTTAATTTTAGTTATGACAAGTCAGTTGTTTTCAGCTTTGAGGAGATGAAAGCAACTCATTACATTCCTATTAAATGAGTTCATATAACAATTTCTGTTTTTGAATCTGCATAACTAGGGTATAATGATTTTGCCAAAATAAAGAACATATGCAGTATCCTGATGGTTTGCTACTTCCGGGAATATTTCTAACTCACCAGTTAACCTCACACATTACATCCCATAATGCAACACGCATTGCTATAGCAATGGATAAAAATTGCATAAAGAACACTAGAAAGTGTACGGTACATAGCACACAAATTGTGCGTACATAAAACCTATTCGTTTCTAACATTCAAAGTTAGAACAATGACTATGAAACATACAGCATTTGCCCACTGTTGTGTAGTTTTTCATTTCAGTTTCACAAAACCAAGCAAAATCACAACGAATGGCTGCAGTTTTCTACACTGCTTATTACACACACTTGCAAATGCCGTACAAATGATCGATCGCTTTAAGTGTACATTTGAAATGGCAAACAAAAACAGCAACGAGGTGGGACATTGATGAGAACAGGCAGGTTTGAGGAAAAAAAAAGTTCTGAAAAGAGCAGCGGAGCAGTCAGAAGAAAATGGAAGCATTATGGCATACATAAAGAATCAATAGTTACCTACAAGAATGCTGCTCACTCAGCATTTTGGAGCTACTTCCTGCAGGGCCGCTGCACAAGCTCGCTCCTGGTTTACACTATTTTATCCTACTCCACTGAGCAGTTAAGCCCACAATTAGCCGCAATTTAGAGCAACATCACTCTTACCAAAGCAGAAAATTGCAGCGGACAACATTAAATCCACTAATATCCAGAACTATTTCTCTTTGAGCTCATAGAAACAATGATTGCAGTTCATTGGAACTGGGTTTGAGTCACTAACCAGGCAGCAGTGATGAACTCCCTCGTTTATAAAAGAAAATGCAGAAAAAAAATGACGTATATTCAGTCTTCCATTTTTACTTCAATGAATGATGAGGCTTTAATCAAATCAACAACTTCCTTACTGAGAAATTATCTCTGTCTCAGTATTATAAAATCTGTCAGCTCACAGAATTAATTACAGCACAGTTGCTCCCCTGACCAAAATAATTAAGGGTTTGACATTTAACACAGACTCTAAAAAAGTCTGTGTCAATTTCTTTTCGATCTTACTGAGCCATCTGACATTAAAATTTGGGTATATTGGATGTTTCTCTGTTTTCTCTGCACAAGTTTTAGACATATTTAACAAAAGGAACATTGTTTCTGTTTTTAACAGAATACATTAGGTTTCACTGGAAAATTATTAGCTAGGGCATTTTATTTTTAACCTCCTTATTTTCAGTATCTTCTTCGAACCGATACGTCCATTGTCCACCTACGCAGGTGTTTGCATTCATAGTACCTGATTAGATCTCTTCAGAGGACTGCGTAGGTGAATCAAGCGACATCTCTCTGCTTTTCCTGTTACCGTTGTTGCATCTGATCGAGTGGAAGAATCCCACCATTTTCATTTGTATCGGTTCATTGAACTTGGTTACCTCCTACAAGTCTCCTGTATTTCTGCCTGGCGTCGAACTAAGCAGATGTCTAATCAGCCAGAGAAAAAGACAACGTTTGCATGCAGCACGCAGGGTCTTTGAGACTATGTCTGCCATCAAAAAGCACAATAATCACCAACTCATTGTTTAAACGGGACTTATTGTTAAACGAAAATAAAAGCGTCCTGTGCTTGAGAGCATACATTTGAGTGTTTTTTTTTTGTTTTTTTTAAATCTCAGCTGGGTTTAAAACTTCTACATTTCTTGAACACAACCCTGTCACTTCATCTGGGGGAGCCTGATTCTGAAAAAAAAAAAAAAAGTAATTTAGTGAGTTTTTCGCCTTTGCAGGTGACATTTGTGACATCACAGACCCAGATAAGAGAAGTATCCCCCTGCTTCCTGATTCTAATCCCCATAAAACGTCACATCATGCTGCATTTGAGGTACCTCGAAAACGGATATCACGGAGCTTTATAACAGATTTCAAAGGAAGTACACTCTGCAGGAGATGGGCGTTTGACTCCGCCCCCCTGAAACCAGCTGCTGTGAAGAGAAGGGTAAAGTCACTGTCGAAAAGGGAGCTCTTGTACACTAGCTCTGTGGTATTTAGACCAAACTATGCCACAAATATTTCATTAAAACCTCAGGAATCTGTGTCAATTTTTGATACAAGCTCATAAAGTGTCTTCTTTAAACCAGGAAATATTGCTTATCTCACAGTCTAGCTTACAGGCTGACACAGTCAGCACAACAGCAGTCTTATGAGGAATAAACTGTGGATAATTTTTCCTGGCTTTGGTCCAAAATAGCATACACAATCTGCCAAATTTCACGACTCAACCCCAGATGAACTGAAATCTCACTAAGCTGCACCGTCTGTTTTGCAAATGTTCAGGTCCCATTTTGAAAACTTTTAAATTAACGCTCAAAGTGTCACTCACCAGAACATTCATTTAGGTAATTTATTTTCCATTTACTGCTTTGCTACAACTGACACTTATTTATGCCGAGGACTTTCCCTGAGGTGCTGTGGGTGGCAGCAGACTTTTTCCACAGCAGAGACTGCTATAGGGGAATTTTCCACTGGGAAAGGTCCACATTGTGTTTGCTAAGTCAGTGTGGGGCTGTGCCACTTATATTATCAATTATACCTAAACTATATGTCTTATGTTTAAATCTAAATATTATGCATAGAGGTCACAGAAGGCAAAGTTCACTGGGATTTTCTTACCGCTACCCCCGCACTGTGTATTTGATTATCTCAAAGTAATCATATTTTAATTTCATGTCCGTCTTGTATATTTAAACCCTAAACCCAACATTTCGGTATTCCCATTCACATGGTGCAAACTTTACGTTTGTTGACAATACTTCAGTCACACTCACCGGCATGCTTGCAGAAAAAAGGGACAAATAAAAACACAGACACATCCATCATCCGCAGAGGCCTGACTGATAGCCTGATCCATTTCCTGTATCCATTAGAGGCGGCTCTAGATTACGCAATTCATCCCAAGGCTATCATCCACCTCTATCAATAATAAACATCTCCACAAAACTAGGGCGAGCCCCGGAGGATGGAGAAGGCACCGCCCAGCACGTTCCACTTCTAATGAAACGCCGCCTCTGCTTGGCCCTCACCGAGCACTGCGTGCGCAAATCCGCACGCCGTGTCCTCGGTTTACGAAACGCCACTCGCCCAAGACAGCTTGATCTTCACTTCTCACACATATCAAAGCTGCTGCTTTGTCAGTTATGTCAGAAACGTCTCAGGGCCTTTGCTGGTGGCAGAGAGCACCTGTGGCTCATGATGAGATACAAACCTCTACATGTCACTTTCTTCTGTGTCAAGTGATTGATTTAAGTTGTGCGTTTTTGATCTGACCTGGGGAGGCAGTAGGATGATGAGAGGGTCCAGCCACAAGGAAGGATAGTCTTTTTAATACATGGATAAGATTTAACAGATTTAATAAGTGTGTGTGTGTGTGTGTGTGTGTGTGTGTATATATATATATATATATATATATATATTTATTATGTATATGTTTTGTGACCTCTTAACTGTGCACTTTATTTTATTTTGAAAACTTCTGCCTTTGTTAGCATCAATGGGATGATTCTTTTTATATCTTTGATTAAATCTGTTGTCCTAAACGTTCTAACTGTTGTACCTCTATGACTTATTTTTACCTTACAGGCAACAAAAATTAAAATCTTACTCACAATGAACAACTTTACCATGAGGGATATGTGCAATCAATTAATCAACCAATCACTCAGTCAATCAATCAACCAGATTCCGGGTCTAAACCTATTACTAATCCCCAGCTGATAGGATAGCACATCTCTTAATATCACATTTACTGTTCTAAAGCAAACACAGACGTTCCAATTTATAGAAAAATGCAAACTGTAATTTACACATTAAACCCCTACACATGTACCTCTGCTACTAGTCCATCAGTATTTCATTGCTGGATTTGGGGTCTATGGACTCTAGAAGACCTTTCTGCCGATAATTCAGTTAGGCGGACTTTGATTTAAGTTCCCCCCATATTTTATGTCTTCCTGTCAAGATTTCAAGCTGTGCAGAGTAATTGCCTTCTTTTGTCTTTTATGCATTTGTTTGGTCATTTGCTGAATAACGTATGAGGACAAAAGGAGCAACACTGACTGATAATGATAACTAAATTTATCTGTCATACCGAATAATGACGTATTTAAATTTGGCAAATTTCAAATATAGAGTTTAAGCTTTGTGACAAAATGCTTTTATAGACAATGGGAGGAAATGTTGTATTTTGGGTGCATTTAATTGATTAATGGATGCAAATTGATAGAATGAACTTGTAATCTCACTCTTCATTGAAACAAATCTTGTTAGCTCAGTACATTTCTAGTGCACTTGGTCCTTTTCCAAATAGTGAAAGCAACTCGATTGAAGAATAAAGTAAGTAAGGCACATCAATACCCTTGTAAGAAAAGATGCTGTGTTAAGTGGCATGTAAAACTTTCTGGACCTCCAGCGATTTGAGCTCTTAAAAACCTACCAAGGACCAAGCTCTCTTATGTGCATATTAGAGTTACAGCATTTTCAAAGGACGTTATAACTCTAAGCCAGGTGATGCAAATGTCAAAGACTGATAAATATTGACACCTCAGACCTTGTTCCAATAATCAGAAAAAATGGAGCTCTGCATAACTGCTGCCTCCCGCTCGGAAAGTTAAAGATAATTGATGACCATGCAGTAGAAAAAGCTTAAAGATGAATAGCAAAGGAAAGCTGAAGGAAGGCAGCAAAAGCCAAGGACACTTCCTGACAGAACTGCTCGCAGGATTGCTCAAAAAGACAAGTCAAACCCCTCGGATAGCAAAAGATACTCGAGGAAAGCTCTCTCTGCAGGTGTCATCACACAAAACAGTGCACCACCACTAATACCCTCTACTGCAAACTTAAAAAAAAAAAAAAAAAAAAAAAAAACGAATTTCCTCACAGTTTCAGCATCAGATGTCTGCAAGTAAATATACTCTGGCAGGTTATGTGGACTGCAGCAACATTAGCTAAGTGGACTGGTAGATAGCCCCTCGTTCATACCACGGCAATTAAACTCAATCAATGACTTTGCAGAAGGCGATTTTTCATAGCCGTTTATGAAAAGAGGATTGCGTCTACAAACAGGTCCATAAAAGTGGCAATCTTTGATGGGGGTGCCCAAATTTTTGGGAAGACTATTTGCCTCATGGCAGGAGGCTGACATTTGCGCTTGTAGATAATCTGGGAAAACTTAAACCCTGGAGACGGCTCACTAAAGAAGACAAGGGATAATGTGGTTGGTGTGACTAAGATAATGGTCGCTCTCATTTCCTTTCACTTCATGTTTGATCAAACTCTTTCTGACTTTCACTATAGTTAGGACAAGCTGCTTATTATTTCAGAAATCTACAGGGACAGTTCAGTTTTAGACTGAGTCACACAAACACCTTTTAGTGTCACCTATAGGTTTTTTCCCGTCATAGTACGAAGTCCCACCATGGGTGGACCGAACAGGGCTTGAAGGCAGCTGGATCTCAACCACCTCATTTCAGTGATGGCGATGTTGATCAGTTTTATTTTAATCAAATATGTCCAAATATTCATTTCAAGTGTCACTACCGCAAACCGTAGCAACAACACTACCGAAGGCAGTCCCGAAACTCAACCTGGGGGGTCGAAATTTCCCCCCGTGGTCATAAGGCATTATTACCCTTGACACGTGGAAGCATCCAAGGCCAGCGAAGGAGACTGGGAGGGAATAAATAAACAACAAAGCCCTGAGGAGCATCCCGGGAGTGACAAATCTGTTCTGTGCCTGACACTGTTGTATTCCTCAGACCTCTTGGACAGAAGAGTGGCAACCACTGTCTGCGTATGTGACAAACTCCTTTCCCATGATGCCTTGCCGTGTTTTCGCACACTGGTCAAGTACTTACCATGGAGGAAAAGACAGAGCAACAGTGGAGAAGCAAGGGAGGGTGAGCAACTTGGACAAGTGCAGGGTGCAGGATGAAAGAGACGGCAATAGCGTCACGCAAGAGAAGGAAGTTATTGTGACAACAGAAAGATTGAGAAAGATAGAGGAAGACTGGAAGGCGGCTGGCTTGTCCTTCTGCTCTTTAACCACTTGGCAGTCTTCTCTTGATTAGGGCCCAGCTCGCCAGTCCCTGCAGAGTGTCACCAGCCGAATCGCTAGAGACAGTCTCCTCTGTAATAGTGTCTGACAGGCCAGCCAGAGCCACAGAGGAGCTGACACAGATGCTCCGTTTTCCAGGGGAGATGCCTGACACAATTGGTATTGGTACTAGAGCTTGTGTTTCGTTAAGTAGCCTCCCCTGATGGCTGTTCTCAATTCTAACCCTCAATACTGTTGCTGCTGCAAAATTTGTTTGTATGAACAACTTTTCTTTTCACTTAGCGTCATACAAAAAGCACAAAAACTCTGGATTAGTTGTGTCACAGCCACACTGCACTCCACAGCAAAATACTACTACACGCTTAGCCTACAAGAGCCCACAAAGATAGTTTGAAAAAGATTTCTGTTGGTACATATTACATAGAAGTACAAACATAATTACTTCAACAGCTCTCTCAGTGTGAGTGTGTTTGTAAAGCCCGCATTTTTTTCTCCTTATGAATAGCTCTGTTTTACCTCCAGTGCTCAAATATTGTGTATACTGTATGAGGCCTGGAAACTTTTTGTTTCCAGCAGCTAACTCGTCCCACTGGTTTTAATTGGTAAATTTATCTTGCGAAGACAAGAGCTTGCTGTGCTCCACTGGAGATAGTCACTGACAGGAGAGATGCAATTACTTAAAAACAAACCTTCTCATTTCACTTTGCCAATAAGATATTCAGCCCCAGTGTTTCTGCTGACACTTCGTATTACTGTATCATCCAGATGGTAAATGATTTTCAGATATTCCTGTAGTCATTAAATTAGAAGATATACGATTAATTATATGACTATGGTCGTGATTTACAGCCCCAGATATTAGTGTGCCTCTAATAACACCAGGTGGAAGTAATGCACAGAGGTGTTTGCAAACATCAAAAGAAGAAGATTCCATTAATGTCAAATTCCGGTAAAACAAAAGATGGCATACTGCATACTGGGCATGCACGTCAGTATACACTTTGTAATGCTCTGACCGCTCTGCCAGTCGCCGCTAGTACGCACTGTTGTATTCTACCAGAAAAAACGATTATGCTACAAAACAACTAAAAAACAGTCATGTGACCACTGCAACTGGTTTCTATTGCCTCTTGGGAAATAGTATTTGAGGTGGAACTGGCCAGTTGAACACTGCAAATTGTCCCAGAAACAGTACACAGTAAAGTTTATGATACAGTGCTGGAAAGAGAATGAGATGTTTAAAGGATGACTGCGGGTCAGTCAGCCCAAACCGAGTTGCCGTCCTTTGCAGTCCCTCGGTCATTTATATCCTAAGTAATTTAGGCTTAATTTAGGTTAGAAAGCAGTTTTCAGCAATTCCAACACTGTTCAAGCTGTATTACTTCTCTTTCTTATCTTTTTATTGTCAATTACATATAAAAGTGGGAAAAAAAAAACAGTTTGTTGGACAAATGGGTGAATAATTCCAAGTAACTGACTAGTATTTCATTATTAACAAAGGGAAAAAAACAGCTTTGCCCCTTGATATCAAGGTGGAGTACCAGCCACCCCCGACCCCGACCCTACACCACCACCATCCTAAGGTGAATAGGCGCAGGAATGGATGGCAATTGAATTTCACTTTTTTTTTTTTTTCACAATTCAGGAAGTCAGCGTCATTAGAAAAAGCTAATCAGGAAACTTCAAGTGTGCAACAAAAAGCACTTTAAAATTCTGGGAGCACAAAAAAATGCTTAGAAGTACAACGTCCCATTCACTGTGGTGCAGCTGTAGCAGATGGCTATCTCAAAACCTTAGTGGAAGAAACAGATTCTATCTGCATGTAATAGAGCCACTGGAGGCAAATGGGCGGAAGAATAATTTTAGGATTTTCAGCATTTGACTGGGCACAGTTATAATAGTGTGAAACGTCTACGACTAGAAATAAACATGAATACCAGTTGTGTTTATGATTTCATTATAATAAGACAGATGAAGGAATGGATGTAATATCATTTGTAGGTGAGCATGGTGGCAGATCAAAGGGTTTGAAAGACTGGGAACACTTTGCTCTGCAAAGGAATGTAGCAAGGAATTAACTCATTACCTCCGCTAAGACAATGAAAGGGATTGAACTAGATTTATTTACCACACAAAAATCAAAAGCGCGGGTGCAAAACTTTTTTTTTTTTTAATCAAATTTCCCATTTTACAGTGACTGCATGTGGCTGTCAGACTGAGAAAATTCCTCAGCAAGAAAATGGATGCAGATTTTAAACAATTAGAAATGTTTACAATTAAACAACAATTTAAACATATTTCAACACAAAATTAAGTGACCCCCCCCCGCTCTTGAACAATGTTCACTGCAAAACAACCCAACTTTGTCTACAATTGCAGAGACTCAACTCATGTGTCACGAGAGAATAGTTGAGCTGACAAACTCCAGTTCAGTACATAAAAAAACAGCTGCACAATTTCAAGGCTTTAGAGAAGAACGTAAATTAGATCAGATGAGATGCACTCAGCATTGCACTAATAACTTGTTTTCTGTCTGTTTTTTTTTATATTTCCCCACTCTATTTTATCTCCTTCAAACTCAACCAGGTGTGTCGACGGGCACCTGATCAAGTACAGGATCCTATTTGGCTCGAGAACAGTCGCATTTTTGTGGTCGTCCACTGTTATGCAGTTTAAATTTAGAGTTGGGCAATACATCAATTTTATCACTCAATTCAAATTCATTTTCAAAACTGTATACTACACTTGTAAACACTAAAGATTCTGCACAAATGTGGTGTGCAGGATGTGAACAACTGCACATGTTGCTGCATGGGAAAATTACCCGGATGGTCAGTTACTTATAAAAAAAAATGTCCAGTGTACAACATTACTGTACAAAAATACTGCCATTTTATTGTATATGTGTAAAGTCACAACAATGACATAATTTAACAATAATCTATCACATAATGGAAGGCACCATTACTACAGAAGCCAGTCACAATGTGAATGTGACCCAACTTCAGGCTATATCACTTAAACGTTGGCATTTTATACACCAAATAAAGCTGCCATACCATTGTGCGGTACATGACATATATACTCACTACATACAAACTTTGCGGTTTTCAAAAAGTTCCATAGTTCATGGCGAAGTCTAAAACTGAAACCTAATGCTCACTTTAACATGGCTATGGCATCACCACTGCTTCCACAAGCCTCCGTAGTTCGGATAGTTTCCCACCTCTACGTTTTTTTTTCTCAGAAATGTTTCAAACCGAGCAGAGACTGTTGTAAATTCAGGAGACGCATCTGCTCTTCAATATTTATCGACTTCAACTTTCGTGACCTCTGGTCCATTTGCTCCGTTGCCATGTCTGAGAAACGGGAACGACGTAAACAAAAGGAAAAGCTCTGCACTGCAAGACAACCCGCGCCCCCGTTTAGCGTTTGGCCGTGTAATTATAGAGTGACGCAATCACAACGTCGCACAAGTAGAAATGCCAGTGGCGGTGCATATCGGCATCAGCCCTCTACTGCCCAACATCATCACCACACTCCTCTGCAGCCGCCACAAGAAACTATTATATGCATATGAAAAACAAAGTAATCTGGTATGAGCTGATTGCAGCTAAACAAATAAGTATTTTGGAGTAAAACGAGGAATTAAATAAATCAAACAAATTTTCACTTTGAGGGTTCTTTATAAAATATAAATAAATTAAATGAATAAATTATAAACTGTACTATAATCAGTGCAGCTTTGAGTCCTGTTTTACCATCTCATTGCCACAGACTATCAGTTCCAAATAAGTTATTATGAGTAACCTTAGTACAGGTTGGCATTTTAACATTTCTGTCACCGTGGTCTCTTATCACCGTCTTCATCGAAGTTCCTACTCTCACAGCTTCCTAGTGCAGTCGTTTATACTAGTCTGCATTTGAAAATGAATTCTTCATTATTCACAAACTTCGGTCAGTTCACATGGCCCTTGATAAAAGGAAGATAAATGAATGCAAATATATGGAATGGGGTCTGCGTCAGAAGCTTATATCTGTACCACCTGGGTGTGTGTGTGTGTGTGTGTGAATATGAGAGTATCTGTGCAATCGTGGCCACTTCATAATTTTGCATCTCTTATTTTAAGTCCGTTCGAGTGGACATGAACATTTATGTTTGTGTGAACAGAGGGATGGAAAAGAGGAGGCTCGGGGCAACTGAGAGTGGGCTCATAAAATGGGTTTAGTGCTGAGCGTATGAGCATTTGTTGCCTCGTGTGTGTTATTTTGCAAAGAGTCTATCAAAATGTTTTTGCAATTCTGTGTTTAGTGAAGGACATTCTGCCCTTCCAACCACCCATCAGCATCATATGAACCCACATTAGCTCAAATCCCTCTTTGATGTGATGCAGGCTTCGGTGTTCCAGCCATCACAACCTGACCATTAGATGGCTTCCGGCAGTGAAAAGTGGGAGAGCAATTTAAGGTCAGGCCTTACTGTGAATAGTGGCCACATCAAACAACCAGCAGGGAGCATGTTCAAGGCCAAATGTGCAGCCAACATTATCCTAAATTCTTTCATATAAAGGCAATCTATACTCTGCATGGTGAATGTATGTAGGGCATAATGCTGGATGAATTTCAGGATGACAGTTTAAAGGAAACTCTTCTCAAAAGTTGACACAATTTCTTGAGAAACTTTGTTTGTGATATGCTTTGGTCAAAATACCACAGAGATACATTTCAAAAGCCCCCTTTGTCTTTACTGCTCCATTCAGAGCAGCTGGTTTAAAGGGCCGGAGGATGACTCTCTTATGAAATCAGTGCTATAGCTTTTCACAACCCACTTCAAAGGCAAAGTAGATTCCGCATAATGGGGAGCAGGCCTCCATCTATTAATTATGTTGGTAGTCAACTCTTTGGATTGTTTTTTTTCCTTCAATTTTTTTGATTAGGTGATTAGCCAACGGCTATTTCTGTCATTTTATCATGCGATGTGCATCATCAGCTTTAGGGAAACTAACACAGATATCATAAGCTAATTGCATTGTCACTAGGATGGTTGATGTTTGGAGTTTAACCCCGATCTTATCGCAAATGCACCTGCAGCTGAAAGTTAGCTGAAAAAAACCCCACCACTACAGATAATTTAAATGGAAGTCATTTCTTTAACACAAGGAGACATACTTCATCTGACGCACTAAGTTTAGGCTCACACATGGTACTAATGCTAAACTAAAAGCCAACAAAAACAAAAACACAGATTTATAGTTCATTATTTTTTCACCAGGATAATTATACAGATCAGAAACATGCGTACACACACACATAGATTGGATCTTGCTAATATTGTTGGATGATAAATGCGCGCTGGGTAATATATACGCAAGGCCACCCCACCCCTGAAGGTCAGTTGAGGGGAGGGAGGGCGAGTCGGGAGAAGTTATCCGAATAACTAAGATGCGTGGGTGCGTAAAACAGATTTGTAGGATGAAATATGTTGTCAGACAGGTGTAATTTTCAAAACGAGGATGATTGAACATCGGGATGAACATTTTTTTTTTGGCTGGTTTTTGCTTCTGCAAAGCCCTTGATGTTCATTTTTGTGGCCAGTTGTTCAAACAATCGACCATCCTTTGTGGTTCGTGACATACGGCGGTTTATGGCGTCCTCGGCTCTGAGGCTGAGAAGCTCGGGGATCTCCTTGTCTCTCCAGTTACTCACCTTGCAAATATCTGTGACCTCCTCCTGTCGTTACTCTCATCAGCTGTTTCCTTATTTCATAAAACAAAAACAAAACAAAAAAACTCCCTGATGGGTTGTACTCAGGTTATGTAATAAACTAAACCCTCCTATGACTCGCCGCCCCACGTTAGTTGTGTTTACATTAGACCTGACCCGCTACAAGGCGAGTCATCCGCGGGGCCAGCTCAACACGCCACCCCACGTCACTCAAAGTAAAAAAGACAGGGGACGCTAGTTTTGTCTAAAAGAAATAAAATAGAAATATATAAAGTTATAGGTCATATTATGTACACCAAAAAGTATAATTTAAACATTTTTATTTAATTAGTGATATAAACCTACATTTCAGCAGAGCTCTCTTGCAGCACCTGCAGCCTCCTTTGGTTTTGAGGGTCATTTTCCTCTCTGACCCCTCTGCCTCTTCATCTCCCTGCTGTGCTTACACCTCCTCTCACACTGCCTCCACCTAGTCCACTCCTCTGACCTCATTGCTGAAATAAAACCATAGTGCAAAGCGATGCTTAAAAAAAAATATACATACACTGACACTATCAGTTATCTGGATCATCCTGACAAATTTGAGCAGACAGTATACACTTGTCATGGTGGTAAACTTCATATTTTTCTTACTTTAGCTATAGTGACCTGTCTCACAATTCACTTAAAAATACACACTTAAATGAATTTACCATCTATCCTCAGACTATACGTTAATTTGTGTCATGAATTGGTCAGCGCTTGAACTCTCTGGTCAACCCAGACGTGGAACTAATAAATTGTAATAACCTGCAATAACTAATTTTTATTAGTAATTTTATGTTGCCAATATTTCGTAGTCTGTATAGTCCACATTTAATTGCGTTACAATGGAGTCTTACCTAGTGGCTATAAACACAAGCAGTATTTACGGACGCTTTTCCTTTTAGCTTATTGTTGAGTTTATAAAAATATTACTCTACCTTGTCAGTCGACATATTCATTTCCTCTTCGCTAGTTTCCTTGTTTTATGTCCTATTCAGGTTATATTGGGATTCAGATGGAGAACAAATCCAGATGCACCGCTTTGCTGGCGTGTTAACTCAATTCACCAATAAATTCCCTACACGTTTGTGACGGTGCAATACCACCATGGAACTGTAGGGGCACCGAAGAGCAAAAAGAAAAGAAAAGAAAAAAGGTCTGCTGTAAGGAATGAGAAGCTGCACCAGCGTGGGTAAAAACAATTTACAGTCATCTGAAACATATTTGTCACCGTAGCTTTCCAGTGGGAGACTCTTATCTATTTTCTTAGTCAAGTCAAGGTGGCGGCTTCACTTTTACCAGGAAATGTATGTTACTATAGAAATAATGTCTGAAATATGACCCAAATAAGGTTTTCCAAAATGTACCAGTTTGGTTTGCCAGTGTTGCATCTGTGTTGGTCTCCGATAATATTGCTAAATATTACAAGCTATTTTTGTAGACTATACTGTGACTATTTGAAGCACCATCAAGTGAAATCATTAGAGCAGTTGTGTTTTCAGGGGTCAGGGGGAAATTCAAAACTGCTACAAAACGGAACCCGCAGCACCTTTCTTGTGCACATGTACCAAATCTGCCCAGCTCAGAACACCAATACTACAATTATCCCAAGCAAAGTTGAGCTGCAAGCAATCAAGACATAAAGACCCATCGCATTACTATCAGCTATTGAGTTGACATTTGTCTTTCCTTTACCTTCAAATTCTCCCATAATACTCACCTCAAATTATAGAAGATTCTTCAGATATTTAATTTAAACTCATCTTCAACATATGAAAAAGCTTGTAAACAGACCTGCTGCACACTCACATTGCTCACTTGACTTGAATGCCTTTTAAAATCAATTTCTGTGTACCTTCTAGAGTGTTTTTCTCTTATTTTTTAAAGGACACCTTTTTCTTTTTTGGAAAAGGATAACAAGTGTGCAAGGGCATCCTCTTGGAAAAGGATGTCCTTGCCCATGTTTTAAGGCATACAGCTTTGGTAAGAATTTTTGAAAAATATTTTTACATTCAATTTGCAGTAAATTCTTTTCTGCTTAAGGCCTTAAGCCTTAGTTTTTGGTATTCTTTATAATTGAAAAAAAAAAAAAACAATCATAATGATGAATACTTTACAGTACCCTTCCGAGAATACCGTATTCAGGCTGAATAAAAGCGTTAAACTTTTTCTTAACGAGACATATTTTTGAGATTTCTAACTACACAGTGAATGTGGGAAATAAATTTGCGTTAAAATATAAATACTACATGTGACATTAAAGAGTGTATATCACTTTAGGTCACGCGAGGAAAATCTTTTTCCTATAGTGTAACACAAAAATTTAGAGAAGTTCTTTGAAAACTGGCGACGTGTCCAGGGTGTACCCCTGCCTTTTACGAATTTTATACGCCTTTTATACGAATAACCGGGTGGAACTACTGGATGGATGGGTGCATGCAGGTAAAAGCCCGTCCTCAGGAAATGCTTAATTTATTTGGGTGATTGATGGGGTTGATGGGCTCTTCACAACCAACAGAATTGACAGGCACTTCCCAAATCGCCACCACTTTAGGCATTACTCTAACATAACAAAGACAATTTGAATGTTTCCTTAAGATGATTCTCCTTAGTTTGGCTTTTTTATGATCCTACTGGTAATAAAAATTATCTGAGAGAGCAAAAATGAACTCTATGTGTCACAAAGACTTATGCAGCAGCTGGCTGGTAGTGTTGGTTCTTTGTGGCACATCACATTCCTGTCTTTTTACGATGTGTTACAAAACATCTCAGTCTTCACTAAAGAAATATATTTGCAACAATCTGTGATTTAGTTGTTGCCATATGTTAAGACAACATTTGCCGCCCAAGCGTTCACCCTTGGGTCTTAGTGGCTGTTATCACAGCGAGTTAGATGTTTTACTTCAAGAATGATGGGTAAATAATGAAAATAATAAAGTTACTTTTTTTAATTTTGAGGAGTTTCCCTTTTAAACTCTCCATGTCTCCTGAGGGTGCTCTCTCAGTGACACCGGTCCAGGTCTCTGGAAAAACCTGGCAATAAAATGAGGTCTGTCGCCACACTGCCTGCATTCAAAAACTAAACCTAACTACAGTGCATGTTTGTTTTTAATTGATTTTGCATTTTATGACCCTGTAGAGTGTCCATATAGGCTTGATGCTTTTCCATCTGATATGTTGTTCTTAGCGTATTTATAAACAGGCACCACTCCGCTTTATCTCCCCACAACGGACGCTAAATCTAATACCCAAAAGATTTTTTTTTCGTCATCATTCTGGTCTCTGGATTGGTGAACCAGTGAATTAAGTCATTATCAGCTTTCAATACTCGTATTCAATCGGATCTGCGACTTAGGAATGAGAATGGGTTGAATGGATCCGTCTTTTACTACGGATTTCATGTAAGATAAAATAAGATAAGCCTTTATTCAAACCACATAGGGGACATTCATAATATTAAAGTAGCATTCAAATTTAGTAGGATATTAAATATATTAATTATGATTATATTAATAGTAATTGTTATCTGTTATTGTCCAGCACATTAATAAAACATGGGAGGGTACTGGTCAACTATCTTTGGAGGAAAAAATGTAGTCTGTAAAAAATCTTGAACAATCTTGGTCGTAGTTGGTTATTGCAAAGAACAAGCTGGCGTATTGAGAGCGATGTAAACAAGTCAACGGGAGAGTGTGTTGTGTAGAAGTGTAAATTAAAGTTTTGCAATAGCCTGGCAGCGAAACAGAAAATACATCTACCTTTCAAAGGAACGATTCGATTTCTGCCTTCTGTTCAGTTTTTGAAGAAAAAGACTGAATCTTTAACTGCAGAAGCCGATTCAAACGGCGTCATGCTTAAATGCAGCCGTCTTATGCTGTTTACATCCTCATGATGTTGCCACTAGGCCCGCTTAGAGACTGCCTCTACAAGAATAGACTGCTGTGATTGGCTCCTCATGACGTTTGAGCATCGTTAATAAGCTCAAACGGATAAACCTCCAAAACAAAAGTTAATTTGCGAGTGGTACGTTTACATTTCTAGGCTAGGAGAACTCACATTAATGTTCAATAGTGAAAATAAAAAGCTTTGGTTTGCAAACACACTGCGTAAAGATACCTCAAATGTTTGCGTTTACATATGTGTTTTATTTGGCGTATGAAAAAAATTGTCCATTGACTCACAACTTTAACAATGTGTTACAAAGCATTCTCACTGAGAGCAATGACATGCGCTACTTACTCTTTGGTGGACAATTTTATTCGAAGCCTTTCTCAGCACCGTGAGTGCCCATATTTTAAGAGTGGATGGTCCCTTTGAGAATCAGCAATGTGACCTGGCATTAACATAACTAAACCGATAGCAATAGCTTCTCCCAGCAGCCATTTGTGAGATGAATCACAAGGAAATGTTAAGTGATTTGTCACGGCATCGTCGTACATGACAAAAAGTCATTTTAAAGTGTAAAATGTGCATTTTGCTGGGCATCAGTTTCACTCCATGTGGTGAGAGAAAGTCTCAATTCTTTCAGGAGCCAGTGTGTGGTGCCTGCACTGCATATTGGTAATGAATGGTGTCCATTGATGCAGCCACATCAAACTCACTTCCTCTTCACCGAACCCCTTGCATGCCACTTCCTCCTGTATTTGTGTGTGAAGGCGTACAGGCATCCACAGATTTGGTTTGAGCAAAAGAAATAAATCCGGGACGTTCATTTATAGGACTTTCATGTCTCCTCTGACAGTCCTGCATAAACCGCCAATGGAGAGAAATTGTGGGCCTATTTATGTGATGCTGATTGAGAGTGATTGATTACTTCAGGGCGTTAAAACACTCACTAGACGAGGAAGTTCATGTTTACATGTCTTGATGAAATAAACGGCAGTGACATCAGACACCGCTCCACGAAAATGAATCTAAGATGCACAGCTGAGTTAACCTCAAACTCTTGGTATCAAGGCAGAATTTGTGGCGTGACCTGCTCTTTTCTGAGAGCATAGCAAGCGCCTCGGTGCACAATGACAGCAGTATCAGTGTGAGATCTTTAGAAGAGGAATGGAGCTGTAATGTCATTTATCTACAGGCCTCTGTTAACGTTTGCTCCCAGGGAAGTACGAAATTGAGATAAAAGCTGGCCAATCGAGTGTCGGCCTGCCTAGTGCCTGCTTGCGATGACGTGCTGATAAAAGCGACCGATGGGAGTATTGCGTCTTTAAACCTCAGAGGCTTCATTTATCTAGGGCTCTTCATCAGCAAAGCTTGCAATTGTTATACCAAAATCAATACTCAGCTAACTGGTTTGCTCCATTTTTATGGTAGGTTTGGTTGTAAAGTTAAGTATGAGTCATTATGAAGATCAGAAATATTTCCCAGATTAATGACACCAACGAGGGCCTTTTAGTCGTCCCATATGCGACAGTCTTGTTTATGAATGTGGAGATGTGCAGTGAATCAGGTTTGTGACATAAGGTTCTACAGAGAGCTATAAACTGATCTTCACAACCCACTTCCCCCTCAAGACTAATACTGTCTAATCCAGACAATGGACCTAAATCCAATTGATTACATAACTTTTCTAAGTACTGTTTCACACGCAAAAAAAAAAATACACCAATCCACCGCCTACTCAACGATGAAGAGTATAACACTGATCATCTCATTGCAGCATAATAATCTACTGGGAAACCAGGTATTTGTGTTCATGTTACTTTGAGCCGTAATTCTCGCCCATACATTGTTTCAGACCACCCACAACCCCCTCCCACGATAGCTGCTTCCCCCAGCAGCACAATGTGCAATGTTACACCCCGAAAACAGCACAGGAAAAACAACAATGTATAAACTAAGCCATAGCCTTGCCTAAAATCTTCTATAATCCCAACCTAATCTTGCAATCTAAAAATGTGAGACTCTAGAGGTACCCAAAGAATCTTTTGCAGAGGTCCAACATGCCACAGCACACTCATGGAGGGGTGCCGTCCATCTCCTGACAGGGCTGCTGCTATGTTCCAGGGGAACATGGATGATCTGTACAAATATTACATAGCTCATTTTGATTTTGTGATCTATTGGCGGCAAATCTTTTTATATGAAACCTATTCTTCCACACAGCATGGCACAGTATTAACATTTTCTATGTCTTGTTGATGTACGTTGTCCTAAAACTCTAAATATTTCAAACCATTTTAAATCACTCCATCATCACCTGAACTTCAATTCTTTTGCAGACATTTCAGCTCATACATTCATTCACATTCATCATTCTAAAATTTCAACCCAAATTCCACTCAGCTTGCCCCATCTATGCCATTGATCCACGTGATTTTATGTGCAGCTAAGCTTCATTCGGTGGATAATTTCCTCTCTATCGCTGCCGGTCAGTCTTTGATATAACGACTCTTCACTGTGCCTGCTCTCTGACTAGAGTGGCCATCCTGGATAAGAAGGCCCAGTTTACACAGCATCCTCCAGTTCTTCCACATTTGTCTCAGTAGAATTACATTTTTATCGCTATATTTTTAATTTTTTCATCTTTATCATTACTATCCTACATTCTAACATTGACCTATTTTGTCATAAATATCTAAGTACTGATCCAGCTTCTTGAAGCAGAGGCCACGACAGTACTCTGCGTGACATCGGTTCTCAAATTTTACAGATTTTCACCTAGATGGAACCGACTACATGGAGATACCTATACAAACAATCATTTTTATACACTTTTTGTAAGTAAAAATTACTTAAAGTAAAAATAACTTAATGTTATCGTTAGGGACCTTAGTGGAATTACATTTCTGATTTTTGTCAGAGGTTTAACATAACCATTTATTTTGACACAGATCGCTTGCCCAAGGGCTAATCTTAATTGTCATTTTGTTGGAAACACATAGTCCGTTTTAACTCCGTTAACAATATTACCATGGAAGATGATACGTTAAGTATTGTAGCACTTAAAAACAGTAGATTGCAAGATAGTTAAGCGTGCTAATATTTTTAATATATGGACAGTTACAGCCTGATTGATATCTTACAATTTTGTGTACGTTTTTAGTTTGGAAAAAGAAGAAAGATTAATCGATCTTAACCTAAGTGATGATGGAACTCCAACCCTTACATACCAATTCAATATATGTAGGAAACAAAAAAAAAAAAAAAAAAGCTAAGCTGCCCTGTCAGTCCAAGATTATAGATGCTAATGTTTGACTGGAGACTTACTATTCGCACTGCACTAAAATTAACTCTGGACCTGCAGTAATTTCTAAAATTACACCCCGACATCTGTATTTTCGTATCTTCCACTCTTTTTATACTCATTTCCTGTCCACCTACTTTGAATGAAGGCCACTAGTGCCAAAAAATCTAAAAAAAATAAACCTAAAAAAAAAACATCTAAACAGACACTCAGGAGTTAGATTTCAGTGACTCCAAGTCACATTTTGACAAGTGACAAAATAAGAAAACAGCGTATCAGCCTACGTGTTTAAGTTGCCATGGTAACAGTAAACTTAATAGTAAATGTAACTGGAGTTTTTGTCGAAACCTTAAAGGTTTTGCGCTGTCAGAGAAGCTTTGAGCTTGATGGATGATATAAAGTTTCTTACTGTGTGATGCAGCCACACGTATCTTCATCCGTTGTCGTTCTTCTGCTGATCCGGGCTGCTGCTTTCAAATGTTTCCATGTGAAGCTTGATATTGATTAATTTCTGTATGTTTATCATCTAAAAATATAAAATCATTACACTATATGGGGTGGATATAGGCTGAAGTTGTAATATAATATCTCACCAAGTCAAAATAACGAAGAGAAAAAAAAGGCAAAAAAAAGGAAACAAGGTTTGTTTTTTTTTTTTTTTATTAAAAGATTCCAGCCCACACATCACCAAATTACTGACATGACTGACGGGATTAAAATTATCTTGTGATCTCAGTGTTTTGTGAAATAGGGAAGGTAATTTGCTGTGGAATTTTTACTTTACGAATCACAGACATGGCCCATTTGGATGGGATTAAACTCACAGACGTCATCCATGATTATTGGAAATTACCACAGGTCCCCAGAAAATGTTAATCCAGTGCAAATGGAGCATTAGGCTGCATTTTAAACCACGTGCTATTCTACTAGAGCATACTGCTTTTGCCAAAATCTAGTGCACAGTATGGAGGCAAGTGTAGAATCTGGAGTATGCGTGAAATACCCAGATGTTGTGCCACTCCCAGGAAAAATTCCAGTGTGCAATTGATCAGTCTACCTCACATACTACACCCCATAATGAACTGTGTCACTACATCACAAGCAATTAGAGCAGTCACCACACCAGGCTCTGACTATGTTGTAACATACTTGATTTTTTTGTTTCATACACCATAACCACCACCACCGTATTATGTATCACATCCCATTTACTGCCTTGTATGATAAGCAACATACATGTGGTTCCCAAAACAACCTTGGTTTTCAAGCTCAGTAAAAAGAAAACCAACATTGAAAGAAAACTCAGAGTTAAACAGAATCCCAGGCCTTACCTTGAAATCGCAAATGCATGTCACCATGTTTCCAATTCTTAGACACTCCCCATCGAACTTGCATGTGTTGGTGTCACACAAGAACATGTCTGTGTCCCGGTCATCAAACCCTGAAGGACAAAAGCCGACAAGAGACATCAGTGAATAAATGTTTCTCTGTTCAGCCCGCAAGCAACACTAACCTGAGCCTTGGTTCTGCCATTAGTCATGGTTCCCAAAGGGCTTTGCACTGTTTGATCACACACTGTACAATTTAAAAAAAAACAATGCTGGAACAGTCCTTGCTTTTTCCTGCCAAAATGGCAAAACACATAATAAAAAAAAAAAAACAAGAAAAAAGCCTTTAAATCTCAGAAGAACAATGAAAAAAATGTTTTCAGCGCCCCCAAACACACACACACACAGACACACACTTGGTGTTTTGATGATTTTGGACATGGTCGTTAGTGAAGACAACCGCCTCATATGGTAGTCCTACATCTGCCCCATGTAAGAAGAAGTGTTGGCTGACGACTTATGAGTTTACAGCATTAAATGTATGGACGCATCTGTGCGCTTGTGTCTCCATTTATTTCTTTGTCATTTCCCTTTAATATTTGTTTGTGTACAACAAGGCTTACTCTCGGGGTATCATCCTGGAGTGACAAACCTGGGAGATGATCCAATTCAGGCTGTGTTATGGATCTCAAATGACAACCTAAATCAAATCACAGCCACATGGGCATCAGACTGTACAGCAGGCTTGGGGTTTTTTGGCCTACGTGAATTGATTGCTTACAAAAAGCCATCCCATTGTACATGAAGGCTACATACAAAGTAATTTAGTTTAAATTTGAGCAAATTCCAATTGACATAGAGATGTAAATTTCATAGTTAGGAGAAACAAGACTGTACTAGGCTGCATGTATAATCTCATTCATTTAAAAGTAAAAAGAGTAAAAGTGATATTATTTTTTGCAGTTTGCTATGGATATAAATTTTGCCTCTTCACCCTTGGGCCACGGGAGCCTGCCACTGAAATTGGGTGAGAAGCTGGGTACATCCCATTAAATCGTGGGTCTTTCTACCACAGAATAACAAGACTGCAGGCATGCTCACACTTGCAGTCAATTTCGTATAACTAACTTACCTAAAAATTACGCCTTTGAACTAACTCAGCACAGTAAGCACAAGCACCTCACAAAGGCCCGGCAAACATGGGGAAAATTGCTGCCATCTCTTCATAAAAAGGCTGCAGCCAACTTCCAAGAGCAACGTGAGGATGCTCTTGGTGTTGCATGAGAGGCCATAGGCACACACTTTCCAGCAATTCGCTTAAAAACTTGAAGTCTTGTAAAGGTTTACAAAGAACAAGGACAACTAAATTCATGTCGCAGCTGTAGGTCTTAAACAGTTTTTCATGGAGCCTGAATTATTTAAAAGTAATATTTAATTGGTTGTCGTCACTGCAAAGCAGAATTTCCCCTCGTTTCAGTTTGTTGTATATTGTTTGTCTTAGTATTTTTTTTTCAAATTTTTATACATATAAAATACAGCACTTAAGCCTACTATGACTTGTTTCTAAATTATCACAGATGTGCCATTACAGTAATAAAACTGAGTTGCAAATTGCACTGCATTCACAAGCGATTTGATGGCTGTTTATATTGAACCCTGAAGTCAAGTTTATTTTAGATTTCTTTATACATTTAATGGTATCAATATACTGTAAATCACCTCATCACCTCAGTCTTTGATAATACTTGGCACTCTTAAACAGCCCATAATGGATATTTCTAAAGTAAAAATTACAATATAACAGCAGGATTTCCATTCAAATGCATTGTAGATTTTTATTTAATTATAATATCTAACATTTGGTCCACTGCTGAGTTGTAAGCGATACTAATTATCAACCCATCAGAACAAGATCGACAAGCAGCTAATAAACGTTACTTCTTTTAACAGTCCTGTTTTCATACATATGTGATTTCTGCAGTCACTGGTCCCACTGAACAGAAACTTTCCTTTTATAAAGGTTCCACCTTTCACAAGCAGAAAAACAGTTCACTACTTCAAGATATTTTGATCTGGTCAATAATTAAGCATGCTGGGATATTTACTGTTTTGGTTCACTCTGCTTTCAAAACATTGCTTTGAGCGAGAGCAGAAATCTGTTGGTAGAAACCCAAAAACACAAAGCTGAACCACCCCGGATAAATGATAATGGCGTTCTGCAACTGCTGGGTGTGTGAATAAAGCATCTGCTCACTGGCAAGTTCACCAAATCAACTAAAAAGTTAGTCCAGCGCAAATAAGTTTTTTGGACAAATTTCAACACTCTTGCCAAAAATTCTCATTTAAAATTAAAATGGCAAGGCCTAAAAGTGTCACGGCAGGAACAGGCTTGCAGAGACGAGACGGGAAACATCTCAATGTAAAAAAAATGATTGCATGTAACTTTTGGTCAAGCACAGTTAATCAGTCGCTATGACAACCACAAAGAGCAGAACCAAATCCTGACACAGTCTCTATATTTAGAAAAGTCCAGGAATCTACGAACATAAAAAGAGAAAAGGGAAGATGTAAAAATGAGAAAAAAGTTTGGGATAACTCCCGAACTGGAATACAGCCACCCAAAAGGCAGGAGTACTTAACTTAAGGAGCACAAAGACAATCTGATGCAAACAATAACTCAGGGAGTATATATATATATATATATATATATATAAATAAATATATAAATAAATATATAAATACAATGTGAGTAATGTCCAATTGACTGCATAAAAATGAAAAGGAAGGGACACATATAACCACTGACAATATATTTCAAAACAAATCTGCAAATGACGAAGTCAAAAAAAGGTCACCATAAAATAAAACTATGCAGAGGAGGAAAATAGTCCAGTGAAGTATAGCTTCCATCCTACTGAGGTCATTCTGGCCACTAAAGAGATTTATCCACAGTATATAAGCTATGTGTACACCGCAAATCAGGACAATATGTGCATACAATCAGGAAAATCCCCCTTCAGTGAACATTTCAAAAGAGCAACACTCCAATGCAGATATGAAAAATAGCAGTGTAGACATGCGTGATGACCATTTTTAAGTTCAACAAATTATATAACAGCCTTCAGCTGTGGCATCTTAGTGGCTCTCCAGCTTCGATGTTTTAAGCATTTATAAAATGCTTAATGAAGCATTGGTTAAAGAATAAGGGCAAGTATCAAGTACGCTGAGGTCCAGAGGCCCTGTTGGAACTGAAATCTAAAGCGACACGTGAACATCAAAGATGCTCGTCTTTCATGTTCAAAGATGAACACTGTCTATTTTGTTCTTATATTCGTTTCAGTTCACGCTGTGCAGCCTCGAGGAATACTGTATTAACCAGAAGGCAAAGCATGCAGTTTTTTTAGCCTCTGACTCAAATCACACACACACCGAAATATACTGATAGTTGTTACATAAAATGCATCTTTCTTTAAGATGGAATATCCCTTCCAGGCAACAGAAATCCATTTACTCTTAATTTAATTAACCAAATCAAACTGGAAAATTCCCCAACATCTCAGAAGCACTCAACTGATCCCATACGGTAACCGTTAAAAGGAAACACTTTTGAACACAGTTTCCTGAGGTCTTAATGAAATATCTGTGACATGCTTTGGCCAAAATACCACAGAGATACAGAGCAGCAGCTCTCTTTTCAACCATCCATTTTCAATTCTCAGCCATGGACTATATAAAAGAAGTGCACAGACCCTCTGTGACTTCACCTGCAGGTTTTCTGAAAGAGTGCTTTTGAAGCTCATTTTTAGGAGGTATCAGGGACACCATCTTGAGAGGAGCCGAGTCCGTTCAACCCTGGTTATTCCAGAGATGGGAAAATAGACAGAACGGACCCACGTAACCTCTTACCACAAGTTACCTATTTTAGCCTGGCTTGGCAACCTACAATTCTAACCTCACCTAGACTCATACTGATCTAATCTTTTCATCGATCCTTGTTTCAGCTGTTGCTACTAAAATGACCCCGGAAATAAGGACCACTGGCGCTGAAAGGAGGACTGCCACTGGAGCGACTGTGGCCACGCAGACAAACGCCGCATGACCACAGTCTTGCTGGCCATCCGGAGGTAAAGGTTCACAAGCGCGCGCGTGACAGCCAGGAGCAAAAGTGACTGCTTCTCCAGCCAAGCTACCTTCTCGCAGCGCAACAAGCCAAATTATGATTAAAGTTAGAAAACCTTTTCTTTGTTCACAGCTCAGAAGTCAACAGCTCATATTTGACACACTGAAGCTGAGCATCCACTCATGAAACCACACCCTTAACCATGCAGACATTTGTGGTCTCAAATAGTTTTAACAGCTGAGGTACACAAAAATTCCCCTCCGGTACAGTCATCATGTATCTGAAATCTAACTATGGAGACAAAACCCCCTTTTTTTCATTTTTTTTTTTTTTTAGCCCGGCTGTTAAGTATGTTTGTTTCTGTTCTTAAGCTGCACGTGGGGATCAATGGAAGTCGACTTACTTTTGGAGTCAGTGTCTAATGGTAATTTGAGGAACATTTTTTTCCACTTCCTGGTGGCATCAGTTTGGAAAACCCATAGACTATATGGATGGCGCATCGGTCACATGACTCGTAGGTTTCTGCAGGGTCTCATTTTGTTCGTACTGCACGCAGCCATGCAGTCCGAGAAGCCGACGGGAACACACCCCCCGTTCGTCAAGCAAAGTTTCTTCTGGCTACCAGCTCTTTCCATCAATCCCGACCTAAACACCAGAAGAAATTTACAGTGGAATGTCCCAATATTCCTGTTGTTTTAATGACAAAACCAAAAATGACTCCTTAGTTTAACCAACGCTGAGTTAGAAGGGGTTTTATGAACCTAGTTGTAAATATGTTTATTTCTTCTCTTAAGTCAGATAAATTTAACTTGATTTTGCAGCCAGCCTCCAGCGGCATGTGGAGGAACTGCAACGTATCTGTCTTATGCATGGGAATTAACCCAAAGTTTAAAGGTTAGCACTTGGGAAAACCAAATGCAACGCTTAGCACTGACCAGATAGCTTTAGGAGGCGGAGTCAGCAACTCTGCTCCTCCTTCGTTTTCTGCAGAGGGGCCTCTTCTAAAATTATTGTCACCATTTCACATAACCCATATCTGAAGAGCAGCACATGCTGCATGATGTGATAAAGGATGAATATGGGAACGCTGGATAATATTTCTTTGATCAAGGTCACTGATGTCAAAGTTTGAAGAACTCACTACATCTTCTCAGACTTAGGTGGCCCCAAACAAAGTGGCTGGATTATGTTACAACTACTAAACACTGTACTAAAATTCAGATTAATTTTAGTGTCCAAAATCCACAAATATGATATGTTACAGGCTGATCTCCAAATTTTTGTTTCTTAGAAAGCATTTAGTATTTTATGAGAATACCAAGTGGTTTTTTTGTTGTTTTTTTTCTGTGGTGTTGTTATCAAATTTGGACTAGGAGATGTTGAGAGACGAAGTTGTAGTCCGTTTTCCAGCTAATAGTTCACATCTATAGACTACACTATGAACATCTACCGGCATCAATTTACAAAACAACTTCACCCAGTCACATTATTTTCATTGCACATTCAAGCACTTCTAACTTAGTCCCAAGAACATTTACAATGGGTCTAACAGCTCTCAATTTATTTTGGGTATGGCATGAACAGGCATTTTAGGGTAACTTTTCCAGAATGGGAAAGAATACAGAGTTAATATCCTAAAATGTTGCTGCAGCTGCTACTACCACACAACCTTACAAACCTCACAATGTTAAAATGCAACAGCTCATGACATCCGAAATTAATTAATGAAAACCTATATTTTCTTCCTGTGAAGATTTGAAGAATTTCTTTTTTCATATCCTCACTCAAACAAAAGAAAAGATACTATCCAAGACCTCAATTTTATTGTGCACATTACAAACCACACTTTCTACACCGCTCTTTTCTTTTCTCTCTTTTGTCCCACTCATACATGTCTTATCATGATGGACTCTTAGGCACATCACCCTCCATGATATCAGTGTGATAATCAATGGCCCTTTCCACTTGTAAAAGCCCTTCTTGGCACAGAACCGCGTCATCGGGAAATAAAACCCCACAGAAAAGAAGCCCATAGTAAAGTCCTTAATGACCATAAAGTGTCAGTTCACTGTGAAAGTATACAATCATCTAACCAAGAATAGTGACATGAGAGGTCTCAAAGCTTCAAGTACATGGATGTAACAAAGCCGTTAAGCCTGAAGAGGGGCCGTATGAGGCAGTCTGAAGAGCCACAGAAAAACTGGCACCCAGACATTGGGCATGTTGATGACACTCACTGAAGCAAGGCATTGTTACGATGGCAATCATAGTACGGGCTACCTGTATGGAAATTACTGGAAAATCCTATTCGGGTCAGCTGCTAGACTGTTTGTAAAATGGAAAATGTTTTTTGTGCGTGCACTTCCACTCTAAAGCACTAAATCCATGGTTTTTGACTTTTTATTTTTTTTTGGCAATTTTTTCAAGGCTCCTCTGGGCAGCAGGCATTGGAAACAAAAAAGACGCAATTGTTTTTAAATGACAAGAAAAATAAAATGTGACTCCCCCACATGCCATTAAACTGTCTTGCGTACCAAGAAACAGATGTGCAGCTTGGACATCTTTGGGAGCCTGGAAGCTGGAGGAACGCATGCATCACTTGAAAACAATAACTTTGAAGGATTCATTCCTGCAGGAGACATTCTTATCATCTTATGAACAACAGTGCAATCAGGACTTACACATGAAGACACTTTGTCTCTACTGGAAAAACAAAGGAAATTGTCTCGCTGAAGTGTTTACAAAAACACCGGTGCCATCAGCTTTTCCTAATGATTTATGACTTCCAAAGATCTGGATGTTAACACTACACTTTTCAGAAACATTGAGGTGATCAGAGTTAAGACTTTAAAGGAAATACATTTCAAATCTAAATTAGTCAGATGACAATGACTGCCTTCAAGACAGATTTACATGAATGACATCCTTATTTTCTCACACTTGAGAATGCCTGTTCTTCCATAGTAATAATCACTCTGACATCCATAAGATCGTTTTCATTACAGGGATATGTCTTTTGACAACAAAACAAGGCTGACATCTTCTTTAGTTCTATTTCAGATGCTCTTGAGGGGCGGCAGTTGACAATACTGCCATCTGTGTTCTTGTTTAAATGACGTTACAGCCAACGCTGGAACACAGGGGAGAATTGGCACATTTTACCCGAGTGCATAGGCGAAAAATTTGAAAATACTGCTTTTTAGACAAATGAAACTTATACTCGACTTATACTCCACTTTCGTATGTTTGTACATCCGTCTGTTCTAAATGTTGTTTCTGTCCCTGTCCTTCATACATCTGTACGCATTAGGATTTGTACGCTTATTTAGCAGCAGATCCACCAGGGGGCAGTGATGAGTCAGCCATTTATTACAAAGCAACTGTTTGCTGTTAATTTAAGCAAAAACCTTTTCAATAAACAAACAATAAATCTTTACATAGTCGTATATAGAGATGAGCTGACTGCAGAGGAACCGTGAACTCATCCATGCTCAATTTTTTTATTTTATGTATTTGTTTTATGTTTCTAAAAAACTATGAATTCTTTCATTTCTTTAGATTTTACCCAAATTGACGACATGTCGCACTATTCCGAACGTCTGACATTGTGCTTCAGTGAACCACCTCATCAGGTGGAGAGGACTGCACAGAGCACCTGTGAGTGAGGCTGAGCAGCTTCATTTTCTTCCGTTTTTTATTTCTCATATTTGGTTAACGATTGACTCACTATGCTCAATACTGCCACCATGACTTCCGATGGTATTGCTCCGTTCCATCTGCAATATTAAACATTGAGGCTCCATACCAAAAGCCGGACCTAATCAACGCAGGATACGGACAGAAGGCTCCGTCCGTCAAACAAGAGTATAAATGGACCTTTAGTGTTCCTCTGAACTGGAAATATCCAGCACGTGAGTTAACAACTCCAATAGAGAGCTCACTGAAAATGCCGTAAATTTACAAGGGCAGTGCAAATATCAATATATGATTATTAACGCTACTTTCGGAAGTGCTAGAAAGATAAGGATCCATAGCATGAACGATGAAGCTACCTGTAGCCCTAAGACACTTTTTATCATATATCTGATCGTGATTATCTGAGCCCATGTTGAGCTTGAGGAAGCTGCAGTCATTGAGACATCAAGATTGGCTATGCAGTATGCTTATGCTGGTCTCAACTAACTGACCTCAAAAAAAGACAGTAATTAGGAGAAGATGATACATTTTTCAGTGTTTCCGTTTAAACTTAAAACACAGTGTCTGTGCAGATCTGTCTTGGAGCTTCAGAGTTGAGGATCTTGTTCAAAAAGCAGCAGATATTAGGCCGAGACAGTTTTTTTATACTTCACAACTGTGCGGCACACAGATCCATCGGTATTAACAGTTCTGAGGTTTAACACCTGGTCCTTGTAAATATCAAATATGGAAAAAACAAACAAACAAAACCAGTACGAAACATTCCGGATAAAATTCCTACGATGCTTCGGTTAAATGGTTGGCCGCACAAGCAGGCTGGCTATCGTCTGACTGGTTCGTTCCTCTGCCTTCTTGCCATGCAGTTGGATCCCTGCAAATTCAGCACTGTCACCATTACAAAAACTGAAGGGATGGATGTGGTAACATATTAGAAAGGTTCAACCTGTTCAACCTGTTAAATATGACATTCGTCATGATTTGGGATGCCATCGTTTGATGTGCACCGTCAAGTTTTTTATCACGAGATGCGCTGCTCTCATGTGCCGTCTCCTGTCAAACGTTAACAGGAGCTCGTTGACACAGGATCTGAACACAACCCTGCGTGCACGGCAACAGAAGCCAGGAAAACGTATACTTCCTTCTTCCCACTCTGCCGCTCCAGGAGGAGATTACAGTGAGCTGAATAATTAACGAAAACAAGCTGCCAAACATCAAATATTGAATAGGTGATGTTTATATGCTAACAATTAAGATGGCAAGCGAAGCACTTTCTTGACTAAAAGAGAGATCTTGTCAGCCAAATGCACCTCCTCCTACTCTACCTGGAATTTCACTACACTAAGAAGATAGAGGAGTCGTCCTCCCGTGTTTTAAGATATCACGCTGATCAATTATTAAGCAGACTAAATTAATAATGAAGGCCAAACAACCACAATGGTGAGACACTCTCTCTTGACCCCTCCCATGCTGGGGGCCTTTTTGCAACAGGTTCCCAGATGCGGTTTTATCGAGCAAGATTTCAGCCCACGTTATTTTAGGTTATTAGTTGCTAACAGTGGACTAAACACAAAAAATATTCAAAGGATGAGTTCAATTAAATTAAGTCTTTAGAGAGATTTAAAATAAAGACATTTCTAATTTAACAACTTCCACAAACTCCCTTAATACAGCCTATAACTAACTTTAGATCCCTTTTTGATTAGCCTGCGCCTGGGCTGCCCTGTCTTTTAATTCATTTTCTGTTCCTGTTTACCATTGGGAGTGTTGACCTGCATGCAAGACAAGAGTTTTTGACCACAGCGGTGACAAATCTTGGAAACAGATGGCCAATTCTCCACTGACTTCTGGGGAATCAGTCCATTTGATGGGATTTATGAGAGGATTTGCATATTCTGCACTTATCCCAGTCAATTTAACTATCAAAGCATCACATGGACTTTCAGAGTCAACGATAGCAGGGGTATCAATGAAGAAGGGATTTGTTTTTCCCCAGAGGAGGTGCGAAGTGTAAAACGGAATAACTAAACTGTGACCAGTTATTCACATAGTGCCACCATTATAAAGTGTTAATCTGTGAAAGGTAAAATGAACTTAGACTGACCATGACTAGCTGAAACACTAGCTTTTTTTATGCTTTTTTCAAATCAAGAGATGTAAATATCTTGTTGATAAAATTCACCAATGACTAGATTGTGACACAATACCAAATTGATGTCTAACTCATCCATGCATCTATTTTCTGCCTCTTTTTAGGAATCGGTTGCGAAACGCAACAACTTGAGCAGATTTGCCCAGACTGTCTTCTACCCAGCCATCTCCCCTAGCTCTGCCTCGGGATCACCAAAGCCTTGACCAACCCAATTTAGAGATATAATCTCCTCAGTGAGGTCTTAACCTGCCCCAAGGCCTCTTTCTGACAAGACATTTCTGAATCACCTCCCCTGTAATTCGTCCTGAAGATGCCCAAACCACCTCGGCCAGCTCCTTTCAAAATGAAGCAGCGGGGATTCTGCTCGGAGCCCCTCCCCAATGACTGAGCTCCTCTTCATATCCCTGAGGGTTAGCCTCGCCCTTCTTCAAGGAAAGCTAATTTTGGCAACTTTCATTTGTGTCCTCATTTCTTTTTTATTTAATTTTTTTATTTACTACCCACGGCTCATGACCATAGGTAAAGGTTGGAACGTAGATAGACTGGTAAAAAGAGAGCTTTGCCTTTTGGCTCAGCTCTCTCGTCACATTGATAAACAAATACGGCGTCCGCACCACTACAGATGCTGTCGCAATCCGCCTGTCAATCTTTTCTTCTGTTCTAGCCCTTCTTGAGAACGAGAGCCTGAGATTCTTGAACTCCTCCACCTGGGGCAGCAACCCATGTCCACGTAACTCAGGTACCCCAGATAAACTTAGTTCAATGCTATAAGTTATATCCAGCATAAAGCGACTACGTAAAAAAACAGAACAGGATGTTTCTAATTTTGACAATAGCGTCTTTTAGGGTTATTTAATGTGTAACTCAAAATCAACCCATGGTGCTGGAGGTAAAGATAATATAATCCAAAATAATAGTATTATTAGACATCATGCCTCTGAGGTGGTTAAGATGAAACAAGCTGAATTTCACCATTGTAAGGAATTGATGATTGATTGATTATACAGTATGATACCTCTTAACTGTGTTGTTTAAAGTAGGCCTGTATAGAGTGAAACGTATCTTCCCGCCCACAGAACCCTGTGGAACTCCATGGCAAATGTCTTCATGCATAGAGACCTTGAACAACATGATTAAAACCGTAAGAACCTTCCCCCTAAAGTAACGAGAGAAATGTTTTAATAAGTTAACACAATTTCCTGAGGTCTTAATAAAATGTTTGACACACTGGTCAAAATACCAGCGTGATACAGCACTAAGCACACGTATAAAGCATATCGTCACAGCTCTATTCAAAACAAACTTTGGTTTACAGCATTCACATGGATATTATTTTCTCATTTTCCAACAATCTAAAGATTTTTAAATACCAAGCACGGCCCATGTAGCAAGTTTCCTAGAGCGGGATGATGTGATTAGTGTTGATGCAGTGTGTAAACTCTCCAGATGCCAGTCTGATCAAGTATCCTGACCTCACCTCCACAACTCGCAGAACCCAAAGGATTCTTCAGCAGTGATTCCATTGCAAATCGTTCCAAGAACAATGGTAATGGATTCCAGAAACTCTAATTTTGGCAGATTAATTTCTATTTTTGCTACCACTCCAGCTGTCCTTATTTTCATTTGAAAACAACAAATTATATCATTCCATGCAGACCTTTTTTGATATGTGGAAGTTTTTGCTAAATTGATTTTCCCATCTCCACAAGTTCTCCAATAATATATTCATAGTCAGGTGTCTATCTCAGGGGAACGATGAGTAAAGGGACATAATCGCCAACTTTGTTGACTGGTGTGAATTAAACCACCTGCACAGCAGCCCCAGCGAGACAAACGAGTGTGTGATCAACTTCAGCAGAAAACCACCATACAGACATTGAGATCATGAAGCAGTATAAATACCCGGATGTTCACCTCAGTAATAAAGTGGGTTGGTCACACAACACATGTGCATCTGTACAAGAAGGGCCAGAGTTATCCCCACCCGTTGAGAAGACTAAGGTCCTTTGGTGTCTGCAGGTCACTGCTCAGGACTTTTTGACTCTGTAGTAGCTTCTGCCATCCATTATGAGGTGGTCTGCTGGAACAGTGGAGTTCAGAGAGAGCTGGTCAGACAGGCCAGCTTTGTCCTGGACTGCTCTCTGGACACCACTGAGGAGCTGGGTGAGAGGAGAATGTTGGCCAAGCTGACGTTGATCATGGAGAACCCCCTCCTGCTGTCACAGACTGCTGCACCCACGATGGAAAAAGGAACACTAAAGTCATTTATTTCATCTGCCGTCAGACGGTAAAACAGCATTATAACTCTGGTCCACTTTTTTTTTTTTTTTTGCACAGGTCACATATTTTCTCCACATTCACTTAAATACTTTTTATATCATTGTACACTTTTACAAAAATGCAGTGTGCCTTTTTCTTATGTCTATTTTTAGCATATTTTTTATTGTACTGATGATAACTCATCTTTGCTGCTGCTGTAAAAGGAAAATGTACCACAAGTGGGATAAATAAAAGGTATTTTCTTATCTTTTAAAGGCATATTTTTGTTTTGGGATACCAATTTGCGCAAATTGAAGAGTACTGGAAACATAAATACCAATGTCCAGGTGCTGGACATCACAGGATATCTCAAGAGATCCCTAATCAAAGCCCTGACATGTCAGTATCGTTTCAGCAACACAATATCTGCCAAGAGAATGGCTGTTATAATTATATAGTTTATCATAATATGTGGCAATCGCATTGTCTTCTTAAGTCCTGGCAACTTTGCACGTTGATGTTTATCCCAGAGACACAAGGGCATCTCATAATCAAGTCTCTCTCCCTCTGTACTCAAGATTCATTTAGTGTCTGAATTGTTTTGGAGTTCTCTGCTCTGCCTCTGTGAGGTCTTCAGTGGCATTTGTTTTCCACAATATTCACAAATTTAAATCAAACTGAAAAAGAAATCTCTACCAAAAGTCCGTTTCCAACCCGTCCTCCTCCATGCAGTAAAAACTTATTCAATACGGATTCAAAGGCAGCACAGCTGAAACTGAAACCTCATTTTCCTGACAGCAATGCCCAAAGTTGTCTTTGTCTTGTCACTAAAGTGACACTGAACTCATCACCCAAACATTTCCCTTTTAGCGCAATTCTCCCTCCACGGAAATGTGTCACGTTAGTGCTATTGAGCATGATGTGCAGACAGGAGTGGATAATTATGCCCAGTGCAATTATATTGAGTTTACTATTGTTATTAGTATTATTAATCACCATAAAAGGGTCTCATATTTTGTGTTTCAGGCGGACTACATGCCACTTGTCACGGTTTATTGATTCGCTGATTCCAATTGACTCAGGTGCATCTGCGTCTCAGCGTATGCACTTAAGCCGTCCCCAAGTGGCGCTGGATAAAAAAAAAAAAACCATTGCTAAAATGCATGTGGAAGCGCGTCAGGGAGTGGGTGGGAAGGCAAGTGTGCATCTACACAGGATGTGCACCATTATCGGTCATTACGTGCGAATCATCATCACCATCGACGGCAGCACAGAACGATCCTCCGGAACAACACTGCGCAATACCTGAAGTGGGATGGGGATCATCTGGGGGAGTATCTGGACACGCATGTGATCAATTACCTGGTTAAAAAACAGGAAAGTATGGTATAGCTAATATGGGGGAACAAATGAGGTCATTTATCACCGCGGTTGGCATTTCCGGAAAATTCTTGTGTCTTTAAACTTAAAATAGTTACAGCCATGGAAAATGTCACAGCTGAAAACACAACAAATATTACAATGTAACTAAAATGTTTAATTATTTAAGTGAGTGTTTAATTAGTCTATCATCATAATCAAACTGGTTTAAATACATAAATAAATAAATAAAACTTTGGTACCCAAATTATCATCCATCATCTAACTCTTGTGACAAGGCTTTTTTTTTTTTTTTTTTTTTTAAATATCCTGCAATAAAGGCTGCCTGTCACTATATAAGAGCTTTCTTCTAATGTTGGTAGCATATTATTGAGCTGTTTCTCCTTTCTTTAAAATGTCAAGCATAATGACAGCCAACTCCTCAGGTTGCAAATGGCATCATGACTCCATATTGACGTCTGCCTGTTATGAGCTATCATATCGATATTGCTGCCGCCGTCCGTTAGTGTGTGCGAGATCGGCTCGGAGCTATTTTAAGGGTTCAGACTTGGACAGGCGACAGGGGAAATATACGGCAGCGCAGTCGGCTGATTTACAAAGAGAGGCGAGGCACTATGCTCCGCAGCTCCAGCTCGCTCTGCTCCTTTTATCATTTTGGGCAGCAAAAAGGATAAGAGGAAAAACTCGCCATATGAAACCATTCTGATTTATAGTGGCATCAAGAAAAGAAAAGAAAAAGAAAAAAAACTGGCAAATCCCAGCTGCCTTTTATTAATTTGGCGTCAAAGATGCCTTCACTCTGGGCATCACTATTTGTGTCGAAGTTGCACAGACACCACATCCCCAATTATTCCGCGTCTGCTGCCTCTACATAACAGGCTTTTTGTGGCATCTCTCGCAAACACCCACTGCTCCACTTCTATTTAAAATGATCCTTAAAGGGGTACAAATTATGAAAGAATAGAATTATTCAAAGTGAAGTCATACATTTGGTAAATAAAAAAAAAAAAAAAAATCAAAAACACCAACATAACATAACCCTTTCGCTTTCTTTTGCACAGGCAAAGTTTGCCCTTTATATAATTCAGTGAGCTGTTCAGCTTCACGGGGTACTGTGACATCACAGATCAAAGAAGAGCTTTTTTCAGCTCCCTCACCTTTCTGCCCACATAATTTCACTTCATACTGCATTTTCTTCACCGCTACACAAAGCTGGAACACCGTGCTTGTCAGGGCGTCCAAGTAAAGTGGACTATCTGACTCCGCCTCCTAAACCCAGTTGCTATGAAGGAAGCTGTTAAGAAATGGTTGAATAAAAGGCTTTTCTACTGTACCTCTGTGTTATTTTGATCATGTCATGTCACAAAAATGTCATTAAGATCTCAACAAATACTATAAAACTTTTTAAATAAATGACATAACATGTCTCCTTTAATGTCCCCTCCTCCAGATCAGAATCCCGCCAGGTCTGTATTGAATCCTTATCTGTCACCTTCCTAAACCAACAAATGGACATTAACCAACCCTAAAAACTGATCGCTTTTGCAGTGACTTTTTTCCCAACCTGGGTGCTCCAAGGCACCACAACCAAACTCAGAAATAGCCACATTAAGAGGGCACAGGAGCTCTTATAAACTTTGATTCAGTCATACTGCTCTATCAATCCTGCAGGACTAAGTTGGTGAGTTTTGCATCTATATACAGCACATGAAATAAAAAAAGAGGGAAAAAAAACTGAGTCGAGCTGCAATTCTGTCTAATTGAACAGACTCTCACCGGAGCAGTTCCAGCCGGTCGGCGTCTGGCAGTCGCTGAGGGAGGAAGGAAAGGCGCGCAGCTGCTCCACAGGTAAAGTGGCGAGAAACGAGAAAAGGGTGATCCTGAGCCAGCAGCCCCCCGCCGTCCCGCTCCACCGGCGCGACCGCCGGCGCTCCTCGAGCGGGGACGGACCCATATCTCACTGGCCCCGGCCGCGCGGAGCTGGGAAAGAGACGCGGACGCGCAACTCCGATCCCGACAGGTTCAGCGGGGCGCTCAAACACCGACGGGAGACCATTTTCCGAGCGAGACCGTGAGCCCCATGAAGCAGCTGCCCCCCAGTGTACACGCTGACCAAACGGTGTTCCGCGTCGAGATCCGAGGGAGGCAGCCGCGATCAAAACCAGGAGTCGGATGGAGGAGATTGAGTGGGATGGAGTGAGGGGGGAGAAAAGTTAGCGAGGCAAGCAAGAGGACTTGCGTGCAGAAGAGGATGCTCGAGGATGAGGAGAGGGGAGATAGGATGGGGAAAGAAAAGAAAAGGGTGATTAAAAAACAAGGCAATAAAACTGCAAAACTAATAGGGTGTAGCCAGAGTATCCCACGGGCAGCATTGGAAATACAATCCACGGGTGAGGCGAGCCGCGGTCCTCCCGTTTACTTTGCAGCCTGTGTGTGGTGCGTTCAGAGTCCGATGCGTTTCTCTCTCTCTCTCTCTCTCTCTCTCTCTCTCTCTCTCTCTCTCACCAGCAGCTGGTTATGATCACGTGGAGTGTGATGGTAGAGGGAGGGGGCGCCCCTCAGCAACAATTAGAGCATCTTATTGGTGGAAAAGCTAAAAGACAAGCACACGAGCAGAGCTGGGGAAAAAAGCAGAAAATTATACTAGAGTTAAAGTACTATTACTTTAATTAATTTTTTTCTAATCTACAAGAGCAAGTATGGAAAGATAGTCAAGTAAGGAGTATTTCATATAAAAAAAATACTAATTAAAAGTATCTTTTTATTTTATTTTAAAGGCACGCTGTGCAGTGATACTACTCCAGACCAAATGGGGGCAGCAGGCCACAAGCGAGTTAATATGTAAACCCCTGACAAAAATGAATCTCCCACTATGTTTGGCAAGAGTTATCTCCATCAGGGGAAAGCAAAGTTGATTTTCATTTTCACTCTTTTTTTTTTTTTTTTTTTTTATTTGTTGGGAAACACCGCTGGTGGTCACGCACTCTGGCAATGACTCATTACTCAATTGGTTAAAAAAAAAAAAACATTTTGTCAACAAAACATATGTGGCAAATATGGCACAACCACACGCAAAGCACAAGTTGTTTATTTGAAAATTGGCCAAGGGGGAGAAACAGAGTTGCAAGCTGTTATGAACTGTTCAGAACACAAATGAAACAAAAAACAAATATAAACAGAGGTTTTAGCACATGCAAGCTGCAAATAGTCTGTGCTACAGAGAGCAGAAGCTTAAGAATCATTTGTACTGTAAAGAGAAACTAACCTACTCGAATTCTGGTTTACGGTTGTGTTCTTGCTCTGCAATAATCCGTTTTTCAAAGTGACCCCGGCTCATTCCCTGATTTGTCTTTAGTTGTGGCTTGAACAGGCGGCTCCAGAAATTCAGCCTCTTGATACGAAACTGGAGATGGCTCCGATGAACCGAGTTCTTTAAACATAACAATGGTGTGGCCACATTTGCTGTAGCAAAACGATGCGTTTTACATGGTGTCACAGTGGATTTTATATTTTGTCATTTGCTTGCTGTTTAAATATTTAAAATGAGAAAGGGTCTGCACAAAAAAAAAAGATTTTTCATTTTAAAATCAGTTTTAATTTGATTTAAAGGAATACTAGATTACACTAAGGGAGCGCTGTCCAAACCAACAACAGTCCCTTTGAATCACCACCACGGACATCTCTCGCGACAACTGTGAATTGCTTTATTGCATGATGTCACACATCAACAATGTCGGCGCTGAGTCCCAGGTCCTCAGACGACGTCGTGGCAGAGGTCATTAAGAGACTCGACAAAGTGATGACAGAAGGGAAAACAAGGGAGTAAATGAGCAAGAGAATGCCTGGGCAGTGTCATAAAATCAAATTTACCTTTTTACGCTATTGGGCGAGCCCTAATAATTAACAACCGTAAAACGTCGCGTTTGCCAGTTTAAGTTTGCGCTGAAGCTGATTTTAAGTCATAAGCGAGTTCAGTATTTTACAAAGCACATTTTTATTTCCTCTTTTTTCTCAATAATGTATGCAATTTTAAAATGCATTGAAGTATAATACTTCAGAAAAAACATACTTAAGTAAAATTATTTACTCTAAAATGTACATGTGTACACACACACACACACACACACACACACACACACACACACACACACACACACACACACTCACCCAAACTATTTGGTTATAATAACATGAGTAAAAGTAATTAGATACTTTACACCACTGCACACAAGTTGAGAGAGATTAAAAAAGAAAACGAGAGCGAGAGACAGATAGAGGGAGAGAGAGAGTGAAGGTTTAAAAGACCCACACTGTGCTCCAGGCTCAGTCCCACCAGCTGGTGACTGCTACCCCACAGATATGCAGTATAAGAGAAAATACACAGCCTTTATAATTGGCCAAGAGCATTTGAAATGTCTGCAAAAATTGATTCGTCCAGCCTGCCCTCAGATAATTGCTCCGCTTTGAAACAACACTGATTCCACTCTTAGGCCTCTACCTCCTAACAATCAAAGAGATCTCCGTTTTCTTCATTTATTTTTGGGATAGAGGCAACTGCTGTCACGCGGGGCGGGAGGTGGCCAGTAATTGACATGCTTGTGGCAACGGAGGCAAAAGAAAGTGTCTAGCATCTCCGAGATTTTAAAATCGGGTGGAGAACAGTCACCCTTTGAATCAAGAAAATTAGAAGCCATGTGCATGGAAAAAAGCCCTTTTAGGAAACAAAGGGGCTATTGTTAAGGTTTGTCGTGGCTATAAAGGGATTTGACCTCATGATATTGTGGAGGAAAAGCTGCAGTTGCATGTTAACAAATAAACCTTTTATTGCAGGTCACTTAAAAATCATTACATGGTTTTTTTTTTTTACAGCTAATAGGGTTCATGACACACATCTGCAACAGCAAACAGTAGCTTGTCACATTTACAGATAAACACACCAAGAGGTCCTCCAGGTCATCACAATATATGTATATATATATTTTTAAAAAAAAGAATAATTTTACATACAGATTGAGTTCTCAGAGAAATTGCTTCTAATGACTAAAAAATTGGCTAACACACATGAATACTGATGTTTGTAACGGATGACCTCAAACAACCACAAAAACGTACTTTACGGATGTTAATAGTTACATTTGACAGTAAATGTCTTTGGACACTCAAGCAGTTATTCATGTCTTATCTTTGGTAATTGTGTCTAAATCAGCATGTACTGATGAGTTATTTTAGATCAATATCAAAAAACTTTTGAGCAAATGCAAAGCAGTTTTTCTTTTTTTATTATTATTTTGGTTGCATCAAAGGCTATGTATTTGCTCAACCATGCCTCTTTAAAGGTAGTAGTTCAATTTTACCAACAAACTTAATGGGCTCTTCACCTGCTCGTCTTGCCACAAAGTTTTATTAAATTCAGCTGTTTTAGCTCATTCTTGCTGACAGGCAGGGCAATAAAAGGCCCTTAAAAAGTACCTTTGCTCCAGGTCTTGACCTGGACCAGGACATATTTGGCACATAAATTCTCAATATCTAGAGCCTCCTAGAGTCTCCTAGTTCTTGACCAAATGCTGGTAAAAAAAACAAAAACAAAAGCAAAAGCATTCCTCTAGTACCTAAATTATGTGATTATTATATGCATTACAAACACTGTACCTGTAGCTTATTTCTTCTTTCTTTTTTTTGTCTAATGTGACTTTGCTAAAGAGAATCTTAATTACATTTTCATCCACCTGAGTTTTTAAGGAGGTTATAGCTGCACTTCTACCCCTTCATCAGCAGCTCTACTTTACTCACTTAGAAAGGAAAGAGTAATGAGCTAATTATGTTTGATGCATCAGCCATTTCGGTGAACTGTGTCATCAACACAGCAACAAAACCATTTTTAGTAAAGCTCGAGACGTACTTCTCCTACTGCAGTCTTCATCTCAAACAGCAGGTGTCACTAGAGAAAAAAACTGCAACATTACTCTGCAGAAATGGCGGTGGAAGAAGTCCTACATTCAAATAAACTACAAAGTTCAGTGTTTAAACATCATACTGTTGTGACTCTGTATGTGGTGCACAGCATATGCACATGAGCAGTGTGCGAATTGGTGCCATCCCAACGTGCAAGTGCCATTGTGCTCTTACCTTAACAGACAACAGCGATTTTTTTTTTTGATTGCTTTACTCAAGATAACCACCATGTTACTGCAAAGATTTCACTCTTCATTGATTTGTAAATTCTAAACAAAATAATCATTTTTCCTTGTTATGTATGTAATCTCTCTCCTTCTTAATGAGATATTAAAACTGTGTCGCCAATGGTGCCAAGGACGCACTGCTTATCCTCTGTTCAACCAAAACCAGAGCAAACTAGTGTCCCGCCACTTCCACTTCGTCAACGAGATGGCGATCATTGAGGGTGTGAAGAGTCCGGCGTTTCACACTCAACTTATCACTTTCTCGCTGCTTTGGGTGGACTTGCACTTCGCTTTGAGAAGACAGAATTATCAGTGTGTGCGCACATGTGCGCTCAAAATAGTAATTGTTAGGTGTGGAAGTATGTCATTTGGACTGTTACAGTTTTAATAAAAGCAGATAAAAAAACAGAGCTTGGTATGTTCTGTTTGTGTGTGGATCAAGCCTTAAACCGAACGTCAGGTTGTGAATTGAGGACGAAATATGAAAATGTGGTCAAATAAACTCTAAAACGCTGCAGTGTTTAAGTTTACGCAGGTAAAATAATGTTGCTGTGCAATTAATCCACAAAAATCAGATATCCATGGACATATTATTTCAGGCTAAATCAGAGTACCGACCACTGCCTTTATGGGGCTGAAAAAAACCAAGGTAAACATAGGATTTTGTTTAACCTGTTTGACATGGTCCAAATTTTGCTCAAAAAGCCATCTTTTTCATTTCTTTAAATTTTCTTTTTAACCAAACCAAAGTTTCGGTCAGACATATATCACAGCTGCGTCCTGAGCACCTTTTCAAGAGCGCATGGCTGGGAGGGGAAACAGCGATCAAATTAATGTCAAGTTCATTAAAATTTAAAGGTTTCTGTTCTTTTTGAAGGAAAGCAACATAGATTAAATAAATAAGTATAGCATGGGTTAAAAATTACGACACGGGAGAGAGGAAAGATGAGGCTAACAAGCTGAGTGGTGGCAAGGAAGCCCAAGGCTGCCTTTGTACTCTGCTAATTTGGATTTCAAAGCAAGTCTGCTCTCAATGCTTCTAGCAGTCTTCTTTTGTCCTCTGAAACATTTGGGCGTACTGTACAGCTGCTGTTTCTCGCGCAACCTTGTATATAATCTAGTGAGTGCAGAACAAAATAGGGTAGGCTTTTTCAGTGACAAAGTGCTAGGGGAAGCATTTGAACTTGGTTATATCAAATGACACCTTTTTAACTCAGGAGCTAAACTCACCTACACCTCGAATCACTTCATTTCTTAACAAACCCACCAGAAAAGTAGTCCCCCTTTAACTATATAGACCAATGCATGCAGCACAGAAGATAAAAAAAGGGCACTCGCCCAGTGAAACACAGTCATGGGTAATCATCACTGACTGTTTGGTTTAGTCACGTGTCAGTGCGACTGCTCCAAATATAAAGACCCCATAGGTTATTTGCACAAGCAGATTTTTCCAACAAATCCTTTTTGTGTTTTTTACAAATATGTCTTGCGGCTTTTGAATGTATAATTGAACTGAAAGAGTTGGAAGGTTGAATGAGAGATGGTTTGATTTCATATTGAAATTATGTGTTAGATTTGTATGGTTTTATTAAATTGGCTGTTCTATGATTTTTCCAACTTATCTGCAGTGTTATAATGATTAATATTCATCTTATACATGACTGGTAGCTCAAGTAGAAATATGTTGCAGTATTCCCAAGCGAGAAAGTTCCTATCCGTGTAATTATCAGGGAGCTGAGAACACTTCCTTCTGGAGAGTTTGGTTTTCATAATGTTGGCTCTATTTTTACGTCATAGGAATGTCCACAATGTCCAGGAAAAGTGCATCCGGTAGTATTTTGCTTTTGTTTTCGAGTTGTCTCTGATGAAATTTGATTTTGGTTGTGAGGGAAAGTCGGCCAACCATGGCTCAGGTAGATGCAGTTTGTTTTTCCATCCCAGTGTTTTTCAGGTTAGTTTGCTCAACCGACCAGCCGCTGTGGCAGGTACATAAAACAAATAATAAAATAAACAACAACCAAGCATCTTCTGACGTTCCATAATTTAGACTGTACCCTGAGCTTGCTTGTTTCACCCGGATACTTTTTAATGAGACACAATAGGTTACCACAGCAATGCGATAACACATTATAAAAGAAAAAAACAAAAGCGTGTATTTTGTCTATCTCTCTGTATAGAATGATGTGCTACCACCAATTACATACCACCAATTTAAAGATGTGTGAAATCAGTAACATGAAAACAGACACAACATGGGAGCACAAATTAAACATATTTGTTTTTGTCGTTTGTTCTTTTTAAGGAATAATTGAAAATGTCTGACAACAGTCAACTTAGTCTGGCTTCTTTCATCATACGCTAATATTTGTCAATGAGCCAGCGTCCCGGCACAACGAGCCTTCCATTTAACAAGCAGCTCTATTGTTGGGACAAAACAACTGAATTTGGAAACAATTAAAGAGTCATCCAAGTCCCGCATCTCCATGTTAAGAACATTGTGTTTAAAAGTCAGCGCTGAAGGAAAGGCAGTGAAGACAGTCAGGAGCCTAAACACAGCACACATGTGTTTTTTTATTTTATTTTATCAAATCTAATATAACTGAAACATTTGGTGAAATAATTGTGGTTGAATATTAATATAGTTATATTGATGATACAGTCTGTAATGTTACAAAGTAGGAGGTAATGGAGGTAGTATCAAACAGAGACATCTAGCTGTAATCTTTGTTGCCGTGGGTTGTTGTGTTGCCCTCTTTTATATCATCGCTCCGATCGTGACTGAAACGTGTGAAAGTGTTGGAAGTGTTGAGGTCATTTGCAGAAAAATGTATAAAATGCAGCATTGACAATGTGTTTTATATGTTGAAAATGTGTGTGTCTGACCCTCAGCAGGAGTCATGCATGTTCATACACGTTCCTGGAAGTGCTGCCCATCGGCAAGTTTCCAAGAATTTAACCAATCACAACACAGCTAAAAAAAAAAAAGGAAAAAAGAAAAGAAAGGAAAAGGACCATCGGCTTTGGAGCTATGAGTACGAAGATACTCTAGGAATATTAGGAATAGCAGAGACAGAAATTTGGTGGGTGAAAGTATAATATGTAGAGTATAGAATGGCAACTTTAAAACCACTCATATTCTTCCATCCTTAACTGCCTTTATTAGTCCTCTAACCATCATAAAGTACTTATTTTAACCTTTTAATGCCTGACATATAAAATGATAAACTTGAAGTTTAGTTATTTTATAGTTATTCTCTTTTTTAGTTTATTCTATGAAACTGTTTTTGTTTTTTTATTATAGGGATTGTAGAGTAAAGTTTTAAGAACTTCATGTATCAAATATGACACAGCCTTCATCATAGGGTTAACCAAAAAACATTATCATTCCTCAAAGCACACATTTAATCTTGTTTGAGAAGACAAATCATCTGGGTTGTATCAGAGAACACGAGCACATGATATAAAGTAGCCTAAATGGTCTCTGAAATTGCATAATTTATAGTGAAATCTGTGGATGTTGTCTTTTCTACATCAAAAGATACGTTTTGCTTTGTTTTTTTCTTCCTTAGCTTATGAATAAATGCACATGAAATGATTTTATCTACATAGATGCAGAGTCCTGCCAACACCACATTGTGGTTTATCAAAGGAGAGGCTGACTTTAGCCAGCAAGGGTTCAATTTTTAATGCTTTATTTTATGTCGAGGGATGTAAACAACGCAGCAAGGCATTTTTAGTGTAGAGCTGTTCAGCTGGTCTGTAAGGATGAGTCAAAAAGCCAAGATAAATCTTTGAAGAGTCTCCAGTTTGAGTCAAAAGATTTGGACCACTGTGTCAGCGTCTGGACCTTTTGGCTTGAACCCTTGATATTACTGGGATGAAGGCGCATAGAAAAGCACAAAATAGGGCACTGAGAGAGCCTTAGCGTGAAGTCTTAACGAATAAAAAAAAAATGACAGTACTATGAACATTTATGTAACAGGTTTTTAGGATACTTTATGATAGATTTTGCCACTGTGGTGTATAGCACAGACAAAAATGGAGCAGAAGGCAATGCTGATGCAGAGGTAGAAAAGTAAATAATAAAAAATTAGGATTCATCAACATCTTTTGCTCCACTGCAGATCTCGTTTCAGTTTTTAAACGCATCCGTTGTGGTCTAATGTGGATGGGAAGACAAAAAAACACAACTCCCTTTGGTAACAATGACAGAGTTGCATACATTTGCTTGCCTGCTTGGGTCGCTAATATTATCTGTCAAGCCTGCATCATATGACCATCACAAGAAGATAACAGCACTGACTGCTGGGTATTTGGCTACTGCAGCATTTGGGTACTGCCAAATAAGGCCGATAGACTATTAAAAACAACAATGGACAACCCACTGGTTTCTAAAGAGCGGTTTCGAAGACTTTTTTTTTCTTTGTGTTGATCACAGCCATGTTGACTGACAAGCCGACAGGAACACACTTGTAAATCAAAGTTAGCTTTGGCTACCATCTCCTTCAGTGGAGCCCCACTGAGCTTGCCATTGGCTGAGATAAAATTTAAAATAAATGTATTGCTTTATGTAAATTCTCCTACTGTGGTTCAAAAGCATCCCCCCAACTCTGGAGTTCTTCAAATAGCCATACTTGGAACTGGTTACACACACCTCCAAAACAATCAAGTTCTGGCAAGCTGCCAAAACATTTGGCATCACGAAAGCGCTCAAAACTTGCTGATGATGAATTAATCATGTGCATCAGATTAGCAGCACCTGGCTGCTATTTACACCAGTCATGTGTATGGAAGCAGCAAGGTTACACTTAATTTTCCACACACCGCTGCTACATTCTGGTTTAGCTTTAGTAAATAAATGATGACACTATTTAATGGGCTATTGTCCCGTCTGCCATTTGTTGTTGTTCTTCCGCAGCTGAATTTCAGCCAGACAGAGCCTACAGGTGGAACCTGGGAGAAGTTGGGATTTTCAATAAAGAGTGACAGCGAGCTTGGCAGGTGAGACATCCGAAGGCCTCCGCGAGACAAGTACTTCTTACTCCTTATATCGGTCCAAGAATGAGATGGAGTAATTGGAGTGAACTGTGCAGAGGGATGAATGTAGACGCACACACACCGGCCTGACTTAACTCCTCAGGGGTTGTTTCATTTACCTAATTTTAAGACCCAATAAGGACACGATTTTTTATTTTTTTCTTCCAGTGCAGTCCTGACACTGCCTTTCCCACACAGCAAAATTAATCCTGAGCCCCAAATATGAAAGCCCTGCTACCTCATAGACAAACCACAGCTTTTATCAGCCCCCGGTAGCGTCACAGCCCACTCATTCTATCCCTGGATATGCAACAGGCCACTTGGCCAATCTTGAGTATCCATGGGGAACATAAACAAGCTGCTGCGCTTGTAGCTGCTGGACTGGAGCGTTCCAGTGGATTTGGACAAAGTCTCATTTCCTGGAAGACTGAGGCTACAGTGAGAAAGCATCATGTCTCTCTTTGGCTACATGCTTAAAAAAAAAAAAAAAGGTGATTATTAAAACACACACCAGTTTTGTTTTTGCTTTATTTATTTTTTTTAATGATCAAACTCAGTTGATCTGCTGGAAGCTTGTGTGGGCTTCACTTTAAAAGAATATGATTTAAATGTTAAATTGAAGACATTAAAGGATGTCCTATGGAGTGGCTCATGTCATGAATAATGGAAAATGTGAATGAATTTATTTATTATGGTGGAACTGTTCATCCCTGAATTGAGGAATGGGATTTAGAAACATTTGAACTTTAACACATGAACAGGCACATACTACTCATACAAGTACTTGTAGGCTGGGGGGAATGCTACAATGAGAAAACCACAGCTGAGTGTTGTAAACGTCTGTAGTAACCAATTTTACTGCTCTTTTATGCCATTATAATGTCCTGATTTCCCTATCCTTACATCTTATCTTGTAACAAAATACTTACACAGCACAAGGCTGTAATTCCATCTTTCTCTTTATTGTATCCGTCATTGCTGGCTTCGACATACAGAGTAGATTCCAACAGGTGTGAATGATTGCGAAATATTGCTAGGGTCAACTCAACGCAACATGACATAAAACATCATGTGGAGAGTTAGCATGCACTGTGAAATGTAAATACAAACAGAATGCAATCATTTTGCATTGCTCAAAACCAGTCAGAGCATTTCAGTTGCTGAAAGTAAGATATTTCACCACTTCATAAAAGACACTGGCTCATGTTGAATCTAAAAAAGTTGAGAACTGGGGAATAAAAGGCTGGAAAAATATAGGGTTACGTAAAAAGAAATACCTGGAGGACCATTTTCAAAATAGTTACGTTGACTGGCAACAAGTCAGTGACTTGACTGTGTATAAAAGCAACATCTTAGGCTGATCTTACACTTTCATAACTTTACAAGTGACTTCAAGGTCTCAGAAACATTTTCCTCAGTTTGGAGAAAATCAGAAGAAAAAAAGTCATAAAGCAGCAATAGAGGACAGCAATAGGAGACAGTCTTTTCAGTGTCTTAGTTTTGCAACAAAATCACATTTAACAACATCGCAAGCCCTGATTGTGGTCTGGCAAATATAAATATGAAATGCTTTTTGGAAAACATTACAGCTGGATCCGAGTACACAGGTATCCAGATATTTGTTTGTTAAATGGACATTCGGTTTTCAGTTTGGTTATTTTGGATTTTTTTTTTCCTTTGCAAACACCCAATTGCAGTACTCTTACCCAATGTTGGCTGCGAGTTTCTTGTTCCTATTTTCGAGTCATAGCTGGGGATCTGCTGCAGTCTATCCTAGCTGGGGTACATGGTTCACCAGTCTGTCACGGGGCCACGTACACTCACCACTTTATGAGGTTTACTGGGTGTACCTAATAAACCGACCAGGGAAGGTACGACAAAGTGTCCTACGTGTAATTTTGAAACCAGGTCAATTGACTGGCATGTTTTTGGACTGTGGGAAAAAGTCAAAGTACCTGCAGAAAACCCACTGACAGGGGCAGAACATTTAAACACCACCCAGAAAACCCTACCTGGATTTGAGCCAGGCTCCTTCTTGTTTGTCTTCTTTGAGGCAACAGTGCTTACCATGAAGCCACCATGCTGCCCTATTTTGTTCTTCTTTTCAGTAAACTGCAAGCACTGGTCACACCAGACTTAGCTAAAAATCTAAACTCGAAATACAGTTTCTTTCTTGCCAACGATGGAAAACATGTTTCTTTTACAGACTGTGATTTTGAACCTGGTCTCAGACTTTTCTTTTTGCTGTTGTTGTTGTTGTTGCTTATTTTTCCATAATTCTTGGTACATTTGAAAGATCTGGGTCTGCTCCAAGTAGGGTGCAGTAGGTGGAACCTATCCAACAACACCAGCAGTGTTTTATTCAAACCTTTAACAAAATTAGCCTTTGTGGTACAATGAAAATGTTTCCAATTTGATTTGTCACGAACTGAATTTACAAACATTTCAATCTCTAACTTGGCTGCAACTGAATTTTTACTGCACCTAAATAGTAATTGTTGCAACATTTCTTCCATTGTCTTTGACCTTTTTATCTTTGCTTTAGTCAGAATGCATACATTATCTGGTATCAATGACACCCATGCAGGCTCACTGAGGAGGAGGTCGCCCTAAATGCAAGCTTGCCCCAGGCTAAAGGCTAATTACATTTCTGACTTGCTGAAATGTACACCATCCCCTGAGAGAGTGCTCTGGAATAACACTCAGCCCTGTATCGGATAACCGATGATTGATTTTTACCTCATAATTACTTTGATGTATTAATAAATACTGCATTTATTTTGTTAATCCAGATGCTGGCAGTGTTATGGGAATCATTTGGGGGTGTATGTTACCCATGCCAAAAGTTGAAAGGTTAGATTGCACATAATCTATGGTGTGTAATTGTGTCGGTGAGCTAGAGTGACTCCTGAGATATCATAACATGATTCTAGGTTCTTGGAATTGTGTGTGTATGTCTTCATGAAAACAACCAGCAAACCACGACCTTATTGAGTCTTCAAGATATCGATCATGAAAAAAATGAGTATGCATATGTGTAGCGTTTTTGTGACAGTCCACATCATCCCTGGAACCAGTTTGGAAACATCAACTAATTCATTTTAATTGAAGTAGGCATAAACCTCGTATCAGTGTAACATCCCATCTTCTTGTGACTTTTCTTTTTAGTGGTCACCACAGTGGATAATCTCTTTCTATCTTATACCATCTCCTGGAACTTCCTGTCTCACACAAACCAAGTGCATATTGTCCTTTCATCACGTCCAAAATTCTCCACTTTGGTATTCCCTGGTGGTGTCCTGGTGGCACCATTCACAGAATCCTTTTTCATGTTCACATTCGCTCCCCTTTATGTGTCAAAAACCATCTCAATCCAGCCTCTCTTACTTAATCTCCAAAATGACTAACACTGGGTGTTTGTCAAATGTGCCTTTTCAATTCTTGACACATCCTTGAAAATCTTAACATCCTCAGCTCAGTCAACGATTGTTACTATCATGCACTCTATGCATCCGACTGTGATGCTTCTGTTAAATGGCAGCCGTGTATCACAGTTCACACAGGCGACTCACCACTACCACATGGGATGTGGAAGATACAGGCAGAAGATGGCTCACATAGCCAGGGATCACAAGTCATCATGATCCCCTGAAAAGCTACAAGCGCGCTGCCATCTGACATTGCATCTTGTTTAGTCATTCCCCAACTCCCAATCCTACCCCCTTCTTTTCCTTCATCACAGTTCAGGTGTTCTTCTTCTTTAGTGGGCTATATGCAGTCCTTGTAGTGGTGAATAGTCCCCTACACTTACTGTAGGGCAGTGCACTAGAAAAAATGCACATTTGTGTCTGAGAAGCAAACATCTGATTGCCTGTGACATTTATGCAGGGTCACGGCCAAAGTTGAAAATTCCAAGTCGAAAAATGTCATAACTGTGTTAACTAATCATTGCAGCTCTATTATAGACAGGAATGATCTTTTGTTCTGATCTGGCCAAAAAAGCTTTTGACTCTTGATTTTGATTAGTTCTCGCATAGTCAAAGCGTCCTGAGCATCACTGTCCTTTAAGTTTAAACGGGGTGATCCCAAGTGGTTTGTGAGTCCTAACTGTTGCGGAGGGAGGGTTGCTCCTGTCAAAAGTTGAGGAATTCTTTAAACGTTTGACACTTCAACGTGAGTGTGAGCCAATCAAATTGCAGCTACACAACTGCATACTAGCCTATGAAATTGTTCACGGGGACGGGACAGTTTCAAATTATGCAGTATCTCTGTGTGGCGAGTATGAAGGAATTTAATTATCTGTTTATGGTATGACGAAGACATACTGTGTGAGCGTATCATTATTGTTTGAGTTGGAAGATGTGGTGATTATGTTTTGGATATATGCGGTATTACAGATAGTTGTCAGTACAGAAGCTTTTTTTCTGTAATTTTGTTCAATTTATTTGAGATTGGCTCCGCATGACTGCAGATAAAATTTCTCTCCACCGTAGTTTTATAGTAGATGTGCAACATTTTGCTGCAAATACAGAAGATTGTCTGCCCTGTCCCCTTTGCTGCATTTCAAGGGCAGTCAGCTGTCCAGACCAGCACCCAGGTATCGTAGTCCTCCATCACCTCTACCTCTTCTACCAGGACAGAAATAGTGATCAGTTAACCTCCACCGTCATCTGCTTCATCCAGTTCATGTTCAAGATTTCCCACACCTTGCTACAAAGAGCCCATTTACCTGCTTCAATGAATTCTTTGTTTTCAGCACTGCACAAAAATAGTAAGAAAAAAAAAAAGCAAAACTGAGAAAATTTGTTGACTAACACAGAGCTTGCTATATACGAGGACAACAACCCAAGTTTTTGTTAAGTCCCATCAAAATAATCCAATTTCCTCAAATGAACCCTATGAAGTCTCACATATTGAACAATAGACAAAATATGCTATTTTTATAATATTTGTATAACTGCTTATGAATAAATTATTTGAACTTAAAACACACACCCTCTGTCCCCACTACTCATCCTCAAATAACAATTTACTCATCACCACAGTGTTAGTTTTTTTTTTTTATGTTTTGGTGGTGCAGATGTCTCAGAAATTCATGTATCAAATATGAGATTTGTCACTAAAGGGTTAAACAAAACAAATGAAGACTGAAGGTGTCAAGTCAATCAATTCTTCGCGTATGTGTATTGTGTTTGAGAGTGTGTAAAGGAAAGTTCGCTGAAGAGGGATACGAATGCAACGTGAACAGTTCCATCCAGTTGGCGTGTGTTTACGGTTCAGTTTAGTTTTGATGAGAAGAGTGGTTGTGAATGAATGGATTTATTGGCCAGAAGGATTTGAATGAGATGAAGGGAGGTGGTCGACATTCTGAAGAAATGGAATAGCAGAAGTCAGGAGAGTTGGAGGGAATTATCTTAACTTTTAACAACTGCTGGTCCAACCAAGCAAATTTTTTCCCAGTACTGTATTCGAACAGGTCCAAGAATAAGTTGAAGCTGTTTCATTTGGATCTGCCACAGGGATCAGTTTCACTCCAGCAGAGTGTACTGGACACGGAAACTGTGTAAAAACCAAGTAGTTTTGTCTTGCATCAATATCCTAAAGCCACTATAAAGAACAGGGGGAAAAAACAATATTGCCTTTCAATCATAACAGGGTCACCTGGTTTAAATTCATTCCTCTACTCCACCACACCCCACAAAAATGTTTCAGTTTCATTGCTCTTTTGTTCAGCGAGAGAATCCTTTTGTTCACCACAGCAGATGTGCTGACTTTACGATGTTTCTGTGCTGCCAGCATGTCATTTCAGTTATGAGGTAAATAGACTATATTTATTTAGTTATTTTCTTTGTTGATCTCTCAAAGCACTTTTACACTTCAAGCCATATTCTACTATTCACACAGCACTGTGTTAGTCTATAGAGAACTACTGGTATATATTTTAGATCTGTGCAGTGCTTTCTATTGTGCAAACAATCACATGTCCGTCCATCCATCCATCCATCCATCCATCCATCCATCCATCCATCCATCCATCCATCCATCCATCCATCCATCCATCCATCCATCCATCCATCCATCCATCCATCCATCCATTTGGAACTACTAGAGCCTAACCCAGCTGTCTTTGGGTAAACGGTAAAGTAAAACCTGGGGTGTAGCATCAAACATCAGGTTTATACTGACGGATGGAGGAAGATTATGCCTTATCGATAGTGCGATACATCATATATAAGAGCACCACATTTCATCAAAGCATTCAGCGAAGAATATTACAAGATTTAAATAACAGATAAAAAGGAAAATGGAATGACAATAAAATCAAGAAACCGACGGCTGCTTATGCCAATGTCAAACAGAGATAAGTGAAACTGTACGGTATGTAGTCATCCAAGATAAAATTGCTCTGCAAAAGAGGTGTCTACAGAAGCAAACCCTGAGTGATTAATAAACTGAAATAATATGAAATATTTAATAAAAATGTCATGACATCAGTGATCATTGGTAGTTGTTGCAGTGGATGAGAGAGCTGGATGGATTTTGATATGTGCAGTTTCCTTTGGATCAACAGTCGATAAGTCCCAAAGCACTTATGAACGGTTTCAATATAAAATCAGGAAAGGAGAGACAGGTGACAGGAGCAGCCAGGTGGCTCTGACTGAATGTAGATGAGGGTATTGGGTCCAAAGTATCGCATTTAGTACATGAATCTGTTGGCTCACATTATGTGAATGGAATTTAAGAAAAGGTCTGAACAGTGGCACGTTTGCTATCTGCATTTTTTTTCTCTCTTGTGTTGCAAACTGATAAATTAACAGGACTTGTGTCTGACAGCTGTATTAGGGCTTACCTGAAACAATTACAAGTATGTAGCAACTAAAGAGGAATCAGGAGCCTGTACAGACAAACACAGAGCCGAACAGAGGGGGAATTTTGGACAGAAACTTAATTGCAAATGAGCGTTGCATGTAAAACTGGTTTATTTTGTGTCAAATGAGAAGGTAGTGACATGTCTATGAAACGTGTCTGTTGCAAGCAAGATCGAGACTCTTGTTTTGAAAGTATCAAATGCAGGAATTTGAAAGTGACAAGCTGCATCGTCTCATTTAGAGATGATAGTAGTCAGTCCACATCACATCTTGTTAAAGTCAGTGTACATTCATATATCTTTTAATGTCTAACGAAGGTTTCTCTTTCAAATGGAAGTGTATGAATGTAGAAAAATTGGCTGCCCTTACTAATGTGCAGACACGTAGCCAAATAAACCTCCACTTTTCAGCTTAATGTTTGTTTTTTTTTTAGAAATATGTGGCCAAGCAAGAACCACAACATTTTTAGATAGAGGCCAAAAGATGTGTAAAATCTATCGTAGGATATTTGGAAATGTAAAGTTTTTAGTTGTTTCTATCATTCACAATCACTACTGTACGCACGGAACATGATGATGTATAATAGTTTTTACTTTTGGTCGTAAAGAAAAAAAAAATGATAACAGCATCTTCTAATGTAATTACACTCGTGCACCTGGGACATACCTGTTCTGGTAAGTGTACATTAAGTATTCATACACATATGCTCTACGGTAATTATGTAGGAACAGATGCGCACATGTGAGCAATGTGTGTAGCTCAGTGGATCAGCAACTTGCACACAAAGTGTGCCTACTAAAGTGTCCCTAATCCAAGTGGGCCATGTTTCTCTCTGAACAGGGATTTTAATGAGACGGTGCTAGGGAGTGGAGCAAACGGCATTAAGCAGCATCTCTCCTGATCGCAGGCAGCCATTCTCCTCTAGTTTGAATGGATGAGGAGGGAAGAACCGGAGCTTTCTGTCCCTCATGGTGTCTGTTTGTGACATCTTCTCTCAGGAGGATTCCTTTGAAATGAAAATCCATCATCACACAAATCCAACTCCAGTTCAGACAAACAATAAGAAAAACCTTCAATATACTGTCAATGCTAAATCAGTAACAGTCGATAAGTCCCAAAGCACTTAGTGGCTGCTAAGTTTTAAAATTTTAAATAAATTCAAATTCAATAATACTTATTATTATTATTGCAGTGGTTGTCATGATTTTAGTCTCTTCAGAGATTCATTGTAGACGTTTATTGCTGTGGGCAGGAAGGATCTCCCGTAGCAGTCTGTGCTGCAGAGGATCTGAAGAAGCCAGGACTGGAGACAGTCTGTTGTGAAGAGGATGCTCAGGGTTGTTGATGGTCTTCTTTAGTTTATGAAGTATTCTCCTTTACACAATCAGCTCCAGAACAGTCCCCAAAACAGAGACATCTTTCTTTATCGATTTGATCAGTTTCTTTAACCCACTTAGATCTGGTGCATTTTGCTTTTCTTGGTGCTTTAGTCTCCCAATAAGAAATTGATTATTATGACACAGACAGTAAAGCATGTGATGTCCACATATGTGTACGTCAGGTCTTAGGAAGTTAAGTCACTAGCTCTGATGCTGTTCCTCCAACAGATGATTGCACATTCCATGACAGACTTATAGAAGATATACATCTTACTGCTAATGCTGAAGGACCTAAGCTTCCTTAAGAACTGAAGTCTGGTCTGTCCTTTCTTATAAACAGCATCAGTGTTGAATCTCTAGTCCAGCCTGCTGTACAGGTGAACACTGGGGTATTCATACTCCACCACCTCCACTTATTCTGCCATGATGCAAAAACTATTTGACTTAATCCTGGCTCTCCTAAAATCCTCAATAATCTCCTTTGTCTTCACATTTAAGAAGAGATGACTGTTCCCACACTATGCCACAAAATGGTCCACCAGTTCTCTGTACTCTGTCTCTTGTCCATCACTGATACACACATCTGCAGAGACAGAGTATTTCTGCAGATGGCAGGACTCTGAGGTCTGCAGTGATAGCGTGAAGAGGAATGGTAAGAGTACAGTCCCCTGTGGTTCTCCTGTGCTGCTGACCATCTGGTCAGACACACAACCATCCAGTCTCACAAACTCTGGTCTGCTTGTCAGGTAGTCAGTAATCCACGTGATTATAGAGGCATCCACCTTTGTCTTCTGAAGCTTTTTATGTAGTAATGCAGGCTGGATGATGTTAAATGCACTGGAGAAATGGAAGAATGTGATTCTTAAAGAGCTCTCTGCTTTCTACAGAGGACTATGGATTCATTGAAGCAGGTGTATGATGGTATCTTTGACTCCAAACCCACAATGATGAGCAATCTGCAGTGGGTCCTGGAAGGTGCTTGTTTGCTTATGCAGGTGTGCTAATAAAAGTCTCTCCAGGATTTTCATGATGTGGAATGTAACGGCTACATGTCTACAGTCATTAGGGTTAGATAGATGAGATCTTTTTGGTACTGGAACAAGGCAGGATGTTTACCACAACACTGGACCTTTCTGGCTCAGGCTGACATTAAAGAGGTACTGCAGAATCCTACATAGCTGGTTCACACAAGCTTTCAGGACTCTGGGGCTGACACTATCTGGACCTGCAGCCTTGTTCCAGTTCAGTCTCCCCAGTTCCCTCTTTATCTGACTGCTACAGACAGACTGGCAGGGGGTAGGCGGTCCTTAAACCAGCGAAGCAACAGCAAGATTCATGACTGAGATGAAAGAGAAGACAGCTCATGTGTAGCAGGAATACTGTGGGTCAATGGAGGATAGGAGGTCTGGAGGTCTGGAGGTCTTGGTTGAAAGGAAAAAGGACAAGTACATGAAACAGGATCAGAGAAAACTGCTAAGCAACCAGGTACCAAGAGTACAGAGGGAGACAAGGTCATGTAGCCAATCCTGGTTGAGCAACCACACAGCTGAAATGCGGACCAGCAATCTGGAAGATATCCATCCATCCATTATCTATACCCGCTTTATCCATTTCCGGGTCACGGGGGTCTGTCGGAGCCTATCCCGACGCATATCAGGCGAAAGGCAGGGGTACACCCTGGACAGGTCGCCAGTCTATCCAGGGCCACATACAAACAACCAATCACACTCACATTCACACCTAGGGAGAATTTATAAAGATCAATAAACCTACACTGCATGTTTTTGGACTGTGGGAGGAAACCGGAGTACCCGGAGGAAACCCACGCAAGCACGGGGAGAACATGCAAACTCCACACAGAAAGACCCACCGGGAACCTTCTTGCTGTGAGGCAACAGTGCTAACCACTAAGCCACCGTGCTGCCTCTGGAAGATATCATTACACAAATACAACACAGGCCAGAGGCTGTAACAAGGCCATATCAACATAAAAAAGACATTGTCATGTCAAAGATACGTTCTCAGATGCACTGGGACACCTCTTCAATGATGTTCCTGACATAACTGGGCATTTCAGGTCTTTAGCATCATTAACCTCACTCAGGTGACCAGCCAGGCTTGATCAGACCCTGACTGGTGTGTCCACTCCACTGCCCCACGCCTCACTCATCTTGAGCCACAGCCAGGTGGAGGCCCTTCCCGTTGCCTCCATGGTTGAATTACTTTCCTTTTGTCAGCACAGTAGACCCCTGCATGGTGACCTGCCAGCAAAGTCTCCTCATCCTACCTTGACAGGGCCGTGGTGTGTCTTCCAGCCTGCCCTCCTGTACTGCTCCACCAACTCCTGACGCTTGACTTGCTTCTGTTTGGTCACCCTTTGGGTAGGGTTCTCCCAGGGAGCTGTGAGGTCCATAAGATCTGAAGGACCAGAGCCTGCCTCCCATTCTACTTTTGTTATCTCCAGGAACCATCTGTAAGCCTACAGCCTGAGACCGGGATACTCTGATGGGATAATATGGAAACTGAGGCACGACCAAAACAAAGGCAGGGCAGTCTCACCTCCAGTCGTGTGTGAAAAGCTGTTGACAGGAAATTCACTACACACTCCACAACTATTGTTGTCTTTTTTTTTAGACTAGTAATGTGCCTCATAATACAATGTTATGCCAGTCAGTAAACAGCCCCATCTTTATAAATAATATTATTATTAACACAATTTCTTGTGAGTACTTCAGCTGCTCTGATGCCTTCCTTTGACTATAATAGTAGTTTACAGACAAAAAGCAGCCACCGGTGAGTTAAACGATATTTAAATCTATGCCTCAAAGACTTCAGTGGTACTAATAGTGATTATTAAACTCTGTTACAACTCCTTATGGTTAGAGATCTATTCCTAATACATTTTTTTAGGATGCTAGTTTACTTTAATAAGGATAAAATGCATCTATTTAAGTGAATCAAAAGGCTTCCATGAGGAAATTCTGCCTGCATATATGTGTAGATGTGGATGCTTTTACAGAGAGGCTATCTGTTCAATCATTATTGTTTTGCATCAAGCAGCAAGAAAAAGAAAAGGAAAGCAAAATGTCACACATTATTACTCACAGTGGGTATCTATGAAAAGAAAATACTGCAGGTAATGTCAGTGAGAGCATCACAGCCAAAAAGAAAAAAAAAAACACAAAAGAAAGAGTTCATGATCTGTTTCATTATTTGTTTGCTTGAGATTTTTTCATTTTTATCTCATTGGGACAAATTATACAAAAGATGGCGCGTAGAAAATGTCAGTGTGATATACAAATGCTGCCAATCCACATGGAACACAAACTGCATTGGAAGGAAGCAAAACAAAACAAAAAAAGCAACAATGCTCTTTTAAACAAATGGGGTGCATCAGCCCTGTTCTGTCCACTTTAAAAAGACCACATTTTGTTTGCTCAGACAGTTTGGTTTGTTTGGCGAGGTGTGAATGTGCAGCCGAACCCTGGTGTGGATCACTGGTGTCTCGCAGGGTTCAGTGCTAGGACCAATCTTGTTCAGTTTATACATGCAGCCCTTGGGAAGTATTATCCAGAATTATTTTCATTGTTATGCTGCTGCTGCTGCTGATAATGATAATACGCAGCTGTATTTTTCTATGAAGCAAAATGAAACAGAAACCATTAGCCAAACTTCATGCATGTCTTAAGGACATCAAGGACTGGATGTCCACTATTTTTTTGTTAAAATTCTGATAAAACAGAGGTTATTGTTTGTGGTCCCAAACACCTTAGAAAGGGATTAGACGGTGTTGTGATGGCCTCCCCTGGTATTTATAATCCCAGGTCAGAGAACAGCTGAGAAACCTTCAACCCAGGAAATCAGCAGGCCTGGACAAGGTGTGTTCAAGACTGCTAAAGACCTGCACTGTAGAACTGGGGAAAACTACTTCAACGGATCTTAAATATTAGGGGAGGAAGGAAGAGGAGTCTGGTGAACCCAGCCGTGGGAGAAGAAGTCCAGAATGTTCATGAAGGGTTCAGAGTTGGTCAAACGGAAGCCACTCTGGTGCCGAAGGGTTGTCAACCGGCTCCTCTTATCCTCCGTCTGACGATAGGTCAATGACCTGCATCAAGTCACTGACCTCCACCCTCCTGTAGAGCAGCTGCTCCCTGAGGCCCCTGGTAGAGAACTGTGAAGACAGAGGTGAAGAAACTGCACAACTCATCCTCAGATCCCAACACAGCTAGGGAGAGTGTCCACCCTCTGGAAGACATCCTGCATTGTTCCGGTTCCTAAAAAGAACTGGCCCAGCGAGCTGAATGATTTCAGGCGAGTGGCACTCACTTCACACCTAATGAAGACATTGGACTAGCTCTTCCTCAGTCTCTTCAGACCCCAGGGGCAACATGGGCGACACGCCCAGGACTGCCTGCAGTTCGCCTACCAGCCAGGTGTTGGTGTGGAGGATGCCATCCTTTACCTGCTACACCGAGTACACTCCCTTCCACATAAGGGAAGAGGCACAGCGAGGATTCTCTTCTTGGACGTCTCCAGTGCTTTTAAAAACAATTCACCTCCCTATTCTTAAAGGCAAATTTTACAGGATGGGAGTGGACCCCCACCTGGTGGCCTAGGTCTCCAGCTACCTCACCGATAGGCCACAGTACATCAGGCTGAAGGACACCACATCTGACACTGGGGTCCCCCAGGGAACAGTGCTGGCCCCTCTTCTCTTCACCCTATACACCTCTGACTTCTCGGAACTCAGAGCTGTGTCACATACAGAAGTACGCCGATGACACAGCCATTGTAAGATTTATCAGGGATGACAGAGAGGAGGAATATCTGGTTGGAGACTTTGCTGTTTGTTGCCACACAAATCACCTTGAGCTCAACACCTCTAAGACAAAAGAGCCGGTCATAGACTTTGGTCATAGACTGGTCACAGACTGAAATTGAGACCAGTCCTACTAGAAGGAGCTGAGGTGGAGGCTGTGGGCTCATACAAATACCTCAGGCCATGGCTGGAAAACAATTTGGGCTGGCCAAAACACACCAGCCACCTGTAAGGGAAGATACAAGGCAGGATGTGCTTCCTAAGGAGACTGCGGTCTTTCAACATCTGCAGCAAACTGCTGTGGACACTGAACAAACAGTTGGATGTTATGGACAATACCAACCATCCTCTGCACACCGTCACCATTCATTGAGTCCAGTAACAAAGTCCAGTAACAAAGAGTTAACCTACATCTGTGGTCTGGCTTGGTGAACTGCATTCTTAGTGCTTTCCAGAAGGGTTCTTGAGCCCATGCAATAATTTCCAGTACAGAGCTGTGTCTGACTATATTGCAGTGCCACATGAGGGCATGACAATCCAATACACATTTTGGCCTTGTCCCTTGCACACAGATATTTCTACAAATTCTTTGAATCTTATGAAAAGTTTGTTTGTTGTATATGATAAGACAGTCACAATCTTCAGATTTACATTGAGGAAGAGTATACTGAAATTGTTTCACAATTGGTAGGCACACATTTTCCTAGATTGGGGAACCTCTTGCCCATCTTTACCACTGAAAGACTGTATCGCTCTAAAATACTCTTTTTACACCCAGTCATGTGACTGACCTGTTACCAGTCAACCTAATTAGTTGCAGATGTTCTTTCAGCTGTTTCTATTTCTAGCCTTTTGTATCCCATGTTTTAATTTTCCAATGATACAAGTCTCAGTTTTAACATGTTTTCTATGTTCTGTCAGGAATACAATATGAGTTGATGAGATTAGAAAACCAGTGTGTTCAGTTTTTAACTTTTATATTTAGCACAGCATCCCAAATTTTTCTTTACTTTTTGCAACTGGGATAGTATGATTAATTGAAAAGTAATTTGATAGCTTTTAAAGTCCAAAGATCAGTTATAGGAAGTCAAAAGATAGATGCTTAATATTCGTTTGTTGGCTAATCATGAAAAAGCAAAAGAGAGAGCAGTAAAGGAACTGAAACAAAAAAAAATTGGTAAAAAGAAAATCCACAAGATTAACTCTCTAATAGTCGGAAGAAGCCACACAATGGCAAAACATGGAAAAAGTTTGTGTAAATTCAAAACTTGTCAGTGCAAGTTTTTATTTGAAACTCTGCATACAGCAGCAAATGTCAGCTCAACTATCATGGCTTATGGGTAAAAATGATTAAGATGAAAGGAAGAAAGTGGAAACATTTTCAGTCTGATGTGACCTTTGGCTGTGTTTCAGCCTGTGTCACTTGACACAAATTCTTTGTGCTGATGGAATAATGATGCCGAGGTTGAACAGACAAGGTCAAACAGCATGGAGATGGGGAGATCAATCAGTTTGGAAAAGGTAAATAACGTGAAATAAAATATCTTTATGATTGTTTGAAAGGTAAAGTGTTGCTGGAAGCACTGATGATACAAGCATGTTGGTTGTTCTTATCATGACTTTAGAGTGTTTGTACTTTGGTTATCTTCAGAGATAACCTTGTCAGTGCTTGATGCAAGCGTAAAACCAAATCCTGAGAGGTCAGTGAGGACACCAGTGAACAAAAATCAATACCGGTGGCGGCGATCACAGAGGACATTTTCCCTTACACGGGTTTTGTCACTTGGAAAGCAACTTTATTTGTTTTATTTGTGACGCATATTGGGTAGAAAAAAAAAAGGAAATACTCCTCTCTGAATAAGTGCGTTCATCCATTACTTCATCACATGCAAACAGGATTGTTTTTTGCATATAACTGGTGTTGTAGTTGTACCTTCACAGTTTCATTCTATAATAAGGTTTGTAGGACACACACATTTTGAGTGACAGCAGGCAGTTATGAGAAATTAGTGCAGTAGCCACTGGCAAAACAAAAGAAATATAAGGAGACGTTGTGATCTAGGCTACATCACAGAGGTAGAAGGAATGTACTGATGTCAAACTTGTATCTGAATTTTCTTGGTTGACCTAGTTGATTGGGTTCAGACACACGCAATGGCATGGCAGCACAAACAGACATGTTTCTCCTTGTTCTCCCTTTGAGGACACTGGAGAGGTGTTGTTCTCTTTAAATTTACAATGTCATAGCAAACATCTCTAGAGAACAGAAAAAAACCCCAACTTTTTCTTATATTATTCTAATGGTGGTCAAACATATGTATTAAAAGTAAATTCATGTTTTGTTTATTTTTCTTTTATGTACAAAGGAAATCCCATTGCTGTTTTGAAAGATAAAGATTCGTTCTTCTCTTCAAGGACATATAAGTACTGGCTATTCGAGGGTCCCGGGGGTGCTCAGTTAGAGCTCTGCCAGTCCTCATCTCAGCTCAGTCATTATTTATTGTAAATGTCATTTTTGTAGTTAACATCATAGGTCAGCATGAGCTTAGTCAAACTAAAATATCCAACTTGTGAAAACTGAGCCAAGGTGAGCCTTTTTCCAGCTGGTTTCCACACTTACGTGTTCCAGCCATTTGTCCATTTAGTTTTATAAATTAACCAGACTTGTTCAGTCAGCTCTGACCGACATGGTGTCATCCAGGGCCTCAGAAGTTTAGGCTTCGATCTTATTGTCAGAAAACCTACTGGTGACATCACAGACAGTTTGTCCAATTCTTCTTATATAGTCTATTGGGCTGATATTATATGCTGCCCCCATTTGGTCTTCAGTGGTATGCTTGCATAGGGTGCCTTTAAAAATGACACAACACCAAAAAAATGGGAAAGAATGTGTTTGAACACATATGTGTAGGTGCCTGTAGTGACTACCATCCCAACATGGATAGACTTTTAACAGATTAGAATATACCTTTAAGTGATGTCAGACAGCATCTGTTGCCTTTTCTCTCTCTCTCACTGCTGAGGGAGACGTTATGAGTCTGAGAGCTCTTCATTTTCTTCTTTGTTGTCTGAGACTTTTAGCATCACGTAGGTTACAGAAGTCAACAGCTGGATGATGTACAATGTCTTTTGTCTTTTGCATTCATGCTTTTCAAATCTATCCTTACATCCTCATATCAAGTGACTTGCAGATCTCTGCCAGGACATCAGGCTGTTGCTATTGTCTTACATCCGGTAGGGGCAGCAGAATTACACTCCGCAGGGTCCTAAAACCATCCGCCGTCCCACCATCCGAAATAACTATCCGGTGTTAGGTCTTTATTCACAGCTCAGAAGTCAATACAGCGCTAAATGTAAAGAAGAAAAAGTGATGACAGCAAGCCATTGGCTGTGCCGACTGCTAATCAAAAGTCTATGCCCCTAATCATACATGATTGGTTGGTTTATATAGTTACCTGATATGGTACCAAATACAGCTGCCTTTTGTACAGTTGTCATGGATGTGAATAGTAACAACTGAGACCAAAACCCATTTGTTTGAATTAGGCTGTAAATACATACACATATTTGTATTTCTAATATTTTGACCAAAGCACTTCACACACGTCACAAGACGTCTGGACATTGTGTCAACTTTTGAAAAGACTGCATAGTGTTTCTCATTTCAGCTGCCATAAGTATGATTTCACTGAAAAGTAATTATTCTCTTTCATGTGTTCCACATTTTGACATATTTACTACATCAAAAGGTCTTTAATTTTTAACTGTTTAAAGCCTGGCATATGAAATAATACACAGAAAATAATATTTCATTATTTCAAGCGCTATTTGAAATGGTCAAAATAAGAATTTGTAAAATATCCTATACACAGTCTGTCTTCAGACCTGTTGTTTTGACATGCAATTTAGCTTTGGCACATCCTAATTTAAACGGCAGTCCTTGAACTACTTCTGCAACTAAACAGGACTCCAGCTGTGCAAGTGATTGAATTCTCCAGACATAATTAAAAAGTTACACTCCCATCTACATAAGGCCTCTCGCCTGATGAAGTTTTTCTGAGTGAAAACTAGACAAAGACGTGGAGAGAACACTTTGTACAAGAGTGAGGCAGAATTATGCCAAAGCACAGAAAGAAGTGGAAAAAAGAAATATAAAAGAGTAAAAGAAACTTTTATATGTTTATTTAGTTTTTCGGTATATCATCAGGGGCAGACGTGCGTAGTTTGACGACAAAACAGATAAACAACATTAAAAAAAAAGAGATAAAAGATAAAAAGATACTTAAAGCACGACTCTCAGGACAAGTATTGTAGCTGACGTGGTCGATTCCCCCACCTGGCCTGAAGCAAATGACCAAATAACACATTTAGTTTGTGGACATTCCCCTAAATTTCGGGTTCATTCTGAATATTATTCTTAATCATACTTTGCTAACGTGCTTTCTATAGTCATTTCTAGGAGACGCACAAAATTCGATTGCATTGCAGATTCATGCTGTTGTAATAAATACGGGAATACAAACTTACGTTTCACCGTCTAGATGAATTCTCAGGCTACATTTACACTAGTGTGAAAACATGACACTTCATCTACATCAGTCAAGCAAAAACAGAGCATTTTGGGTTCCTCATTCTTCAGTTTGTAAACGCAGTTGTTGTCTTCAAATGTGAACACATAGAAGAGAAAGACTCTATAAACACGTCCTGTTATTTATACAAGTTACAACAAAAGCCTTAACAACAGCGGAATGGAACAGCAAGCACTGTTGAATTTTTGTATTTAATACAGTATATCTACATCCAGTGGATGTGACATGCATTTATGGCTTTTTAGTGCCGACTCAGGTTAAAAAGCTAAGGTGGCGCTGGATTAGTTTCCACACTAGTGTAGATGTAGCCTGTGAAAATCATTTTCTGGATGTCAGTATATTTTGCTCCGGAGCCTTTTTTTAATTGTTTTGGCATTACCCTCTCGGATGTGCAAGTCACACATTTCATGTTCACCCGTATCTCCTGAGCTTTGTTTTGGCACAGTATTGATGTTTTACAAAAGTTTTTAATTTTGCAGTCCATAGGGTATTTTTAACAGCTTGCCTCATTTAATGAAGCTTTAAAAAGTCTTTATCTATTTTATTCTTTTACACTAAATCTTGTTTATGTTATTTTCATTCAATTGTTAAGTTTGAGGGTGTAGAAACAAAGTGTGTTCACGGAGCATACGTCACCGTGACAGAACTGTGTGGGGTTTTTTTTTAATGTGGCGCTCCCTGAGGGTCTGAAGATCACTGAAGTTCTGAAGTTTTTCTTGCCACTGTTTGGCTGAAGGTTTTTCCTCCCACTAGGGAAGTTTTTACCTGCCGTTGTTTATGTAATCATTGCTCGGGGGTCATGTGCCTTGTATTGTAATAGATTTAAATAAAATTGAATTGAAAATTGAATTATTCTTAACTCTTTGACGCCTCACCTTTTTTTCTATATAGATTTAGCTCAGGAGAAGGAACGCCATCGTCCTCTGCTGCTTCCAGGCTCACACAGGCTTCACACCGTAACTGGACGCACAGTTTCCCCATCATACCTCTACAATCTCATCTTGTGCTTCAATCACGGTTCTTAATACAACTCCACCATCATCTCCCCCCACAGCAGAGCTAAAGAAAATGATGCCAAGACTTTTGCAGCTTGTATGAAAGAAAATTACCTTAGAATATTGTACAGTATATAATCTATTAAAGGCAGGGAAAGGGGTTTTGGATGAACTCATTTTTTAAAATATATTTTAAACCTCAGCATCCTCCCTCTGTGCTTTTTGAGGAAAATTTGTCCCAAACCCTCCGCCTGTAGGTTATTGGCTGGAACAATGTTTCAGTTTTTTGAGCCAAGGCTATGTTTTATTTATTTATTTATTCATTTTTCAGTGTACTCGTAAGGTTGCCAGTGAGTGTTAAGGAGATGTTCACTGCATGTGACAAAAAGTGTTCCAGATTTAGAAATTATGTAGGTTTTAGTTAATAAAATGTTCAATTCCTTATATGATCCTCATTTCCTTGCTTTATCTTTGCAATAACTGTGCCACCACTACATTTTTTTCTGGTTTTTGGGGTCCACTTGACTCCTCAATATACAAAACCTTTTGGCAAGAGAGGGTTTTTATGAAGGATCTTTAGAGATGCAGTTGCTGAAGCTTTTAAATTCGCAGATGTGACAAGAACATCAGTGTTCTCATCAACGCAAGAGTATAATAACACTTACTTTGTCTCTCAGTTTGAGTGAAATTACCTTTCAGTAAAAAGCTTTGTACAGCCATCATTCAGGCTTAAAGTTGGAGGGAAAATGTGCACCTTACTTTCCCCCATCTGATTACCATGTAGTTGTCATTAAAACTTTAAAATTACAGCGAATTATGACGAGTGACAATTTGGCTTAAGGGCAGTTTCACCACCTATTACGCAAACCTGTGGTCACATTGTGTGCCATTCGTGTCCCCTGAGTCATTTGTGAAAACTACATTGAACTTGACTCCATAATTACTCTCCCTTCCTATCCCCAGTGGCTAGCCAAATTAAAGAGGGGGTCCAAATGAGCTCTGCCTAACCAATTAGCTGAGTGGGCTGTTGAAGTAAATGACATGACTGACTGTGGCTGCTTCACTGCTGCCGGACCCCCGAGGTCTTCAGGATTCCTCCTTTGCAGATGCGAAGGTTTAAGAAGAAATTCAGCCTGAGCCAGCTGCAACATTAATTACTTGAAGGGGTCTGGGAGCCCCCCCCCCCCCCCACACACACCATTTGGGGCCACTATTGAATTTCCTAATTTGACCTGTAGCAGAACATTTAAAGCAAACTGACTGTAAAATGAGAATTACCTGAAGAGCTTGGAATGACCAAAAGTATTTGAAACAGAGCGGAAAGCTTTTAGCCATTACTACATAATGGTGCAATTCAAACTTATAACAGCTATAATTCAGACCTCAGCTTAAACTGCAAGTAGATGAGCTTGTTTCTTTTTACTGCACACTTTTCTTCCTGCTGTTTTTTTTTTTTGTTGTTGGTTTTTTCTTTTTTGAGTTTTTTTCAGCAGTCTCCACTGCAAGAAAAAGAAGGTTCTTGGAGAATACCTATTTTGGATTAAAGCTCATTGTAAATGACCAAGAGTCATAAAAACTGTAGTGGTGTCATTCTGGGAAGACGATAAAGCCTTGGTCACAATTTTCTCACTAGCTGTAAAGTGTAAGTGGGCCGGTATCCAGTTGTACTTGTCTGACAGCATAAATGCAGTAATCTAAGTGCAGGTGTTCTCCTCTTTTCATGTATAAATCATCACAGTTCTGCATGACTAAGTAGAAACATTAAGCATACGGCTGTCTGTGTTAAAAAAGAAAATGCACCACAATTTCTTGTAAATGTTTGGCAAAAAAAACACTTTTCTTTTGTAAATTAAACATTTACAACTTCCAGTTAAATTTAGAATTGATGTACCAAATATAATTTACAAGTAAAACAATTCATACGTGCAAATATTTGTTGAGCACAACTATAGACTGTGTAAAGAGAAGTGGACCAAAACCCTTGTCTGACATCACCTACAGGTTTGTGATGGGCGGTTTTCACGCCTGATGTCTTTGAGTTATATTTGCACGAGTTGACCCAGCCCACACCAGTTCAATCAAAAATGGGAAAATGGGAAGATGTTGTTTGGGTAGCAACATCTGAATTTGACCAAAATGTAAGAATGTAACGTCATGAAACAGGGAGCAGCTGGTTCAAAAAGTGATCTACCCCTTTGAACCAGCTTCGTGACTGAAAACATTACATTTAGAGTGTACGTCTGTGGTAGTTTGACAAAAAAAATTGCTACCAACATTTGAATATGGTCTTTGGAAACTGTGTCAGCTTCTTTATTTTATTTTTTAAAAGGATAAACTGTCTCTTCTTGCTTTGCTTTGTTGTGTTATTTCTGTTCAGCTGTTTGTTGCTGGGTAAGCACCTCTCTGTCCTGGTTAGGATGGTGTACCACACATAGATGTTTATGTAGTCCGTCACACACTCAGTTGCAGCATTGATTTTATCTCCATGAGCCTCCAAGAGTGAATTCTAGTCTGTAACTTCCAAGCACCCCTGCAGGTGCTAAAAGCTTGAGTAAAAGGCAACTAAACTTGTCTTACTGGTTCTTGAAGACATTTTACTTATCACCTGAAAGACTTCTACCATAGTTTTTAAGATTATTATGACCTGGATAGCCGATGACTGGATTTAACTGGGTTTTTTTTTTCGACTGCGCACCAAGGAAGGAGTGACCAGCTTCCGCTTACAAAAGAAAAACAAATCGTTTTGTTTTTGTTTCTGTAATGTGTTGAAGAAATCTGCATTTGGTTGTGAGGACGCAACAAACATTTACCAACTTTAGCTTTTAGTTTTTACAACCATCCCAGACAGAGACGTTGACTTTGAGCTTTGTGTTCTTTGCTAGTAAAAAGAAGATGTTCACATTTGTCAGCCACCTCACCTCTCATGGAAAACCTTTGGAAATTTGACCTGTCAGAAGACACCTTAAACCCTCCAGACATTTGACCAATCAGCAAACATCTACGACCACAAAGCTTTGTTTTAGAAAGTTACTCATTCCATATTTTTTCTTTTATTTGTCTTTGATTTAGATTCACTTAGATGGTCAGTTTACCAACCCCTGCTGCAAGTGACACACTCACCCTAATCAACTTTCTCTTAACTTGAAGGAATACTGTGTTGTAAACAGCAAAACCCTCAAAAATTAAAATTGATAAGCAACATGTTGCTATTTGACTATATACTTAATCGTACTTAATCATTTTCTCCTTACTGAGGATTGCAGAAGTAAATAACCTAAGCTATTTTCGTTCTGAAAGAAAAGCTGTAAGAGATACGGTATTTCTTAAAATGACAAATCTTTGAACCAACCAACACCTGAGGAACTACATTTACCTGGATCTTTTTCTTTGGCAGATGTAAACAGGATCTTGTAGAAAATAATACCTTGTGTAACTTAGATAATCTACTTCTTCAGAAATAACTACGTCTGTACTAGAAATGTGGCTGTCTAATGAAATTTTAATAAAGATTCATATGTCACTTTTAGTTTTGTGTAGTAAGAGCAGTGCAGGGCGTAGATGTCAAGGCTGAAAGGTAAAAATGAAATGAAGCAATAACAGATTCATTTCTGAAATGTTATTGAGTTCAAGGTTTTAACTTTTCTTCTTTAACATATTTTATCATTCAAAATAGGTGGATAAAGATTATTTGAATCGATTTTCAGATCAGAGAGGGGTTGTTTAGTAAAGGCAGCCACGGGTACTTCGCCACTCTCCAGGCCTTGGAAAGGAGTCCAATGTTGTCATATTTCTCCGTCAACAGACTTGGCGGTAAAATATTTACAAAGTAGTCAGGACAGAATTTCTTCCTTTTGTATTTTTATCCAAGCTAAAACATCATACAAGGGTTATACTTCACACTGGTGAATATCATACTTTGTTTGCTCAAATCACACTTTGCTGTCACACTGAAGACTTTGTGTTCCTTGCGGTTCATTCACTTAGACAATCATCTGCCGCTTAGATGCCATTCTTCCTTTTTCTTTTTTCCTTGGCGCTTCTGCATTTTTGTTCAAAAGCTTCGAAACCTTCCTCACTACTCTGACATTTAATTCAAGAGAGCCAGGATAAAAAGAAAGAGAGAGAGAGAGAAAAAAAAGATGAAATCATTATGTTCAGACACGTGTTAGATTTTTGGCATCTCTGCTGCTGACTTGACACAGCTGATTTGACCCTGTTTGAAGCTCCTCACACCAATTTTTCTAATCCACTCCTTCTATGAGTATTTCCCTCATGTGAAACAAATTAAGGTAAAAACAAAAAAGCTATTGAAAACGGCTAAAACTACATAGAATATGCTTTAAGACTTTGTAAAAGATATATATAAAAAGCTAATCTCAGTCAATAAAATCCTCATTCTGTCGTACTTACAGGAGATTCTTCAAGGTGAAGATGTGATCATTTGGTATTTTTTGGTCTCAAGAAAACTTGAAGCTGATAAGCTATGCTATTGATCCTGTGATTTCATGATTTATACATTTTCCATTTACATGTAATTACACATGTACATTGGCCATATGTTTATTTTAATGTATACATGTAAACTTGTGATATTTGTTAGGTCTTTGTTCTGTTCCTGCTGTATTGAACAGAAAACACTCTTACAAAAGAAAACTTTGATCTCAATAACATGTCCCCAGTCAGGTTACGATGGTTACAGTTATCCTTGTAAGAACTGTAAAGAGGGCGACAAATGATTGACAAATTGAAAATACAGGAATAAAACCAACATAATGGACAATCACACAGCTAGTTTGCCTGTTGCACCTTCATATCAGTGGTGTGTGAACTGCTCAAAGTTGGGACGTTATTATACGTGGGAACAGTGAAAACTCACATCCAAATGAAAGGCAAGCTGGGAAAAAAAATACCACCAGGCAGAGGCCAGTTGGACTGGCCATACAAAGAACTTTGTCTCAAGATTTGGAGCACGAACCACTCAGAAAAATCCTGCTGCCAAGCTCGGCGACTTGGAGAAGCCTCCATCTGCTGGAGGCGTTCTGACAACCCCATCCGGCAGCAGCAGAAACGCAGCAAAAACCAGCGGTAATGAGGAAACCGCTGTGTGTGGCGGGGTAATATTGTGCCTATGTGGGAACACCTAATGCACAGCTACAGAGCGGACGCAGAATGAAGAGGGGATCTCCAGATAGATAGTAGATGATCATAACCTATGTTTGTTAAAGCAAACCCAACATGTTCCACTGAGTTGTTCTTTTTCACAGCGTTCTTTGGCGACAGCGTTTCACCAGCAAGTCTATTATAAAATGATACAATATTTATCAGACTGTAATACACCAAAAAAGTAAAGTAAAGCAGCAATGTGTTACATGCAGCTAAGAAACTGTTTCACAAGTGGGATAAGTAAGATTTGGCACTAATAATAGGACAAAGTGCACAGAAGCTTGTGGTATTTGGGCCTCTGTTAGTAATGAAATAAATCTTCACATAGTTTTGTTTATATATACATGTATATATTACATTTATATATATGTTTATATATTTTTTCATTGTATTATATATAATACAATGAAAAAAATACACCAGTTATGTTAAAAAGCATGGACAACATTTAGTTAAATCCAAATTAAAAGGAACTTATCATGCTTAACTGTTTTATTATTATCATTATTATTATTATTATTATTAAAAGAAACACAATTTGACATTTTCCGTCCAGTTTGATTTGTGTCATTTGGCATGAAAGCTGTAATGATGCTCAGGTCCAAAACAAAACAATCGGATCAAGACCCCCAATAAGAGGTGGTCTGGAGTCTAAATGAAGGACAACTCTGGTCCGGTCCTCCTGGTGAAGACTTGTATCGAACTGAAACGCAACGATGACCTAGACTTGACGCTTTATGACTTGAGGCATTTAATCAATCACAGACTTTAGTTTGTGAAAATGCTGCAAGTTTACAAACTTCTTGAGTTAAGACATAAATAGCATAAAAAACATGAAGGTTGAAATACAAACATTTAAGATAAGGTAAAAATTATTTGACAAAAAAGACAAAAACTACTCAGATAAATACACTAATTTCCAAAGGAGTCAACCACTGCTCTTCTTGTCCTCACAACAATGATTAAACATAAATATTGAAGGATCAGTGTGAATAAAAAATAAATAAATAAAATAAAATCACACTTTGGTTTCTTTTGCATTCGTAAGGTTTTAAAAAGTCTCTAACATTATGGTATGAAATCTCATATCGCTTTTCTGCCAGATTTATATTCGTGTGATATTCATATCGTTTGCAGAGCAGGATGTTGCCTTTGCACTAAAGACAGATGTACTACACTTCCTCTGTCAAGTAGCTCTCTGTGCACTATTGATGTAGAGAGCAGCAGCCTGTGCAATGGCTACACTTTAAGCAGCTTGTGCTTTCTCTGCAGAGCGGGTACTACAGAACGACTCAAGTGTACACTTGAAGAAACATTCTCCACTCACTCAAGGGCTCTAAAGTTCGCAAATTCTGTGCTCGGTATGGTTGAGAATGATTTTAAATGTGCAGTGTCATTACTAAGTTCTTCACTACTGCTCAAGATCCGGCTGAAATTTCAAGCCGTAACGTATTTGGGTTGAGCCCAGAGACGCTGGTTTATAAATTGTAAATGCCTGTGTTTAATCGTCAGGTATCACAAGTTGAGGTTGGAGCTTTCTCACTGGTTATTCTGCTTTCCCTATGCTTATATAAATGCAACCTTCATCGTTCTTCGGAGCCTGTATATAATGGGAACTAAAAACATAATTTGTTCTGAAAGTCCTGAGTGCCTACAGCAGGATCATAAAACCCCTGTCACTCAGTGTTAATGCACCCTCTATTTTAATTTTCATTTTTATGCTAAAGAGAAATAACCTTTTTAATAGCATTTAATTTTCAGAAATAGTGCCGCTAGAATAAACATTTATTTGTAAAGAAATGTACATATTAAGCAGTCACAAGGCCATAAGAGAGAATATGAATAGAGACACTCGCTGTTTCAGTACCTCTTCTCTTCCGTCTTCCACCACGTGACCTTGTCTGGAGTGCAACGGAGGTGAAGATGAAGTGACAACAGTTGTGGCGTTCACAGCCATTCATAATGTGACTGAGTGCAATGTGGCCAACAGTGGCAAAGGTAAATAAGAAGGATTACTTTCAGATTTTTCTTACTTGAAATAAAAACAAAACAAGATGAGAAAGAAGCCTTTGGTGGTGTTTCGAGTCGAGACCACCGTACAGGGCGCACAGCTCGCTTTTCACTACTTTCAAAAGATTCAAATCTGTCTTACACTGTCATAGACGCAGGTTTCAGGATGTCCAGCTGTGTTTTGTAAGGGATGTGTGATTGATTGACCTCCTGTTCTCATCTGTTATTTCAGTGGCAACATCTGATAAATGACTGCTGCTGATCGGGAATCAGAGGTCCAGTTATGAACCTCCCCTCTCAGGTAGAGAGAGAGACATCAGAAATGATGCAGACTTGGACCCTGTTTACTGTGGCCTCATGAGAACTTGGTGTCAGCGGAGGTGTGGAGAAAGTCAGTCAACCCGAAACATCTCCACAACGACACCAATAACCCTACGTATATGGTATCGTGCCCCAGTCGCGGCGGTTGTTTAAGCCTCGGGGGGGATCGTAAGGCTGCAATCGTTTAACCAACACACGGTTAGCACGAGCTAACCGGTCCTCACCAGTCAGGGGAGCACTGAAGTTCCCCTGCGATGGAACGGCATTTGTGAATTGTGGCCAATCTAGTTCCAGGAATATTTCAGAAATGTCCCAGAATCATTCCCTCAACTCTGTACCAGTAAAGATAAGCGCTCGGTGCATTTTGGCGATTCGTCACAGCTGAGCCGTGTCGATTCACGCGCACGGTACATCAAGCTGGCAGGAAGACAGAGACAAGAACGGCACGGCAAATTCATTTAATTTATAACATAAAACACCATGAGTGGACTCATACACCGACATTTGACACCCTCCATCCTTTTCACAAGGATAATAGGAAGGACAAGGCATTGGGAAAAATAGTTATCGAGCAAAAACTGTGGTGCAGCTAGAAACTCGGTGCTTTCATGTGTGGTGGATCCCAGAGGTTCAGAGCAAATTTCAGTACCGACAGGAAACTTGTTCCCAGGCACTTGAATGAAAAGGTTTTTAAAAGTTTTTTTCTTTTGCTCGTTGCATAAATGTGCGTGTACTAGCAGACAATTTCAGCACAGGTAAAAAAGAAAAAGAAGAGATTTTCTTAGTGGTTGTTGAAGCTGGTTTTTAGTGGTATCCTGCTTTAATGTGGTTACCATAATAACATTACCCATGAACAAAATTTTAACAGTGGTGCAATGTCGGGTGTAAACATATATAGCAACAATCCTGGTTGAAAGGGTTGCAAAAGGAAGGAAAAATACTTTTGTTCGTGGTTTGCTCTAAAAAAAAAAAAAAAAGTCTGCAATTTCTGTCAAAAGGGCCTAATCTAATCCTTCTCATGATGAAGTATCACCATGTCTATTAAAAGATGTATAGTATTTTGGTAGTTTGTTCACCTGGAACATTCAAGTGTGTGTTAACACAATGCCAAAGAGACAGGACATCAGTAATAATCTTAGACAAACAACTGCTGCCCATCATGGTGGAAAGGTTTTTACAAAACCATTTACAAATAATTTAAGTTCCATCATCCCTGCTTTGCTTTTTCTTTAGCGCAACTTCAGGTCTATATTTTTTAGACCATGTTTGAGTCTCACAATAATCTATCATCCCTATAAAAAGAATGGGTAGTCTCACTTAAATTAGCTTTTTTAGTTCTAAAATTAAAACCTAAAATTGACCTGAGAGGCGGCGATTCACAACAGCTGACATGTCGGAGTCAGACCAGAGCACTTCACCCCCAGTGGGAGCCAGCGATCAAGCATGGTGGAGGGGGAATTATGATTGGGGGTTGTTTTGAATCCACAAGACATGGACACCTTGCAGTGATTACAAACAACTCCAAAGTATTCTAGACTAAACAGATGCAACAGAAAGGCTTAAAAAGAGAAAAGCATTTTCCAGCAGCCCATTCATCAAACAGCTGAGGACACCGTTACCACAGTGTCCTCAGCTTGTGTCAGGTACGTATCAGTGAGTGCAAGTAATGATGAACACCTGTAATGAGAGAGAAAGATATATGATCTGATCTAAAATCTCTGTGCTAATAGGGCACAGAAAAAGCAAAGATATCAAGATTAGAAACAGAATACACGCATTAACACTTCCAATTCCTAGTCAATCACAACTTTGCTTAAATGTGCTATACAAATAAACTTGCCTTGCCTTGCCTAAACTGAGTGCTAAAGACACAGTTCATGTGATGGTAGATGCATCTGTCAGTAAGAGGTTATTAATCACACTCACCACTATTTAAAGTCATCTGGCTCCGATAAAAGATCAACTGGAAAACTCTTGTTGCTTACAGATGACTCTGTCCTCCAGGAGTGTGCATTTAAGTATGTGATAGTGCAGAGCTTTATTGATTCATTATTTCCGGGAATGGGATGGGATCCGTGCGAACTTAAAAAGCAAATAGCAGTCTGTACTTTTCTACTTATTAGACGGGTGAGCTGTCGCACTAACTCACAGTTTTGTCACACAGTGGAATTTTGAGCTCCACGGCTGCTGTTTCCATGCTTTTGCTGGTTTACTCAAACTCAAATGTTTCCGCATCGTTCCTGTCTGCAAGGATGTTTCCTCAAACAAATGTACTGGAGATGATTCGTGACCTCTCTGAAGAACAAAGAGGAACTAACAAAGAATTGCAACAAGCCACCATAATAGAACCACTATTCCAAAAGCTGAAAATACCATGATTTACATATTTCATAAACACTATTTTTCTTTTTATTTAAATTTTTTATTTATGGTAGAACATAGGAAACATACCAGACATACCAGAAAGTGACACATTTTACCATTTCATGGCTGGACAAGTAAGACGTATACAAGAAAGAAACGTCACGTCTGCATTTACATTATGCACCACATTTGTTTGGTATTTCTGTTGCATTATTGATTCTATTTGCTCACAATTTGCTGCAGTGTAGATGATAGAGTAGATGCTACACTGGAACATGTCAGTAATAACCTACAGACAGCAGATTATGACTGTAAGGCTATTTTTTTTTATGAAGAACCGTTATGGGAATCCAGGCACTATAGATTATTACTGAAAATAAAACCCTCTGGTTGGAAGCTTGCAGCTTGAAGCTGCACCTCCTGCTGTGAGCCCGGAGGTGCAGCTTGTTTTCTGTCATTAAGTGATAGAGAGTCTCCTCCACTGTGCAATCTCTGCATTGATGGCAAATGACAGTAATCAAAAGTTCATGCACTCAACTTGCACAGATATCCATGAAAATGATGGAAGTCAGTCGATGTACCAATTTTTAGGTTATTTTTTTTAACAAAACATACTTAGACACAATCGAAGAGCCATTTCAGGCCACTGCTGTGCTGCTCAGCGGTTCCCCCTTCAGGCTGGCAGTCGAGCAACTGTTTAAAACATTCATTTGTCTTAAAAGCATTCAACAAAGCCTCAGTTGAAATGTTTGTACTTTATATATTATGTAACGTTGTTGGGGTGGAATAATTTTAATCGTACGGTTTAAAAAGGAAGCACGGTGGCTTAGTGGTTAGCACTGTTCCCTCACAGCAAGAAGGTTCCTGGTTAAATTCCCGGCCCGGTGTGGAGTTTGCATGTTCTCCCCGTGCTTGCGTGGGTTCCCTCCGGGTACTCCCACAGTCCAAAAACATGAATACTAGGTTAATTGATACTTCTAAATTGTCCGTAGGTGTGAATGTGAGCATGATTGGTTGTTTGTCTTTGTATGTGGCGCTGATGGACTGGCGACCTGTCCAGGGTGTACCCCTGCCTTTCGCCTGCTATGCGTCGGGATAGGCTCCGACAGACCCCCGTAACCCTGAGAAGGAGTAAGCGGGTATAGATGATGGATGGATGGTTTAAAAAGTGTAACAATCGTGATAACAGTCATTCAATCACAGTGGGTCTTAGTATTAGGCAAATGGAACATCAGATGAACAATGCATTGTTTTTTTTCTTTCTTTTTGTTTTTTGTTTTATTTTCCCAAAAAAGGTTTATGCAGTCTGGAGAGGAAACCATTCCCTTCCATGTGGCCCAACATATCTTCCTACAGATGCAAATATGTTTTAATAAAAAGTTACAGAAATTGCTTGACTGCAGTAATCGCCTCAAAAGATTGTGGACCATTATATTAAGTTGAGAGCCTCTCATTTCTGTCTAACTTTAAGTTAATATCAATGGCCATTGTGGGTTTTTCTTTCTTTAAAAGGTGACAACAAATTTGTCCTTGTGTAGATGAACAAGGTTAAATAATGTCTCACGCAGGTGCTGTAAATTTCCATCTACATGCAGATAAAAAAGCTATTTGTTTCTTGCAACAATGAGATCAAACCTCCTCCTTGTGCAGCTATAACAGAAGGAAAGAATATTAAAAACACCAGCTCTGAACAGAATATATGGTTTGGCAGAATTAATCAGCCATTATCCAGAACTGGTGATACTTGTTTTGAAAACAGGTTTGTATTCTATAGTTTATTCGATTGGCCTTCCACGTAAAAATAAAGATACGCCTGATTTTGCGGTACGTGATTACCCTTTTTAATGAAGCAACAATTCCGATCCTCATGATCAGGCTGGCTGGCAAAACTGTGTGTGCGGGTGGGATTTCATTTGCCTTTTCATTAAAGAAAATTCTGACAGAAAATTGGAAGTGTGCAGTAGAGCTAGACTCTCAACAGGATTTGATGTGTGCTTGAGCTCAGATATACAGGTCTTATTAGTGTGAAATTGGGTGTCATTACACACACACAGATCATTTTATCTGATTATATGCTCCTAGTATTTAAAATGATTTTTTTTTACATTTGAGGCATTTACACTTCAGTTTCAGTCACAAACTCACATCTTATTTTGTCTTTTGCTCTTTTCCTCTCTTCAACATAAAGGTCAAATCTTAAACAAGCACTGATTATGAAAAAAAGTCAAATATGTTCAGAAAAAAGGACATATTCAAAACATTTGCTTTTGAGTTAGAAAAACAAATAGATAACATTCTACAGACTCCATTTAAATATCAATTTTCTCAGGATATACATTGACATTCTGCAATAATTTGCCACAAAATATGACATAATCTTTATCTAAGTAACAATAATAGACGAACACTTTGTACATCAACTAAAACACACACAAAAGTTCTGATTTCCAGTGTCTCATCTCATACAAATAATTACATTGCTGGATGAAAAAGAAAATTAACCCTGGAAGAAATTACTTCTCAGACCTCCTTTGGCAGCAATAACTTCAAAAGAGCTCCAGTCTCAAGTTATTAGACAAAAAGTGTAACTGTTGTTTGATGGATGCCAAAATACTTAAACATGACTTTGCATCTTTTGTAGTTCAACTCCTCTTGATCATATGTCTTCAGAGATTCTTTTGCAACGGTGGGGCCATGTCTCCTCCCGTCCCTAATGGGTATCTCCGTTCAGGATCTGTCCAAGCTGATTTTAAGCATGCTGTGGACAGATTATGCTCAAGAAATCTAATATTGATTCTGCAGTTCTGTCAAATTTTAGACCAGTGTCCCATTTACTTTTTATCCAATGTTTTAGAAATAATTCTTCTCCATCAGTTTCTCCCTTTTTAAAAAAAAAATAAATAAAAGTCATATTTCTGAGAACTTCCAGTATCGATTTACAATGTTATAACACTGAATCTGCTCTGCTAAAAGCTCCAGAATGAAATCTTCCCATCCCTTGATGCTAGAAAAACTGCTGCTAGTGGTGCTGGACCTCACCGCAGTATTTTATACTATGGACCATTCAGTCCTCTTGAAATGTCTTGATCAAGTTGTCAGGCTTCAGGGACCTGTGCTGCAGTGGTTTAGGTTCTATTTACCAAACTCTCATTATGGCCTTCCCTCCTCCTCAGTTCCTCTGACCTCTGGTGTACCACAGGGATTCATTTTGGTTCATGTTCTATTTTTCTTGTACATTCTTCCATTAGGGTCAGTTATATCATGTCATAATGTCTCATTTCATCTGTATGCCAATGATTTACAAATCTATCTGCCGGTTATGCCCAGTTTGTCAATCAACAGTTGTTAAGATAACATCAAACTCTAGCTGTTAGAACCAGAGCAAAAAAAGAAAGTACAGTGTTTGACCATTTCATGTGGCTCAGCTTGTCTTGATGCTCTGACCCCTCACCTTAACCATGTGGTCAAAAATCTGAGTCTGACCTTAGACAGCAGTTTAAAATTTGATAAACAGATTGACTCTATTGTCAAGGCAAGCTTTTTTCAGCTTTGATTCCTTGCAAAAGTCATGCCCTTCCAGCGCCATAGTTATATTGAGAAACCTATGCTTTTATCAGTTCCCAGTAGAGTTCAGAATTAGTTTTAAGGTTTGACTCTATTTTGATGAGTTTTATCATTTTATTTTGATTGTATTTATTAATTTATATCTTATTTATTTTTAATGATATGAATTACTTTGGCCAGCTCAAGTTGTTGAAATGGTCTTTAAAAAAAGCTTGATTGATTGATGTTTCTTAAGAACAGCAAACTTAAATAAATATGAGCAATAAGGGGCTTCCAATGTTTTATATCGGCACTACGGGTGTGCTCAGATGTGACCTTAATTCTGCAGCCTTCTTAATTAGCCAGGCACGTTGGCACTCCTGGCAACTGGCATTCACTCTTGGTTGAAGTAGTTATTTTAATTTATATTTATTTATAAAGAATTTGTCTAACTTTATGTCTGTATTTTCCGTTGTTTAGAAAAAAGAACCCCTTTAAAATGGCACTAAATCACACCTTCAAATGTATTTCATTAATTAGACTACAGGTGTGCAAACTACTAAATCCAATTTGCTCACAATGAAGTTATTCCTCATTGGATTCAGGGTTAATTGACTTTTTCTACTGTTAATATTTTATGAGTGTAAAAAAACACATGAAACTGGGTTTTATCATCTTAGATATCAATTAATGTGACTTAGACTAAGATCAAATCAAATCTTATGGCAAAAGAAGTCGATATACTTATTTTTGCTATATATGAGTATGTCCCCCACCCAAGTACACACTCTTATGACAGAGACGGATAAACCACCACACGAGACGAATCAGAGACACTTTTTTTCTTTTCATGCATAACTCATGCAATCCAAAGTTGTATCCATGTCTTTGTCCGTCAAATTCTGTGGTGTAACATATCTCAGATGAACAGACTTGTCTGTAATTAAGCACCTCAATGAGCAGATTAGAAGTTTCCCTGTTCGGAAATTTCATTACCATTCCCATAATTGGATTCCAAATTTAATTAGAGTTCTCAGGTTAAGCAGCATGTGATTCTTATGTGAATGAAGTCAGAGGTATTGAAAAACTTGTTTAATACTCCAAATTATTCTGAAAACTTTAGTGAATTTCTGACCACTACAGGCATTAAATCGTACACCACCTTGTTTTTTTTTTGTTTTTTTTTTTACATTACCAGTTTTAAGGTGGAAATGTAGACAAATAGTTGCTGTTAGAAAAAAATAATTCATTGAAATGCATTTGAAAAATTATTCAAAATCATTGCTTCTTGTAGATAAAAATTTCAAACAATGTAACGTTCAAAAATATATTTGAAATATAGCAGTGTGTCCTAAAAATGAAAGCAAAACCCCTTCCAAAAAAAATAAAACAAAACATTTGGTGGATAATCCAAATAACAATAAAAGGTGAATGTAATTTTAGGAATGAATGCTGCACAAAAGACTTCTGCAGAATACAGAGCAACATGCTCCTACAAAGCTACTATGCATGCACCCTGTGTACAGAACTACTGTCGTAGTTGACTTTTATACTTTTTTTTTGTGGTTTGTGTCTATAATTACGGCACTAAATAATTGATGGTGCGGGTTCTTGTCTAAAGCATTGTGGTTTGCAGTACCGACCTTCTTTGTGTTTACTTCCTTCATATACCAACAGACATGGGAAAGACAGACAACAGACAGCCTCTTGTTTTTTAAATTAAAGTCAAAGTGGAGGCCCTGTGATAGACTGGCTACCTGTCTGGGGTGTACCCCTGCCTCTCTCCTGTAATGAGCTGGGATAGGCTCCTGCAGACCCCCGTGGCCGTGCAAAGGAATAAGCAGGTATAGAAAATAGATTGATGAATGGTAGTTAAAGTGCATTTCTTTGATTAACCACTAGAGACTGGCTGAAATAAAGACATTAAAATGTCTAATTTTATATAAAAAATAAACATTTTCACATCCTGATGCAAAATAAGATAAAAAAATTGGTTTCCATATCTAGAGTTCACATCCAAGGCAACTTCAGAGGTGAAATTGTATTTACTTTTCAGATGACAGCCTTCAAAGGGCTGATTGCCACTTTAGCTATTTTGCTTCTTCAGTCAACTGACATCTGAGCTTTGAAAATCACCTAACACAGCATAATCATTAAAAAAAAAAAAAAACAGCATAATCATTAAAAAAAAAAAAAAGCAAAAAAAACAAACATGTTGCACTGTGCAAACATGTTGCTGTTAATTCTACTTACAGACTATTGTGACCAGCTATGGGTTGGCCTGGAAGTGGATGGGGATGAAGCTTAGTTTCAATTATTCAGTCAACAATTCAGTTCAATTCAATTCAGCTTTATTTATACAGAGCCAAGCCATTACAAATGTCATCTCAAGGCACTTCATCAATCCAAATCAACTCATTCTCAATTTTTCCAATTAATAAAAAGCAAATAAAATCAATCCATCTATTATCTATACCCGCTTACTCCTTCTCAGGGTCACGGGGGTCTGTCGGAGCCTAACCTGACCCATAGGGACAGGTCGTCAGTCCATCGCAGGGTCACATACAAAGACAAACAACCATGCACGCTCACTTTCACACTTATGGGCAATTGGGAATGAACAATTAACCTAGTATGCATGTTTTTGGACTGTGGGATGAAGCCGGAGTACCCGGAGACAACCCATGCAAGCACTGGGAGAACATGCAAACTCCACACAGAAAGACCCACTGGGCCGGGAATTGAACCAGGAAGGCTGCAAGGCAACAGTGCTAACCACTAAGCCACTGGCCTGCCCCACTCAATTAATTAATAATTTTTATTTCTTCGATAAGAAACCAACAGAATACACCAACATTTTACTGTGATACAATTCCATGTCTTGAGAAAGTACCATTCCACTGTGGAAAAGAAAAAATCCTCCTTTTAATGGGAAGAAACATCTGGCAAACCAGACTCAGGAAGAATGGCCATCTGCCTCTACTGGTTGGCGGTTGAGAGGAAAGAAAGGAGGAGAGAATAACAACAACAACAAATCAGGAACACCTGCTGGGAAGAAGGAAATAAATTTGGACTAGAAGAGAACAGATAGAGAGATGCATCATTGGAGGTCCCTCAGCAATTTAGGACTATAGCAGCATAACTAAGGGATGTTTCAGGGAACACAAGCCTTCCCAAACTATAAGCTTTATCAAAAAATCTCAAATGTTGAGAAGGTGTCGGCTTCCCAAACACAAACTGGAAGCTAGTTCTAGCGGAGAGGAACAAGCTTGAGAACAGAAGGTTCTACCTCCTATTTTATTTTTAGAACCACAAGTAAACCTGTCATCTAAGAGCCAAGTGCTCTGCTTGGAAATATAGAACTATGAGCTCTTTATGACATGATGGAGCTTGGTAAATAAGAGTTTTATATGTGAGGAGAATCATTTTAAATTCCATTCTGGACTTTACAGGAACCCAATTAAGTGAAGCTAAAACTGGAGAAATATGATCTCTTCTGCTAGTTCTCATCAGAACCCTGGCATTTTGGATGAGGTTAATGTTTTTTGTTTTTTTTTGGACAGAATTTTTAAGACAACCCAATAGTAAATAATTGCAATAGATCAATCTTAAGATTTTTCATGAATCAGTTTTTTCTCTGCCAATCTGAGACCGGATGTTCCTAATTATAACAATATTAAAAGTTTAAAATAATGCGGTCCTGTTCAATATGCAAATCAAAAGACAAATTCTGGTTAAATAACAACACCCAAGCTCCTAACTATAGTACACCATATAGAGTAACTACATAGCTAGAATATATATACATGAAGTCCTCAGGTCCAAATAGAACAACTTTAGTTTTATCTGAATTTAGCTGGAGAAATGTTTGAGATCATCCAGGTCTTTATGCTTTTAAGACATGTTTGTAGTCTGAACAAATGGTTCTTATACCTTGGTTTCATGGACAGTTATAGCTGAGTATTGTCAGCATAGCAATGGAAGTTTATGGCATCCTGACTAATAATTTCACTTAATGGAAGCAAATATAAGGTGACAAGAATTGGTCCAAACATTGAACCCTGCAGAATCCGTGACTAAGTCTAGTACATAAGGAAGACTCCTCATTTACACTAACAAATTGGAATCTGTCAGATAAATATGACTTAAACCAATCTAACCCAGTATTTTTAATCCCAATAACATGTTTAAGTCTCTGTTGGAAAATGTTGTGATCAGTTGTATTAAACGCAGCACTAAGAAACACCAAGAAAAGCACAGATACAATAAGTCCACCATCAGAGGCCAAGAGGAGATCATTGGTGACTTTCACATAACAGTTTCTGTGCTGTGATGCTCTCTAAATCCTGACTGAAATTCATCAAGTTAGCTCTGAAAGATTAACTGTCAAAGCACAAATCAGGTTCTACTTCTGAGGCTGATGAACTTAATACACCTGTACTAGTAGTTGGAAGAGTTTTACAAATTTTCTCTAATAGAAATCATTTTAGTGGTGAAAAAGTTTATGAAGTCATCACTGCTGGGAGTTAAAGGAATACACAACTCAACACAGCTAAGACTCTTAGTTAGCCTTGCTACAGTGGTGAACAGAGACCTGGGGTAGTTCTTCTTATCTATCAGTGATGAATAATAAGCAGTTCTGACTTTGCGAAGGCCCTTCTTGTATACTATCAAACTTCTTGTATACTATCAAACTAGACGAGGTTCTTCTAAATTATTGGAACAGCACTTTCTTGAGCTATCCTTTAAAACCTGGAGTTATGAAGTAAACCATGGCGCCAACCTCCTCTGACCAATTACTTTTTCAGAGGCGCAACCTTGTCCAACATTGTACACATTGAAGCCGTTGTTCTATCAACAAGATAGTCAAGCTTTGAAGAAGTATTATTCAAGTAATTTCCCCCGTATTTCCCCAGCAGATGGCAGTGACTAGAACGATGATACAATTGACTTTTTAAATTTAGAAACAGCATCCTCTGATAGATACTATAAATACATTTCTTCTCAGATGTTGCGTAATCAAGTAACTTAAACTCAAATGTTACCAAAAAGTGGTCAGAAAAGAAAGAGTTATGGGGAAACACTCTTAATTGTTTACTCATAATGCCATGAGTCATCATTTATCAAGGATGTGATTATGAGAGGGGGTAGGTCTGCGTGCATTCTGACAGAAGCCACTTGAATCTAATAAGGGATGAAAGGCAATATTTAAAGTGTTGTTAACATACATCTACATGAATGCTAAAATCACTCACTACAATGACCATATCTGTACTTGGCACTAACTGAGATATAAAGTATGAAAATTCTGACAGAATCTCAGAATATGGGCCAAGTGGATGATACTTAGCCACAAAAAAAAAACATGCTTTTTTGTGATTTCCAATTTGTATGAAACAGATTAAGAGTGAAGGATTCAAAAGTGGTAAAGCTAATCTTAAATCTTGGATTGATATGTAAAAAAAATAAATATTGCTCCAACGATTTCTTCTTGGCTGGTAGTTTAAGGGATGCGATGATTTAAAAAGTTCAAGGGAGTTGATTCATTAATGATAACATAATCCTACTGCTTGTGCCATGTTTTTGAAAGTAAAAAAAAAAAGAAATAAAATATGTTTATAAATCAATGCATTTATTAACAGAATTGGACATAAGAGATCTGATATTATGAACGCCACATTTAGTTGACTTATTATTTTGACATTTTTATTTTGTTTCTGGAATTATATGATGTTTTCATTGACTCCTCTTGTATTAATTTAATTAATAAATCTAGGTGATCAGGGATCTAGGGAGCAGACACGGTCATCATGGGGTTTTGGGGGCTGGCAGCAGGTAGGAGGCTGCAGAGAAGAAACACTACAACTCTGTGTCCTAGTCTCAACCCTGGATTGTCAGGTTTTGGGATGACTAATAACTTTGGCCATTTTTCTACATGAGGGCTGCTTCACCCAAAGTGAGATGGATGCTGTATCTTCTAATCAGACCAGATTTCCCCCAGAAGCATTGCCAATTATCTGTCTGTGCCAAATTGTTTACTTGGGGACCATCTAGACAGCCAGCAGTTGAAAGATGAAATGCAGCTTAACATGTCATCACCAGTCAGATGTGGCAGGGTTCCAGAGTAAACTATGAAGTACAACATTGTTCTGGGAATGACCAATGCCACGTTAGTATTAGTGACCTCCAATTGGCATCATCGGGTGTCACTACAGCAGATATGAGTAACAATTTGACTATATTAACAAATATTCTCAGCCAGCAGTTTCAAATTTAGTCAGTGACAGTTCCTCGGCAGATCCCGGCTGTGCAGTATTTCCTGAGGGACTGCTTATGGGATTGGCTACACTATGTGGCTCCACGCCGGTTAATGGCGCCTGTCTAACTTTTTTTTTCCCCACAGTCCATAACCAAGCTTCCAATTCTGACAACCTTGCCTCCAAAACTACAAAAAGACAACACTGGTTACCGATACCATTATCACTAAAGGAGGCAGAGGAGTAACTGAACATGTGACACATGGAGCAGATGAAGACAGGAGTGGAGGGGAGAGATCTAGCAGCTATGGTTAGCAGTAGACTTAAAACACTGACAGAGGAATAGAAAAGTGCCAGAAAACACCAAGGATTCCACCAGTGGGTGAAACAGTAGTAAAAAAAAATTGATTTAGAGTTACACTACAACATGTGAGGTTGAACAAAGAAACTTAAATCTAATCAGTCACCCACGTGAAGGAAAGAAACTACATTACACATGCCAGGAGAGTGCCAGGAGAACAGGGAGTGCTGCAATATGTTACCATTGTCAGCGCAATGGGTAGAGGCCACAAGTCAGAGATAAAAGCAGGCCACAACTACCATCACCCATGGCTGAAGGCTGCTATTAGTACTGACTGGAGGATGGCATCTGGCTCGTCAGCTGGTAGCCCTTGCAGCAGCTGTAAAAGGCAGCTCCTGGTGCTAAACCAGATTGGCCTGTATCCGTCTATATTCACTACCTACGTTTGGACAGACCTCCACCATGACCAAGCTCCACCAGAGCTCCCGGAAACCCAAGGCCGTAATCAGTTAGCCAAGCATTGGACAGTCAAAGGTCCTGGCACTTTCATGTCATTGACTCGTTTCAAATGTCATTTCAGAAGTAATGTCAGAAATGAGAATCTGTGGATAGGTTCAAAAAGTACGTACAAGAGCACAACAGGGTAGTAAAACAGATGCACTGGCAGGAAATGAAGAAAGCACACAACAATATGTATCAATAGGAGCTGACAAAACACAGGCATGAACATTTGGGGATGACAACAAGAGGGGGAGGCCGAGAAAGAAGCCAGAGATAGAATGGTACACTTACAACTTCACTCAAACTAGAAAAGAAACAATTTAACCCCTGCAAACACTTAATTCATCAAGAATACACAGATAAACACACACACAAAACTACACTTACAATGCAAGGCCCCTCTCTCCAGTGTACATACATTGCTGATTTCATGCAGAAATATAAATATAAACTGTATTAATGAAAACATTGTGGGTCACTGACACAATGTAAGATCTTATATAACTGTCTCATTCTGTAAATCAAAGGTTCGGCCCCCAAGTTCTGATATTTTTAGGGTTGGAAGAGTTTTGATCTCAAGTTGGAATCTTCCGTGTACATAAATCATTTTCTTTGTCCATTAACCAACATTCTCAATGTGTTCTTCCTGATGCAACTGTACACTCACATTTAAAATTATATGCCTAAATTTATCCAATCATCATAAGAGAGTTAGATCCTGAATTGAAGACAATCCCTTTTGTTTCTACCGTTTTAATCTCAGGAGGATTATTGACCATTTACACAATTTCTTTGCTGATGCTGTACTGGTGTGGCACAGGATCACTTTAAAAGTACTTAAAAAAAGAATATTTTATCTTTTAAGTCGGACCAGTTCCTGAAACTGAGCAACAGAAAATTGTCTTAGTACTGGGTTTACACAAATAGTAATTTGTGACATGAACCTCAGCATCAATTCTTATTTCATTGTCCTTTTTTTTTTCCTTAATTCTTTGAACACCACTGTAAAAAATAAAATAAAAATCCATATATTCTTTTAAGAATTACATCAGGGTGTCACTGCAAGCTTAAGCCAGAACACGAACGGACTCAAATGCACAACTCAGTCGGTAAACGTAAGTCTTTTATTGTAAACAGCCATCACTGGAGTGATGGGTGTTTTGGTCCAGAGCTGGGTGAGCGAGTCTTTTGGTGGAGACCGATGTCTTGAGGTGTTACATCTGCTCTCAGATGGGTGGTACACAAGTTGACGGAGGGCGAGCAGGCAGTAGCCAGAGGTGGCAGCTTCCTCAAAACTGGTGCAGGGAGAAGGTCCAACCAGGGAATGAGAGGAGATCCTAAAGGTCACAATTAAGAAGCCCAAGGAACAAGACTTCCAAAGATCCACTGACTGGTCAGAGGGAAACTGCTAAGTTCTTCAAGACAAAGCTTCTAAGCGTGACAGGACACAAAACTCAGCCTGATTACCACTGGGAAGTCATAACAATCTGCCGAAGATTGGCGCTCCTGCTGTTCCTTAAGAGGGAGTGTTGATGAGTCCTGATGAAGACCAGGTATGGCAGCAGGAGACAGCCAGGCTCTGCCTGTGACCCGAGGAGCCTGCTTAGCCCAACCTAGAACTCCAAAGACATAGACCTTTCCAGCCAGGCAGGATCATGACAAATCCACCCTGTAGCTTCTTTTGGTGTTAGAACTGGAATTTATGTCATTTCAACATTCATATAACAAAAAGAATTAGCTTTCAAGGTCACCACAGACAAACGTCATACTTAGTAAAACTAAAAAAAGGAAATCAAATTTGCTTTCAGAAACACACCAGAAAAAAAACCCCATCAACAAATGAAGCAAGACAGAAAATGAAAAAGTTGTATAAGACACAAGGAACAGGGCTGTGGAATATTCTCTGAATATTCAGCTGAATCGGTGACAGGTGAGGGGATCAGGATTGGCTAAAAAAAGCAAATCCATCAAAGCTGGTCTTTCCAAGAAAGAGTGGGTTGTGAGTCTCATGTTGGGACAAACTTTTAATACACCATTGCAAAGAACTGCAGTCTATCAACACTGAAAGTTCACAATAAAAGTCTGATGCATTTAGAAATGTGAAATTAATGTGAGATTGTATTTGCGCCAAAATGCAGCTTTACATAATTTCTTAGGAGAAATTACGTACAGCATTTCTTAACACTGCTGTTTTCTCCTGGTGTGTTTATCTGAGATGGACGGAAAGACAACACATGTTCAGTTTTAGCAGTTAAAGGAATGATAGCTTCCTAAAAACGTTGGCTATGTGGAATTTTTAACTGATTAATAACAAGGTGACAAATCAAATTATAATGAAGAGACTGAATTCATGAAAACTATAGGAAAAATTTATTTCCCTTTGGGGATTAATACATTCTTTTTTGAATAAACTTTATAACTGTTTCCTTTATTCCTTGAAAGGAAAGTGTTTTCCAGAGGGAAACAAGTTGCTTTCCTTCTAGTACACTTCTGTTGGGCATTCCTCACTCGGTCTTGCACATGTGAACTCGTTCTCGTTCTGTTTCGCACACTTGCTCATCGTGCCTTAGATATAGTGTTTTAGATCATCTCGAACAAAAAAACCCAAAACAAAACAAAATAAATTGTCATAATAGCCTCAGCTAATAACAGTCAAATCAAATATTTCAGAACATTTTACACCGTTTTGGACTTGCATTGCTTTTTGTGAAATCTCTTGAAAGTTTGGTCCCAATGTTTCTTTCTACATTCTCATTTTCAGCTCTTTTTCTGCCTTTTTAAGTGCCCCGTAATCATTATTTATGAAATCCACTTACCTTATTCCATCTGTATATCCCTTTCTGAGGCAATTTATTATTGGAATAAGTTTTAATCTGTTTTTTGTAGAAAACCTGCTGTGCACAAAAATCAATGTAATAACTTTTAACTGCAGTCATTTAATTTATTTAACCATCTATTGAAGATTTCACTCTTTGTAAAAGCAAAATGTGTTTTAGCAAGCTATGTTCCTATGTGCCTTTCTTTTCTGGAGTTTATGGCACACATACACTTATTGCACAATTACAACAACCGGCCACTTTAATCTGCTTGCTAACACAATATCTATAATTCCAATCCCATGCCAGACTCTCACTGCATTTACTCATGCAAACATGGTCAAGACTACTTGCTGAAGTTCATACCCAGCAACAAAATGCGGCAAAAGGTGACTTAAGGGTTACTGGTGCTAGATGTGCTAGTCTGACTACGTCAGAAACTGCCGATCTACTGGGGTTTTCACACATTACCATCTCTACGCTTTTACAGAGAGGTCCAAAGAAGAAAATACATAATACTCTGTTAGTAGCAGTTCTCTGGGCAATAATGCCTCACTGATGTCAAAAGCCAGAGAGTAGACAGACTGGTTTAAGAATACAAAAGTATTCACAACAGTAACTCAAAGTAACATTTGTTTTGACCAAGATATGCAAAAATCCACCTCAACACAGCAAATGTTGAAGCAGATGGGTAATAGCAGCGTAAGACCACATGGACCGCTTCTGTCAGCTAAGAACAGCCTTATCTGGTGAGTTTCAATGTCTTCTGCAACATTTGGATAGTAAGAATACTAAGTAAACAACATGAAAGCATGGATCCATCTTCGGTCAGCGGTTCAGGATGTCCTTGGTGTAATGGTATGTGGGTATGATCTTCAAAATCTGATGTGACTGTTATTTCTGAGCATGTTGGTGTTTTTATTATCACTGTGTGTCCATCTTCTGATGGCAACTTCCTGCAGGATTACGTGCCCTGTCACATGCCTTGGGTGATGTCAAACAGGTTTGAGAACAGGTTCACTGTATCCAGATGGCCTCCACATTAACTAGTTCTCAGAATAGTCAAGCACATTTAGGATGTGATGCGATGTAAAGATTCACAACACAAAGGTGTCTCTAAAGTCAGGTGTAACAGTATAATTAGCCAAACTTCAGGCATGTCTTAAGGACATCAAGGACTGGATGTCAACTAACGTTTTGCTTCTAAATTCTGATAAAACAGAGATTGTTGTTTGTCGTCCCAAACACCTTGGGAAGGGATTAGACGATGTTGCGATGGCCTCCAGATCAAGATTTGTAATTTAAACAGCATATTAATCAGGTTTGTAAGACAGCGTTTTTTCATCTCTGTAATTAGATTATTCTCCTTCAGAGTGATGCTGAAAAACTAATTCATGCGTTTGTAACTTCTAGACTAGATTACTGTAATGTATTATTAACAGGATGTCCAAGTAATTCTCTGAATGTCCTCCAGCTGATCCAAAATGCAGCAGCACGAGTGCTGACAGGAATCAACAGGAGAGACCACGTTCGCCTCCCTTCATTGGCTCCCCGTAAAACTCAGAATCCAATTCAAAATTCTGCTACTTGCTGTAAAGTCCTTAATGGCCTAGCTCATTGTTTTTGCAAGACCTGACAGCACCTTATGTTCCTAACAGAGCTCTCTGTTCTCAGAGTGCAGGTTCACATGTAGTTGCTAAAATATCAAAATGTAGATTTGGTAGATGGGCTTTCTGTTATCTGTTACATTTTGGGTTAAGGAGGCCTACACCACGTCCACTTTGAAAGGAAACTTAAAACGTTTCTGTTTAGTAAAGCATATAGTTAGTACTGTAGTGTGTTGGGGCCAGTAGTCATAGCTGCAGCTGCAGGACCAGACTAGAACAGCTGGTCTTAAACAAAGCTTATAAATAAAATTGAAATGAATTGAGTGTGCAGCTGACGAATTCAAGTCAATTCAATTCAATTTTATTTATAAAACATCTATTATAAAACAAGTTGTCGCTAGGATCTTTCCAGAGACCCAGAACATGTCCCCCGAGCAATTATTACATAAACAACGGCAGGTAAAAACTTCCCTAGTAGAACAAAAACCTTATGCCAAACAGTGGCAAGGAAAAACGACCCTTTAAGAGGGAAGAAACCTTGAGCAGGACCTGAAGAACAGAGAGAGGAAAGACACAGACAGACAGTCAAATGTACAAAAGACAAGATAGATTAGTATAACTATCTGTCAGCAGCAGAACTAAGACAAACAACAAGAAACCAAGGATCAGCGGATGCTGTGGATGTTTTTCAGGACCAGGTTTCATGAGTTCCATGAATTCATGACTGATACTTGGTTAGTTGGTGATCTACAGAGACGACTATATAAACGAGTGTAGACAGCAGACACTGAGGTGGTCAGAGGGTGGGACTGCACGTCACATGTCAGTAGATATCCAACAGGGCCAGAGACAAAACATATAAAATAGGCAAAATGATTATTTTACATATTAAAAATATATGTTTTTTAAAGGGCCTTAAATCATTTAATGAAAAAATTGTTTTAGCATTCTTCAGACTGCAGCTCCTGATGAGTGCAGTTTTGTGAAAAAAAGAAAAGAAAAGAGCATTATGTAAGTATTTTTATTTCCACAGGGGCTAAGGTTAATTGATGATCCAACCTCCCACTGAACAGTGAGCATCACATGCCAGTGCCTTGGACTGATTATGATAATGAATCAAATTAAAGAGTATGGAGACAAGAATGCAACCCCCATCGTAGTAATCCCAGGACTCAGCACAGTATTCTTGCTAAAATTAAACTAAAACATGATGTGCACCTCTCAAGTGATTTATAGTGATTGTGTAATCACATGTATAGTATACAGCACACAACCCTTGAATGTGGTTTAATGAATGAGATGAAGAAATGAAAACACATTTCTGAAGCAGCACAAGATAAAGGACAGCTTGTACATTTCTGGCACACGACTGAGACTTTCAGGAGCCTTCGGAGCCAGAGAGTTGCAGGCCCAGACTTGACCTCCGCAGGATCCAAGCTGAAGGCAGTGCAACCTTGAGGATATCGGTGTAGAAGCTGTAACAGGTTAGGTTACACATAAAAAGCACATTCCATCACGTGTACGTATCCACAAAACAGTGAAACAGCCCATTCATCAGGCTTGTTGACATTTTGATTGCCGGGCCTGTCCAGAAAATGGAAATTTCACTTGGTCAGTCTATGTTCTCAAACAGATAAGTAGATCTATCATTAGTGTAACTAACTGTGACGCTCCTACTACTAGATTCCTGTTCTATTAGGTACCTAATTACAACTGACAGAACGTGTGTGTTGTTAAGATAGATGCAATTAAAACTAGCAAGTCTGTGGTTCCGATGGAACCACAAGAACTAATATCCCTCCGGGATCCGGGAAGTTAATGATGCATTCACAGAAAGGGGAAAAGAGGCATTTCACTATACTGCTTATCAAAATTTAGACACAGCCGTAAAACTAAGCTCACTTTAATTGCTTATTCAAACATTGCAGAACTGACAGAGATCAGGAACAAGATTCCTTTTAACCCTGAAGACAAACGGTGTGTTTCCTCTGTCTTGTAGGACATCTCCTTCATAAAGCTGAGTTGTCAGACAGTAGGGTTGCCTCTGGCAAAAAATCTGAATTACTTTCAAGTGACTTTGTTTCATATCTGATATCACCCAAGTCTAAACTTGTCTTGAAATCTGCACAGAGAGGGAGGGAATAGAAGCTATATTGATTAGTACACTCCGAATAAAAAGCTCCAGGATGAGCAGTAAATATGTGGGGAACATCACTGTAAAGTGATGAAAATGCATTTCCAGTCATTTTTGTCTTATTTAATGATTTTGAACAACAATGTAATTGATTGGTGAGATGATACAATGTGCTTTGCTAACATGAATCATCTCTTTAAATCTATATGAAGTCTGCAAAGTAGCAATATTTTACAGGTATGGCTGCAATTGCAAGCTTCAAATATGCAAGTGGGTGACAAAGTAATGACAAAGTAATGACAATGTCAATACTAATCTGATCATGTTGTGCTTTCTATGTTTTCTGACAGTGCTACTGTGCTGAATTTACATCTTTGATGTGACTGGAGGCTCAAAAATGAAAAAAAAAAAAAAACATTAGAAAACAAAAGCTATCCAACACTGACTTTCTATGGTGTAATAGAGGGTAGAACTCCCTTGACAAGGACTGAGGAAGCATTATATCCAAGCAGATTTGCCTTAACTTCTCACAAATAACTTGGAATCAAAATCAAAGAAAAGCGTTTTGCTTTTGAAGGAAAGCTAGGTAACCATGGCTCAGTGGATGAAGTTTGTTTTTCCAGATGAACAACAAAGCAACTGCTTTGTTTTGCTGCACACTTCGCACTCGACTGTTTCAGGAACAACGCCTGCGTCCTGCTGCTTAAGTCTGCGGGAAGGCTGAAGCTGTAAGTCGGAGCTGTTTCAACACTAGAAGCTCATGACTTTGAACTGCAAGTGGTAAGAAAACTGTATTGTGTCGGCAAATGGCAACTGGCAAAACTCACACTCACAACAGCAAGAAAGAAACGCACTGCATTACGCGTTGGATAAAATAAGCGATTCTAATTGTCACACCAAGGTAGGATGAAGTTTTGGCAGGAATATCTGTTCTGAACTGTTCAGGAAACTAGTTTGGCAACAGCACCATTGGCTTTTTTTTTTTTTTTTTTTTTTTTCTTCCCTTTCTTGTCAGTGTGGACATCGTGCACACGCTGTATGTACGATGCACACCGAAATTAGTCTCTGCTTTTAACCCATCAACTAGTTTTCACTAGTGAGCAGTGGGGCTGCTAGCAGGGCAGCGCCCCGGGGAGCAATTGGGAGTTAAGGGCCTTGCTCAGGGGCCCCCAGTGATTTACCATTGTGGGCAGCCCTGGGCTTGAACCTGGGTCCTCCACGCCCAAGCCCACCACTGTAACCACTAGGCCACCACTCCCGTGGCTTCTTCTACAACCTACACCTATTGAGTCAAGTGAATGCAAAACACCACATATATAATATATATAGTGGTATAATTTGTAATAAAATATATATAACATATAATATGATGATACACCACCACAGAGACGTTGCCATAGCAATGGTCCTGGTGATGGTTTTAGTATGTCTTGTTTTTTTTAGCTCTGCATTCACATCCTCTAACATACTTTCAGTAAGTACTGTTAGTCTTGTTTAGTTGTCACATAGACTAAAGCTATCCAGTTTAGTAATGTGTGTTGTTTCTCACTTCGGCTCCCATTCCATTCATAAGGGAATGTTGATCCCTATTCTCCAAGAGTTGGGATGATGATGATATATCGTCATAGTTCCCTCTTGGTGTATTTAATGGAAATCACGTGGTGTGCTACATTTTGTTTTGTCCTTCAGCTTTTGTGAAGACTAAAAAAAGATGATGAGACATATTTATAAGTGGAGACAAAGCAGTATTTCTGAGCTATTAGCTGTGCCCATCTACAAGCATCCAGGATTGTAACCCCCCTCCACACACACACACACACACACACACACACACACACACACACACACACACACACACACACACACACACACAGACACACACACACAAAAAAGCCTGTGCCAAATCATGATTTCCAGAAAATGCCTCACTTTGCGCAGCACTAGGAGTTATACTGGGTTCAAAGCTCCACTAGAAGTACCATTAGAAGGAACATTAAAAGGCTGAAAAACAGAAAATGCCAGCTTTAAATGCTTTAGTGAGTTGTTGGACCACCATATGCTGCTATAACAGCTTTGGTGTGCTTCGATTTAACTTCTTCAACTTCTCCAAGCCTGTGAAACTAATGAATGGATGGATTTCGCTGTTTAAAAAGGTATTCACTCATCTACTCCCACCAGGATAGAAGCATTTCAATGTAGGATGACGATTATCACTCGGGATGAGTGCGACTGATTTGATCTTTCCCTCCTAGATGAGAACTGGGTGCGAAGCGGTTGTCCACTGACAACTAACTAATGACTGTCTCATTAGACAATATTGGTTAAATGTTTTTTCTGTCTATACATCAGTTTATATATATATCTTAGAACTGGGGGTTTAAATGGTGTCTAAGGGGAACATAAGTTAATTCATCATTTATAACAAACCCTTGCCTATCTGTGAAGAATAAATTTGACTTGGGTGCGCATTAAAAGTACATTTCTGATGAGCATTTATGCTTCTTGATAAACTTTGACCTCACGCTGCGCATTTAAGCCAGAAGCCCTTTGGCTATTTATTTCAGTCTTCTGTTGCTTATCATTCTTCACTTAGCGAGAAATGTCAGTTTAACAAGAAGTACAGCTTCCGGGAAAAACATAGAGCTCTTAGAAATCCCACATTGATGCTTTTCCGTGACGAGTTAATACGCAAGAAATGGGACCACAGTCACATGAATCACTGTATTTGTTAATTTATGAATGAAAGAGAAGCACACTTCCTGTGAGAGCAGTAATGAATATCCGACAGATGACTAACTGAAACCGAGAATTCAAATAAGGCCACAATTCTACCAGTACATTGTGATATATGTTGTTTTCAATTTTATGAGACGATATTCGCATGAAGCCAATTCTCCCTCATCAAAACCTGACTCAAAGGACAGAAAACGTGAAGGGTACTTCTACATGAGCTTTGCATCAATCATACATATAAATAGTTTAAAACTACCTTAGAATGATTAAGGGAAATATCAAGAACATAAGACTTTCTTAAAAATGAGATGATGTTGTCTCAAGTGTTTTCTGATTGTTTGAATGTCTCGAGGCTCTTAAGTGTCTTCTGAATTTCTGCCATCTGTCCATGAACGCCCTTAAGAAGAACATTCACAGCGTTTGTTGTCGGTGATAACAGCCTTGACAGAACACCAGTCAGAAACACAGAGCTCCAAACCAAGCTGCAATAAAGAAAGAGATTTGCAACAGAAAAAAGAGCAAAAGCAGCCAAAGTACACGAAGTGCAAGGGTGGGTAGTCAAACCAAACTAGTCGGTTTGTTTGTTTGTCAACGTGTTTCTGTGCAGTTTTAGAAGAAGTAACTAGACTGGTCCTGTGATCAAAGCCAGTAACACAAACTACTGGTAGCCCTCTCACAACTTTTAACTTTCTGTACCCATGATGTTTGCATTAAATACATGCACACGCCCGTTGCCAATGCAAGACAGATGTGTGAAACAGCAGTACTTTCTGTTAGCAGTTCAGGGTCATGACCTTCCGATGCTGGAACAGCCTTCAACCTCAGTCTGCTTGCTAATCCAGCGACATTGTGAGACATGCTTACAAAACAACCAGGAATGAACTGCTTGACAAATTAATACATTCACACAATTCTGTTCCTGGTCGTGAAAAACATCCGCTGCATCCGCTGATCCTTGGTTTCTTGTTGTTTGTCTTAGTTCTGCTGCTGATGGATAGTTATACTAATGTCTCTTGTTTTTTGTACCTTTGACGGTGTGTCTTTGTCTCTCTTCTCTCTCTCTACTTACTGTTATACCCGACTGGTCTTCAGCAGGAAGGTCCCCCCCTTATGATCCAGGTCCTGCTCAAGGTTTCTTCCCTCTTAAAGGGGAGTTTTTCTTGCCACTGTTGCTCAAGGGTCATGTTCTGGGTCTCTGGAAAGTGCTTAGAAACAACTTGTGTTGTAATAGATGTTATATATATAAATAAAACTGAATTGAATTGAAATTGTTTGGAGCGTGGGAAAATGTCTGCTGCATCTTCACAATCATATACAGTTTTCCTCCAAGACTCTGTGGAATTAAAAAAAAAAACAGTTTGTAAAAAGCAGAAGCTGATTACTTTTTCCTTTGTGTGCTTTTGGAAAGTTTGGATTTAAAAATGAACATGGTGTCCAATGTTTATTTTAAGATGAGACCAGACATATCGCCATGTCCCATGGCATAACATAAAACGCACCCGGATGTTGTCTTTCTCATGAATCCACATGACTCCTTCGCACTAAGAGTCTGATCAATAAAATCTTGCATGTTGGGAGTTTGCAACACTTGGAAACAGTACAATGCATCATAAAAATACAACACTTTGTGCACATCAATGACATTTAAGGTAAGAATTCATTGTAGTTTTCAAATGGACTGGATGAAATGTAGAAGATCGTAGAATCAATGATTTCATCCAAAATAATTATGCCTTAAACTTGCTCCTTAAACATATCAGAGTCAGAGTCAGAGTCAAGTTTATTGTCAATTCTACCACATGTGAGATACATACAGAGAATCGAAATTACGTTACTCTCAAACCCTCGGTGCTACACAATAAATACATTTTAAACACAAAGTGCAGGTTAAAAAGAGACAAGAAACAAGTTATGACATGACAACAACAGTTTTTCGGTTTGTTTAAAGTGACATGGTGCAAAGCAAGCGGTCCAGATCTGCCAAAATACAGATACTGAGATCAGAGAGAGTGAGGGGGGGGCAAGGCGGGAAACGGTGGAAGAGAAGGGAGAGTGTTAAGTGTCCTGACAGCCTGGTGGACGAAGCTGTCCTTCAGTCTGCTGGTTCTGGCCCGGAGGGTCCGCAGCCTCCTCCCTGAAGGCAGCAGACTGAAGAGGCTGTGTGACGGGTGGGTGGGGTCTCTCACAATGCTGAGGGCTTTGCGAGTCAGACGGCTGCTGTAAATGTCCTGAAGTGAGGGGAGAGAGACACCAACGATCTTCTCAGCTGCTCTCACGACGCGTTGGAGAGATTTGCGGCAGGTTGCGGTGCAGGATCCGTACCACACGGTGATGCAGCTGGTCAGGATGCTCTCGATGGTGCCTCTGTAAAAGGTGTACCTGATGGGGGCCGGGGCTCTGGCTCTTCGCAGTTTGCGGAGGAAGTAGAGGCGCTGCTGTGCCTTCTTGGTGAGTGATGCGGTGTTAACAGTCCAGGAGAGGTCCTCTGAGATGTGGACACCCAGGAACTTGGTGCTGCTCACCCTCTCCACAGCAGCACCGTTGATGGTCAGAGGAGCATGCTGGGGGTGTTGTCTCCTGAAGTCAACAACAATCTCTTTGGTCTTCTCCACGTTCAGGGAGAGATTGTTGTCGCTGCACCACTCAGCCAGGCGGCTCACTTCGCTCCTGTAGTTTGACTCATCGTTGTTGTTGATGAGACCCACCACAGTCGTGTCGTCCGCAAACTTTACGAAGAGGTTGGAGCTGTGAATCGGTGTGCAGTCGTGGGTCAGCAGGGTGAAGAGGAGGGGGCTCAGCACACATCCCTGGGGGGCCCCTGTGCTCAGTGTGATGGTGCTGGATGTGTTGCCGCCGACCCGTACTGCCTGTGGTCTCCCAGTCAGGAAGTCCAACAGCCAGTTGCACAGCGAGGTGCTGATCCCCAGCTGGTCCAGTTTGTGAACGAGCTGCTGGGGGATGATGGTGTTGAATGCTGAACTGAAGTCGATGAAAAGCATTCTCACATAAGCGTTTCTGGTGTCCATATGTGTGAGGGCTGTGTGGAGGGCAGTGGAGATGGCGTCGTCGGTGGACCGGTTGGAGCGATATGCGAACTGGTAGGGGTCCAGAGAGGGGGGGAGAGCAGCCTTGATGTGATGCATGACTAGCCGTTCAAAGCACTTCATGATGATGGGAGTCAGTGCGACTGGACGGTAGTCGTTGGAGCAGGAGGGAGATGACCGTTTTGGGACCGGACGGATGTTGGTGGCTTTGAAGCACGTGGGAACCACCGCCTGACTCAGTGACATGTTAAAGATGTCTGTGAAGACATCCGTGAGTTCTCCTGCACAGTCTCTCAGTACACGACCAGGTATGTTGTCAGGACCCGGAGCTTTGCGAGCGTTGATCCTGCTGAGGGATCTCCTCACAATGTCCGGTGACAGCGTCAGCACCTGGTCGCCGGGAGGGGGTGGTGCTTTCTGTGCGGCGATGGTGTTGTGTGCCTCGAAGCGGGCGAAGAATGTGTTCAGCTCATTCAGCAGGGATGTGCTGCTCTCACAGGTCTGCGGTGGGGGCTTGTAGTCCGTAATGGTCTGAATCCCTCGCCACAGGCTCCGTGTGTCCCTGCTGTTGCTGAAACGGCGGGCTATCCTCCTGGAGTACCGTCTCTTAGCCTCCCTGATGCCATGGGACAGGTTGGTCGTAGCTGTCTTTAGACCCACTTTGTCTCCAGCTCTGAAGGCAGCGTTCCGAGCCTTTACGAGTCTGTAGACTTCCTTTGTCATCCACGGCTTCTGGTTGGCTCTGACTTTGATGGTTCTGGAGTCTGTTACATCATCGATGCACTTGGCGATGTAGGCGGTAACAGACTCTGTGTACTCCTGGAGGTCTGTGGTGTTGTTGGTGGTGGCAGCTTCTCTGAACATGCTCCAGTCTGTGGTGTTGAAGCAGTCTCGAAGTGCCTCTGTGGACCCCTCTGGCCACACCCGGACCTGCTTCCAGACTGGTCTGACAACTTTAACCAGTGGCCTGTATGCTGGCAGTAGCATGACAGTGATGTGGTCTGAGGCACCGAGGTGGGGGAGGGGGTGGGCTTTGTAGGCTGTCCTGTTGTTGGTGTAGACTTGGTCCAGAATGTTGTCTCCTCGCGTGGGGAACTTGATGTGGTGGTGAAGATTTGAAAAGATGGTCCTTGGGTCTGCGTGGTTGAAGTCCCCCGCCAGGATGAGGAAGGCCTCAGGGTGGGCTGTCTGCTGCTCGCTGATCCGCTGGTACAGCTCGGTCAGCGCCTCCCTCCTGGTGTTGGTGGAGGGGCTGGGGGGGATGTAAACAGCAGTGAGTAGTATGACCGAGTATTCGCGCGGTAGATAGAAAGGACGACATTTAATAATCATAAACTCCGCCAGGGGTGAGCAGTGTTTGCAGACCACCACAGCATCTCTACACCAAGCATCACGGAGGAAAACACAAAGGCCGCCGCCGCGGCCCTTACCTGCCTCGGTGTGTGCTCGGTCCGCCCGGTAGCAGGTCAGCTGGTCTAGCTGGATGGCGTGGTCCGGTATGCTGTCGTTGAGCCATGTTTCCGTGAACACAAAAACACAGCTCTCTCTCACGGTCCTCTCGGCGGAGCAGAGTAATCGGATGTGGTCCAGTTTGTTGTCCAGCGAACGAACGTTGGCCAACACGATGGAGGGAACCGTCGGTTTGTTCGGGTTCTCCGCCAGTCTCGTCCGGATACCGGCTCGCTTACCCCTCTTCTGCTTCCTGTAGCGCCGCTTGTGGCGCTTCCATTGCGGCGGAGGTCGAGGGGCGGGGGTCGGCGGAAGTGGTGGTTTCCGGAGCAGACCGCGTTCCCGAAGTTGGCCGGCGAGTTCAGAGTTCAGCTCGACAGTGTAGCTGTTTCCAACGTCGAGCAGAAACCCCCGGCTGTACTTTGGTTTGGTATGCATATGACTTGTCAAAACACAACTTTGGTGACAAAAACACGAACGAAAAACACGAAACGTCGCACCGTCGGGAGAGAGAGAAGCCGCAGCGTGAGGCACGCGCCGCCATCCCGGAACCAGAAGCAGGGTGGGTCTTGCTGAGGGACTTGCAGAAAAAAACTTTGGTAAGCATGTCTGCATAATCCCACACTGTTCACCCGGAAGCCATGCTGTTGCATGTTGACAGCCATGTTTGAAGCCCCTTTCTGACAGCAGCCCATACTGTAGTCTAACTCACCCTCGGGGTAACTCGGCTTGACATTTCCTTTCAGGGAGCAATGAGGTCACAGCTGAGTAATCAAGCTTTAGTTTCCTATCTTTTACGTCAACAGATATTCCTTGTGAGCAGGCTTTGAAGTTTTGAATAATCCCATTCTGTTATCATGAATGTAAGTTTCAACGTAACTGGTATGCACAAACACTTGACTTGATTAGTTACTGTGGTAGAATGTATTTGAGGTTGACCACAGTCCTTTCATGATCTCTGCGTTTCAACAACAAGCAAATCCCTAAAAGCCTCACTGGTCTCTGCAGAATTTTATCTCCATTAGGCTTCAACACTGCACCGATAATTTGTTAAATAAATATATTGAAAACCAACACTTACCAAGCATGGAAAAACCCTCACCCAACATCCTTAAAACAGTCACCCAGTAATCTATTAAAATCCATCGTCACACCATCCATTGCTGCTTCCACTCTGTGCCGTAATTAATATGCAACAAGAAAGCAGATGATAACTGAATTTTGTTTCCATTTTCATATGGCAGCGACTGCCATTCAGCGTGACACTTGATCAACGAAAGCTGCTGCTGACCGCATATGCTGACGGCTGGGATTCAGACAAGTAATCAGTACAGACAAAGGCTGCAGGGAGGAAAGGCAAGGGGTTGATTTTCAGTTCTGCTAAAATTATCTTTTGTGAGGGAGGAGTTTTAGTGTAGGAAATATAGAAATCAGACTTTTTATAAGCACCTGTACTGCACCTTAATTGCAGGCAAGTTAAAAAGCAAACGAGCTGGGCCTCCACTTTTGCCTGGTGTCATTTAATCAGGTTGAATCCAAGTTAACTAACCACTTTTCTGGACGACTAAGCAACAAGTTGCAACAGCTGGGAGTGCAGCAGAGCATCAACATGAGTGACTTGGTTACCTCGGCTCATAGGCGTAGTCAACCTGAGGGTCCTGTTGCTCCTTGTCTTTAGTATGTGATTATTACAATCTGCTGTTGGTCGTAGCTGATGCCCACCAACCATTTTTGGTGGTTTCACCATCTTCCTTTGCTACTTCTACAAACTTTGAGATAGGACTTCAAAATAAAATATATTTTTTCATATTTCTTTTCTTCAGTAAATATTCACAATGAGTTATGACCTAAAGAGCTTTTGGAGGGCAAAGACATCGAAGGTCATGAGTTGATGTAGTGTCCTGAAAACCATTTAAGTCGGAGCAATAAGTTAAAATCATCTCAAGTGTTTCAAGATAAACACAATTACTTTCCCTTTAAACGGTATAAATTATAACTATATATCACTAGACAGTTTATCAAAAGTATAAAAAACAAATACAAGATGTTATTTTTAGTGCAAACCTCCACACTTTATGTATCCCATATGGATGATGGGAGTGGTGGCCTAGTGGTTACAGTGGTGGGCTTGGGCGTGGAGG